>JAQPZY010001667.1:8282500-8357930 GCA_029931535.1 Margaritifera margaritifera
CAAATTTTTTATTGATAGCAGTTCATCTTTGTAACTTATATTTTTTAACCTTTATAGTGTATTTTGCGCCAGCATTTTCTTTCGAGACCTCCTATGTTTGGCTTGTGTAATAATTCTTTTTCTCAAAAGTTGTGCACACAAGGATTACAAGAAACCACCTTAACCACGTTGAAGGGAGTGCAGATGATAAGCACTATTTTTTTTTATTATTTTACCTTAAAGTATTTCAAACTATGTCCAACAAATAAGTAAAATATGCAAAGATTAACATGCGTGAAATTTCTCTTAAAAGGCATTATCAAATCTGCTACCTTTGGTAGAGAAACTTTCCGTGCCACAAAACCACACGATAACGTCGGAAATAAAAACGAGGAGTTACCACATGAGGAGTTACCACTTTTCACACACACACACACACACACACACACACACACACACACACACACACACACACACACACACACACACACACACTACAACTTCATAATAATTAGAACACTGACATGAACATGATTTCACAATGATAATAACACACACACACACACACACACACACACACACACACACACACATAATACATATTGATCATAATCAGAGCCCTAGTATAGTTGCATTTAGCCAAGGACAGTAAAAAATGTGAAAATTTACAGCTGCGAATGTATACATAATGAGATGTTGATCGGGTAGTGAAAAAATAGATAATAATGCAACCCTGCATTTCCGGTTTCTATTCACTTCTCATTCACTTACAAAAGTCAGCATATAAAGGTCTATTATCATTTGGGCCACAGCCATTTGACATTTAGGCCACAGGTCTTTGACATCATTTGGGCCACAGCCATTTGACATCATTTGGGCCACAGCCATTTGACATCATTTGGGCCACAGCCATTTGACATCATTTGGGCCACAGCCATTTGACATTTAGGCCACAGCCATTTGACATCAATTGTTCTATTCGACACAGTTGCTAATGACTGCCAGCTTCGACAGGGAGAATAATATGTGATGAGCTGGCGTCTTATTCGGTTTTATGCCTACTATGCAGATGTTTTATGGCATGCAAACCAAAGATGTTCTATAGCATGCACACCGGTACAAGGTCCGGATTTGTGAGATCCTAGAAAGCCTGAGCAGCTTTGCTCCTCATCCAACCAAAGGTTACCCTGTCACAACCCGTATATTCGACAGTGCTTAATTTAGGATTCTAGAATGTGGTATACACTCAAGGCAATAGAACTACATTGAAATAATGGAAGAGATTTTACACATGGGCACATACTATGGACAAAGTGACTTTTGGCCTTGCGTTACCAATCGCAACATTTCGTATCTATATCGCCAACTTTCTATTGGTCCCAAGGGAAAATCACCACGAGATACAGGTCTCCATACAAATACCAACAAAGACTATCCTACTTATATTTGTATTAATGCTTGAAGAAGATAAAACGTTATTTGTCATTTTCAAACTCTAATAGAACGAGAGGCATTCAGCCAGTGCAAAAGCGCGGAAGATGAATTATTTAGTATCAGGGTATGATGACAAAATACGAGTCAAATAGCAATCATCACATATGGCGAACACAGCTGGTGAGAATTAATACAATCTAATCGTGAGAATCCTAATCGTAACAATACTGACGTTGAATTGTGCATGAAAGATGCAATAATGATATAGCCAGCTCGTGACTTCCTATGCAAATGCACTGCATGGGATATTCCCGTAAAGTTTCCACTTATTGGGAGTTGTGAAGCACACACAGGACACAGTAAGTGTGTTGCTGTATAACATGGCGTCACAGCAAGTCTATCTTGGCGTAACAGTGTTTATCACATGACCACTGTTTTATTTACTGTAATTTACCCATATCATAATTTGCATATATGTAATAACACCTCCTAACGTAATTGAAAGGAAAAGCGTATATATATATATATATATATATATATATATATATATATATATATATATATATATATATATATATATATTATATAATTTAGTGATAAATATAAAAACTTATTGGCGAAATAATTTTCATATTTTTTCATTCCTATATTTTCATATGTGAAAAATATATCCTTATTATATTATTATTGCCATGCGACGTTTGACGTTTGATTGTGTGTGCCTTCGGAAGTTATACCTGCAGTAACAAAAACGAGTACTCTGTGAGCTGGAACAAATAAATAGAAACTGCATTACATTTCAGACATGGAAATTAGCTTTTGCTGACGAAATTTGAGTCGACGCCGTTCGCGTCTCTATGAAGTTATTTTCCCTTACTTCCTTGACAACATTGCCGAACCCGCTGTGATGCATTGATGAATCGGACTTGCTTTGTGGTCAAATATGATCAAATAGTTTACAAAATGTCAAAATTATAATTTACTGCGAAAGATTAGGTAAACCCAATCATACCGCTATCTTAAGTCACTGATGTTTATATGACCAGTCTATGAAAGTGAGGTGAATTTACGAAAAAAGGGGTGGGTTGGGGGTGGAGTGAGGTGTTGAATAGTGAGTTTAATCTTCTAAGCTTCCATTCTGGAGAAACTTTGGTATATAATAAAAACAAAGAAAAATCTTTTCCTGCGTTAATACCGGATATATTTCATCTTGTGGTACCAAAAACAGTATATTGAAACTCGTTGATTAATTTCAATATTTAGTTCGCCAAGGCTCTCAGAACATAGACATTATTCCACTCGTTTCATAAAATTCATTTGAAATAAGCACCTCATGGAAGATCCTTTACGTAAAATCACGTAAATCTAGATTACAAAGATCTCATTCTCGCAGACGGAATGAGACTATGACGGCCATTCCGCCATATTGTTTCTTAGAGGACGCTACGATAGAGCTTCATCTTTTAAGCTTGGCTTTTAACATACGTGTATTTTGGGACTGTTTTATATCTTGAAGTAAAAGAGTACTTACTTGTGGTTCTGTCTTTCTCAGCTCATAGAAAAAAGTTTGCCATAATAGCAGAAAGGTGTACCCGGCGCGTACGATGTAAGTAGAACGGTGTGCCCGACAGTATTGGACTGTCGTTCCCACCTAGATGCAAGACAAAATTATGTTATAATAGGAGAATGTGTGCATGACAAGAATCTATGATGTCACCACGTTCCTTTTCCGCTCCCTGTGCATGCATAATGGAGAGGGGGGGGGGGGGGATTGTCGGAAACGTAGATGACCGCAGTTTAAAAGCAAAATGCATGCTTTAAAAGGACACTAGCAATAATTTGATTCAAATAGATTGATCTTATTTGCTCCACGGACATCCTTCTGAAGTCATACATGGATTTTTATAGTGTCTGCGCAAATACATCAGTCACTTTATAGGGTCGGTTTAAAATAGATTTGTGGGAATTTTCATTGTTAGTGTTAGTAGCTAAACTTAGTTGACACCTCAAGAAGCACTCCTTGATAAATTTTCATAAATTGTACTTTGCATTTATTTTTTTCTGTTTGATTCTAAATGTCGAAAATGTTTGAAATTAAGATTGTGCTCAATGTTAAAAGATGAAAATCGCGTTAAAAGAACGTAAGGACGTTTTTCAGCGTCGAAAAATAGAGATTTACTACGAGTAATATGGTCACGTGTCGCCTCAGAGTGTAGTCTGATGTGTCTGATGCTATTATTTTGTGAGACGTACGTACGTTCGTCCATAATGCTTTTTTTTCCAACAGGTGAACGCTGGATCTACCCACACAGATATACAGACAAGCCTTTGTATGACGTGGGTCCTCGTGTGGCCGAGTTGTCTAAGGCGCTCAACTTGACATATCGCTCAGACATCTCATCTCTTTCCGCATGAGTTCGATGAACGTGGGTATGTGAGAAAGCTTGCCAGTAGCTCCCGTGGGTCGGTGGTTCTTCCGGGGTTCTTCCTCCACCCAAAAATATACTAGCCTGTCATATGCTGAAAAATGGTGTTAAACCCCACAAAACCAAACCTAACCTTGTATGACGTTCCCGTCATACCACTATAACTCCATCCTTCCCGGAGATGAATTAAAATATGGTGGACGAATACAAATTGCAGATACCGTATAACCGTTATTAAATAGCAGTGAACGTGTATTCTTTTTATCCGTTCAGCGCTGCTAGATTGCTGTTCACTCCTTAAAATTAGCGTTTAGCCGATGTTTTCTGACAAAATACAGGTAAACCACTTTCTAAAATCGGTTCATCAGTGAACTGGTATCTTGGAAAGGATCAAACTAGTAATGGATGTCGAATACATTGAAATTAGATCCGAAATTATTAGACGTGCTTACAGTAAATGGCAAAAATGGATAAACATGTGCATAAATCAATAACTAAATAAATTAAAGAAAGAAAGAAGGAAAGAAAGAAAAAAAAAGTCAAAGGAAATTCATTCATTTATTCATTCATTCTTTATCAATCAGAAAACATAAAAGAATGATTGAAATGGACCATAATGAAAGAAAAGCAGTTAATCACAGTGGAAGAAGATCGAACTGTACATAAGAAATAAACAAATATTTGCTACCTACTTATGGCAGCACAATCGAAGGATAATTAAAAATCTTTGTGAATATATGCACATTCCTGGCACTCTCAAATGTACTTCCTGTACAAGAGAGAAAATATTGAATTTCACTTGTAATCCTAATATCTAAAATAATAATAATAATAATAATAATAATAATAATAATAATAATAATAATAATAATAATATAATCAAGTTAAGTTCGTCTCAGTCTAATATGATAAAAGCAATTTTCCAAACGAGACAATGCATGGAGGTGATATGATAATAGCCTGTAATTAAGTCCTATATCGATCTTCATTTCACAGTCAGAGTTTGGAGAAAAAGGAAGTTTCTCACAAGAGTGGCATATCAAAGATACAACGTAATACTATACATATATTTTATTTATACTACATACAATTTACGTGTATTTTAGAGTATTAAAAGGGAGATAAAACTGACGGCCATAAACTATCTACTGTTAAGGGAGTGAACTCTTCACAACCCATCTCATGTACGCCCCAAAAAGAAGTTCTTTAGTGACTCTTAATTTCCTGTAAACTTCATTCGTATTAATTAATATAGGTTTCGTTTTGTATTTAATAAATGAAACGAACACACAGAGCTAACATTTAACATTCAAAGTGTTTTAATAAGGTAAATGCAAACATCGAACTTACAGCGTTCCGTGTCACGAACAGTGACAGCACGGCCATTTGCATTGAGCTACAAGGCATGTCGATTCAAGCCAGAAACGTCAAAATAATGCAAACAAAATAAATAAAATTTAAAAAAAAAAAAAAAAATTAATTAAACACATTTAAGCCTAAATACAGTTCATTCATGTCTTGATTGTCCATATTTCGTTCTTCCTACTGACTGTCAGTGTCACGTTTTGTTATTCTCCTACGTTTCGGTTGTGGGGCCACTGTATGAGAAGTCGACTGTTGAAAAAAGTTAACCCAGTTAGGAATCTCATTTACGTTGTTTTTGTTGGAGGTTCATCACAAACACATTCAGTACTGTGATGTTTAATCCATAGAATGGGTTGCTGATAATATGATTCCGCTGTTTGGGAACTTGAGATATTACAGTCTGATGCGGTGCAGTTTTAAATATATTTATTGCGGGGTTAGGGATTTGAGAGCATCATTACTCGGTGTGGTCGGTGTTGCTCAGGAAATTGGAGTATGTCTGTTGTTGTTTGTCAGTGATGTTTGAGTAGCTGTTTATAGACTTTACATTTTTGTGGCCGGAAATTTGCATCATATCAGTTGGGGGAATGTTTTTGTTTCTTAAATATTGAATTTGATACTTCCTGCTACTGGTGTTTGCCAATTTCTTTCCCTCTGTCGTATTTGCTTTTTATTTCATTCTTTTCATCATGGATCTCAGTTTGTTAATTCCGACGACTTGTTTTCTAAAGCATTTTGCGTTTGTAGAAGGGATCTTCTTGTTAAAAAAATTCTGCTGGTCTTCGCTCTGCATACCTTTTGTAGATCTCTCTCGTAGTTGTCTCTGTTTTTATACATTTTAGGATTAATGATCCTGATGTCTTTCACGTTGTCTTTTGTTCTTGTTTTTGTCTGTCTTTCATTGAGTTAAACGTACTTCTGGCCATTCATATCTTTTTTTAGTGTAACATCCCCCCATTTAAAATTGTAATGTTCAGTCACTCCCCTCAAACCGAAATGCACAGAGTTTTTAAACCATATTGTGTTAACAATGGCTTCAGGTATTTCCATCCCCCAATTTTATTTTTTTTGGTTTATTTTTGTTTATTTTTTTTTTTTTTTTGTTATACAAAGTACTTATTTCTTCATCTGTGATTGTCTGACTGCGATTGGGTTTATTTCCTTTTCCTTTAGATTTTAAATCTGTTTGCTTTGCCCAAAAAGCTTCTCTTGTTAATGTAAAATTTGTGTCATTTCCTCTTATGATTGTACTTGCATATTTCTTTATTTTTAGGTGGCGATCAATGGAGCTGATGATGCCTCTTAAGCTGTCGGGCTCAAACTCAGATCCATCTTTGTTCCTAACACTGAGTATAAAGCCGGCCTATTGCTGATCCAGTTCAGATGGGGGAATTTCGTTTAAGTTTATTGATTCATTTTTTTACTGCAAGAACAAGGAATGTGCCGCAATTTTTTTCGTAGGAAATGTGGAGCACCATTACAGGTTCCCCTTGTACATTTGTGGCTCACTCAAAGCTACGCCCAGTACACAAGAGACAACTCTGAGATTTTCTGCCTATTTATGTTCCATACAGGGAATATAAATAGGTTTCAGTCCAATATGAAAAAAAAAACCCATTTCATCCGATAGGATACAAAATATGGATGTGTTAGTAGACATAATCTATAAAAAGGGTCCTAAACCGATCTACATGGTAGATTGAGATCTGCTTCCGCAAGAAGTGGAAGTAAATTAAACTAATAAGGGAATTTTGCCCCAATCCTCTTTAAGAAAACGAAACGTTGCCGCCAAGAGATGTGTACCCCCACTAAAAGTTCTTATATGCCCAATCTTCGCATATTCAAAGCTACTACCGCTTGTATGGAGGAGACAATACTATTTCATATATATATATATATATATATATATATATATATATATATATATATATATATATATATATATATATATATATATATATATATATATATATTACAATAATTATAAACAAGTTAAGTTGGTCTCAGTATAATATGAGATAAAGAAATATTTTTAAAAATAGAAAGTATATACCTGTGTTAGGAAACACAGTCCATAGTAAAGTCCCATACCGATCTTCAGTGCACAGTCTGAGTTGTGTTTTTCGCTGGTACAGGGGTAATATATCATTTAAATGTATTAGTGACCTTAATCACGCTGTTATTTCATATGGTTATACAATACAAAGAACGTCACTAAAATATGACTTATTTTCTAGTGGATAATTTTATATATTTTCTGAACATTGTATTATAATATTCCTTTAGCGGAAATGTCATGAAGGTTGTTCTTTTTTGTTCCTACGCAGTATTGTCTGCAATAATGATATTTGTCCATACATTTGTCTTTTGTCAACACATTATGTAATGTTTGTGTTAGCCCAGTTTCTATGGCACTATTGCCTACATGATGTAACTTGAAACATAGATGCATCTTGAGAAGTACAACACTTTTTCACCAAGACAGGTATCGAAGATTTATATTTCATACTTCAGTGATTTGCATTATGTTTTGCAGTTAAATGTTTCTTAGACACTATTGCCAGGATAGTAATATGATTTGGTCAGCAGATGTCGTATGGGCAGTAAAATATCCTTTGCACAAAACAAGGTAACTGTGACGTCTATTGTGTTACTCATTTACACGAGTTTCTTCGACACGACTGCCAGTAGAGTCATGTTTACGTACATCCATTTAAACAAGAGTACCGTATACACCCGCCCCATGTATCAAAGTCTATGTAGGCACGGCGGAATGACTTCGACCTTTGGTCAAGGTATGGGGTCTTGTACAAACATTAATGTGCAGAAACCAGTATTTTATTATTAGACTTGCCATGAACGTGAAATCTGACCTTTGAACTTCAGAATATATAGCTTTCTTTATACCCTAGGTGCAAGCATCCACAGTTTGATCATTCTACAAAACCAAAATTTTCTTTTGAGTCACAATGACCTTGATCTTTGTCCATTAGAACCCCAAAATCAATATGGCTCTACAAAATCAAAGTTTTCTTTTGAGTCAGAATGACCTTGACCTTTGTCCCTTAGAACCTAAAAAATCAGTATGGCTCTACAAATCCAAAGTTTTCTTTTGAGTCACAATGACCTTGACCTTTGTCCCTTAGAACCTAAAAAAATCAGTGTGGCTCTTTAAATCCAAAGTTTTCTTTTGAGCCACAATGACCTTGACCTTTGTCCCTTAGAACCCAAAAATCAACATGACTCTTCCATACCTGAAGTGCAAGACCTCCACAAATGTTCATCAAGGTATGTAATCTTGAACTAAAGTTACAATGCAAAAAGCCATTTGTTTTCTTTCAGTCACAGGGACCATGACCTTTGAACTTTAGAACCCCAAATCAGTAGCCTTCTTTTTTAATCAACGTGTAAGCCATCCACAAACCTTGAACCTTGATGAAAATACATGGTCAATAACTAAACTTTTTTTGCAAAAACCATTTGTCTTCTTTCTGTCACGGTGATGTTAACATTTGACCTTTTGATCTCACAATTGATTGGCTTCCTCTCTATCCAAAGTGCAAGCCATCCACAAAGTTTGATCCAGGTATGTTATGTAAAACTAATGTTATTGTGCGGAAACCAGTTTTATTCATTTAGTCACAGTGGCCTTGACCATTGACCTAAAATATCAATAGCGTTCTTTTTACCCCAAGTGCAAGCTATCCACAAGGTATAGTAACTGCCGCTGGTGGAGAACTTGAGTTTTTATGCGGAAACCGTGATATTTCAGTCATATTTACTTATATCTTTGAGCTTTTGACCCTGAAATCAGCAGAGTTCTTCCTTGCATTAAGTGCAGACCATCAACAAAGTCTGATAGCTGTCGATGGTAGAGAACTCGAATTATTGCGACGACAGCATCTTTACATAACATAATACGGACAGCATCACAACATAATACGTTCCGCTTCTTTGCCGGATATATATATATATATATATATATATATATATATATATATATATATATATATATATATATATTCATTCAGTATAGAACAGTATTAATTCAGTACAGAACAGTGTCGAACAGTAGATAATACTGTGTTTCGTGAGTCAAACATTATGTTGAATATTTTCATATATAAATAGTGACTAACTTTACTCAAGGATATGTGTGCATCAAATAGGCGCAGACTGTGATTGACATTTAATTTTCTTTGACTTTAATGCTGCCGCGTTTCTCAGATGTTACCTAATTTCAATGGATTGCATAAAGTTTTGGTTTGTATTAACTATTATAAATCGATATCATATGTACTTAGGGAAGTGAAATAGGACCCAAGCCGTGATCAATTTTGTATGTATTACAATATAAAGTCATTACATGAGTACAGAACTTCAAATTTATTAACTTTTGCATGCGAATTAAAGCGTAATCAATCAATTTTTGTAGTTTCTCGTCTTTCATGAATGTATCATGAGATATATTTCTCATCCCTATAAGAACCACTAGTACTAAAACAAGCAAAGAAACAAGTGATGTTTTACCATAGGATACGGCGGTTGGAGGGATGATGAGGGGAGGGGGCGCTTTGAGTATCAGATTGGTTCATATTTTGTTCTGACTTTAATAATGTGGTCTAGCTTTCTCACGGAAACCACGAAAATTGGTTCCCCACGAATTTAAAGTAATTCACAGTTTTATTCAGTTCATTGCGTCTGTGTCATCTGCAGTCATTCGGGCCGAGGACCATTTGCTCATTCGGTTTAGAAGTGGTCCATTGCAAATGTCACATGACACATACAAATGACACAAATCCTATACAGAAACGAAAAGAAGGGCAAATTAAAATAATCAGAATTCACTGGAAACTGGTGTAAAATAATACTGAAAATCGCTTCGTATGTATAAACTTCAGCGTATCTCTGACGTCTCGGTCGAAGACGCACCAACAACGAATTTTAATTGAATTTATTATAAGTTAACGCATTCTGTTTGCAGACGGTAAATTGCCGTTACCTTTCGGTAGAGAGTGACGGAAACAGTCAGCTGATTCTTTGCAATTTACCTTTTCAAACTAGACAATAAAGACACTTTCATTGTGTAGATGTCCTCTCCACGTAACCTGAGTTACGATGTCTGAGGTGAGGCTTTGACAATGAAATTGCGAGACGCATTTTAGATCTGGTTCAATTATATTGCAAATGTAATACAATTAAACTAAATACAGTTATAAAGAAAGTGGAATGTGTAATCACTGTTTTTATTTAATTGACTAGTCTTCGATAGAGGATCGATCACGTCTGACGGTTTTCGAGCGAAATGATTACACTAAACTATAGAGAAGACCTGGAATTTGTCCCATTGTAACATCTGTGCCATTGGAGCTACGATTGCTGTTGATGAAGACAAAATGGATTCCATCAACCTCAACGCCATTTTTTCCTTTGACACCTCGGTATGACGCTCCACCATTTACCATAATCTCGGCTGTGATCAGCTCGTTACTTTGAACCCTGATGGCAGAGGGCAAAATGACGTCATAGGTCTTCTGGTGGACATTAGTGGAAATGGTCAACTGATTCTTCCCAAGTACTCTTCTCATGCCATCAGTGATAGACACAATTACTTTGTATGTGTCCTCTGCTCGTGCAGGACCAAAGATCACCAAACCAAGGAGATATATTGATTTAGAGCATTTGAAAGAAATGGCGTCTGTACCGATATGTCTCCATTCACCAGAGATATCATCAAAACGGTTCACCCTTTGGATGGTAGGGTCTCCTGAGAATTCCTGTTTGGCTGCTGCCATGAGATTTGGTTTGCTGAATATCTTTTCCTTTGGTGTAAGGTATTCCGAGACACGGGCATTTTTATTGAAATGCTTCGGTAGCATGAGATTATTCTTTCCATGGTGATACTGAAACAGGGATAACTTTTCATCAGACGTCAGAAGTTTGCTGGTGGACAGCTTCTGAGTAACATAGTTTATATCGATTATAGGGAAGCGGATGAGAGACAAAAGATTCCCAAGAACAGTTCGTCTGTTTTTGTCATCTGGTTGTGTCTTCTGCCTCGCACATTCAGCATCAGCCCACCTCATCATGGCCTCAAATACACAAATCTCCTCGGCTCTCAGATTGTCCGGCTTTATTACATTTTCCACGCATTTCACGCAAAGTTTCGTGAAGCCTTTGCTTATTAGAACATCTACAGCATTTACGTGTATGAACTTCAAGCATCTGTCATAAATAATGTGTTCATTATATTCATGAGCAACCTCAAGTAAACGGCATACGTTTTCTGAATACATCTCACCTTGCAGGTAAGACATAGCCTCATCTACCAAGTCCGTAAGTTTGAACTTCCTGGCGGCATGCAGGATGGAGTACGCTTTGTTCATATCCATCTTGATACTTCCGCTGTATAAGTAACTGAAATATATGTGAAAGACAGTATGTAAAACATTCTGAGAGGATAATTATATGCTTTTGATATTAACTAATCTGATTTGCAAATATTAGTGATGAAAATCCCTATGATGCAACGAGAAGTCGAGCAAACAGGCACTCGCAATGAATTGCAAACAACTTGCTTTAACTTTGGTATCCACATTTTAGAAGATTAAGCAATTTATAATTTATAATTGACTATTCCAGAATAGTCAATAGACTCACCTTGACCGATTATTGAGATCCTAAAGAAGATGAATAGTATTTTTTCTGTCGAGTAAGGTGGCTGTGAACCAATGAAATGAAGCGGAGATTATTTTCACTGTTTCCTATGTGTGACGACAATGTTGATGAACATATCTTTCCTAGAGTTTAAATGTTACGAACGAAGAGAAGAGATTTGATAAGTGAAGTATGTAAACACTTATGGAAATGTTTAGCGTATATACTCAATATGAATACCGCAGCTGTTAATAGTTTAGGAAAACATAATGGGAACTTTTATACCGTATCCGTCCTCCTACAGTTTGAAAATTCGCTTTACTTTCATTGTGGATTCCAAATCAATGGTGGTTTCAAAGCCTGAAAATTTAAATTCCATCATATAAAAACCTCGAAGAGGAGATAATTGGTATTACCTTAGAACTTCCTTCATGGCTTCAGGATCCATATCCGGAAAGCGGAGGACGGCAGGATGGTCATCCAGACGATTGCTCAGCATTTTGCAAAATTCGGAACTGCTGCTCATCAGCATATATTTATGCGCACGCATCACTTTTTTATGTTCTCCAACTGCGACGACTACATCACAGGCGACTTCATAGGTCAGCATATACATGTTAGTGTGTGCTAGAGATTGGCCCTCCTGCCAGTTATGCTGCATGAAAAGATACATTTCCTACTATAATTTTACATCTGAGAATGGCAGAAGCCCCGTACCAGCAACAACACTTGTGCTAGGATTGTTTTAAAGTAAAGTCAACGTTACGAAGATGTTTGGCATGTTTTTGAGCTTTGATTACTTGTTTTTAATACCACGTCTTTCTTCACAGCAGATAGGTCATACTCTTCAGGATCATTCCAATTACCTTTAAAGGTAAGTAACTCAAACAGAGCCATTGATCTTGCACAGAGAAGCCATCGAGTCTTTCAAACGTTCCAATCCTTGGATGATAAGTATTTTCTCACAAAATTGTGCTCTATACGACCTCTCAGTAAAATTAATTTTTATGTAATACAAACTAGCAAACATTCCTTTGTCCATAATTCGACTCAATCTTTACTGCAAACTACAGCTGTGCGTAAATAATTAAATAAATTATGAAAAGAGTTTTTAACAAATTTTCTTCAAACCATACTTTTATTTTGAAGAAAAAATCATAATTTGATGTCAACAACAACAACTTTAATAATTCATATGTCAGGCTAGCCGGCTATAAATCTTTTGTGAATTATCTTTACTTTTCTTGTGTTTATGCAGTATTTATCACACTACATGGAGATAATGGTGCGAATCCTTTCTAGTATACAAAATGCATGTTGCTTCAGATAATAATAGCAACTCTAGTCTTAAAATTGTCTTAGCACAAAAGAACGAGTGTGTTTCCATCAGACTACTTTACAAGTCATAGTGTGTTTCCTTCACACTTCTTTACAAGTCAGAGCGTGTTTCCTTCACACTTCTTTACAAGTCATAGCGTGTTCCTTCACACGTTCACACTACTTTACAAGTCATAGTTTAAGATTCTGATTAGTCCAGCATGTATAATGAATATACACACACCACCTTAAAAATGTCATTAAAGTGATAACACCCTAGGTCGGTGATTTCCTGCATCATATATTACTTATTTATTTATTTATTTATTTATTTATTTTACTCAAGATATTTTGCGACTACGAACAAGACTCAGTTATCAGAGTGCATGGGCATAAAATAAAGTTGGTATTTTTGCAGATTGCATTTTATATAAATATTTGGATATAAAATAATCTTAAGCTATGAAATGTAAAAAAAAGCATTTAAAAGCCTGTCCTAAGTTAATACCTGTTTGAAACATATATATTCCATTACAGAAAGGGGACAGTCTGCTTGTTTTACGATCTTAGGATATCTAACAAATTAATACAGTGAAGGAACTTTTGCAGACTTATTTTGACTATATTCTGCAATGTAATTCTCGATTTTAAAAGGTCAGAGGGTAACTCGACTGTTGATTCACATGTAAAATCGTTGAGTCAAATTTGCAGAATGATTTTATTGTTTAGTGTTGTGACTGGAATTTAGTATTGGACACGAAAATGGATTTAGAAAATTATCAAAATATTAATAATAAAAATGCTCGGAAAAAAGTGATAGCTGTGATTAAAAGTTTACAGTTACAAGATATCTGGAGAATCTTAAATGAAAGCGAAAGAGATTTTACATGGCACAAGAAAAATTCTCGAGAAACAGCTCGTTTAGATTTTTATTTTATTTCAAATGATTTATTTGATTATGTTGAAACTAGTTGTATTGTGCCAGGTTATAGATCAGATTATTTAGGAATAATTTTAAAAATGAAATTTGAAGTTGATGTTAGAGGAAAAGGAGAATGGAAGATGAAAACACGTTATTATTGGATAAAAAATATAATAAAATTGTAAGTGATATAATATACCAAGTAACGAGAACATATGTCATTGAAATGGGCGAGATTAATGTCTAAGACAAAAAACCTGAAATCTTAAGTGTATTATATCTGATCAATTATTTGTGGAGTCTGTATTACTCATAATTAGAGGAACCAATATGGATCGTATTAGAAAATAAAGGAAACTTCTGAAGAAAGAAAGCTTGAACACGACATTGAACACTTGGATAATGAAATTATTACAATAACACAGGTATTGAAAAATACAAGACCCAGGAATAAAAAAGAACAATTGCAATCAATAAGAAATAGGAAAATTCAAGGGGTGATGCTATGACCAAAAGCAATATACTTGGATATGTGGGAAAAATAAAATACTTCTTTAATTTAGAAAATAGTAATTACACTGATAACATCATCTTAAAGTTGACAGGTGAATATAGAAATGAATATAAAGGTATTTAAGATATTTTAGAAGAAAAATTATTATGATAAGGTATAAGAAGAAAATAGTGTTTTAGCAGGGAAGTAACTTGAAGACGAATTAGGTACAAATGAAATTAAACTTGCTAATAAAACATAAAAATTTGTTAAAAATGAAAGTACTTATGAAGAGTTAGCAAGGGTAGTTAAAGATATGCATAATAATAAAAGTCCTGGTCTAGATGGATTTACGGTAGAGGTTTTATAATTTTTTTGGGGGGTGGGGGTGGGGAGGATATGGGGACATTTTGTTTTATTGAGATTGATAAATTATGGATATACATCATCGTCATTATCAATTACTCAAAAACAAAGTCTTATCACATGCATACCAAATCCAGTAAATCCTTATTTTGAAGAATAGGTGATCAATATCATAATTGAATGTAATTTGTAAGATGGCTCAAGATTGTATAGCAAATAGAATATAAAGTGTTTTGGACGATTGGATGATTTAATACACGAAGACAAGAAAGAGATCGTAGACAGTGAAATAAATTTCTCCATATATATTTTTTTGTGTGTTGAAGTTTTGGGGAAAAGAATTAGAGACAATAACACAATTTAAGGAATTACAATTATATGGGGACATTTTGTTTTATTGAGATTGATAAATTATGGATATACATCATCGTCATTATCAATTACTCAAAAACAAAGTCTTATCACATGCATACCAAATCCAGTAAATCCTTTTTTGAAGAATAGGTCATCAATATCATTATCGAATGTAATTTGTAAGATGGCTCAAGATTGTATAGCAAATAGAATATAAAGTGTTTTGGACGATTGGACGATTTAATACACGAAGACAAGAAAGAGATCGTAGACAGTGAAATAAATTTCTCCATATATATTTTTTTGTGTGTTGAAGTTTTGGGGAAAAGAATTAGAGACAATAACACAATTTAAGGAATTACAATTATAATATTTTTTTAAAAAAATGAAGTGAATGTTCTGATGATATTCAAGTATTTGTAACGGTAGCGAAATATCACTTTTAGAGTTATATTAAAGTAAAAAAAAAAACACCAGGGCAAATTTATATTTGGGCATTATCATAATCAAATGTAAGACTGTGTCATAATTTTAATTTAGAACGGGATCAAGTACCTTTTAACGTTTTAGATGTGATATGATATTAAGGATTTAAATTCATCTGAGATAATGAAGAAAACAGAATCAACTCTTAACGGTTTGAGAAGTAGGAAAATTGCCATGCATGGAGAAATTAACATAATTAAGTCCTTTGCTCTATTCAAATTCCCAAACCTATTTTAAATTTTAATCTCTACCTGATCCACCACAATTTCGCACTGAAAAACTTGAAAAATTGTTGGGTTCTTTTTAGATTTATTTAGAATTCAGGGCCAGATATTGTTAAAAGCATGGAGATTTGAAGAGGCTACAGATTAAAAACTTTATTAAGGCATTAACGATATCATAGTTGAGAAAAGTCATTTAACACGAACATAAAATGGATGTCTTTATCGTGTATTGATTTTCATAAAATATTAACTTTTGGATCACAATTATACGCTTAATGCTTCAATGTCTTACAAACGAATTTGAAAAAATGTACTCGAGGCCATGGCAAAAATCGACTAAGAAGTTGAAAATAGATACAATAGGAAAAGATTTATTGTCACCAGTTTCATGTAATTCCAACATGTTGGGGTCAAATAAGTTTTGTATACAAGATTTGCATGATAAGGTATCCATAATATTATCGATATAGTTCCATGTGATAGTTCCCTTTATTCTTTTCGTGATTTACAAATATGTATGGATTGAATGGAACATTTCAGAGTTATACGTCAGTGATAATTAACATTTCTCAAAAATGGAAAGAAGTAATTGAAAAAGAAAAGGTGACAATTCAAGAAAATAGAAAAGATTTCTCTACTAAGTTATAATGTATGTTCATCATACATTTTGATGAATAAGAAAGGGTGTGCAATTTGTTTTTGATGTTATTGCTGAGAAAAAGAATATAAGTCTACACCAGAAATGGAATAGAGAGTTTTAAAATATATTCAGATAAAATATTTCATTATTTTTCTTTACTTGCTGACATTGGTGATATTAAATTTAAAATATATATATATATATATATATATATATATATATATATATATATATATATCTTGTTGATATGTTTTTATGCAAATGTTATATGTATTTCTTATTGAAAACCAAAAATTTAAACAAATTGTTTCGGTTTTCTTACCATAATTAGAAAAATAATATGGCGTAGAAGTACATGACCTAGAAGAGACAAATTTCAAATGAAAGGTTTTTGGACGGGTTGGGATGTAAATCGATTGGAATGGAAGGGATATTCAAACTTTCTAGGGTTATGATTTTATCCGGCTCTTAAGTACATGTATACATTTATATTTTGCTTCAAACATCACCACTGCCTATAAGGCTGTTAAAAGTTTGTCAAAGAGTCAACTGAAATATTAGTTCTAATAGAAATGACATATGTTGTTTATGATATTGTTTATTATGAATGATATTATGAGATTTTAAATAAACATTGTTTTTCTAATGAATGATTTTAACGCATTAGTCTTTTTTCTTTCTCTCTACTAATAGAGTTTATCTCTAAGATATAACTGAAGCCTTATGGCAGCAATTTATAATTTTTGACGAAATGTATTACCGAATTTCCGTCTTCGTTATACTCATTCTTACGCCGTTGTCTCTCTTTTCTACGGTAGTCTCTCTCATCCCATTCCGAATGGTAGTCATCAGTCATCTTTCACAGTCTTAAAACAAAAAGCATAACAATAAATATTTGAGGTCTAAGTTATTTCATACTGCCAAAAAAAATTTTTGGTCCATAAATGCATCTACTTACATAGGTAAAAACCCGTAACCAAAGACCACGGATAACACCAAGAAGGATTATTTGTTTAGCATCATATGGCGTGGCTTTTCTGGTTAAAGTATGTATGTATGTATGTATGTATGTATGTATGTATGTATGTATGTATGTATGTATGTATGTATGTATGTATCTATTTAAGTATGTATGTATGTGGTTTAACGGTGCATCGGAAAAATACTGGTTATATGGTCAATTAAAAGGTAAATATAAATAATTGCAGACAAAATATAAAATCCTCAAAATATAGGTAAATTTCTTTATATATATATAAACCGCATTCCCTCAAAACGTTTAACATTTTCTCTGGCTGTACACCATCATAAAGATTCTTAACTGAGTCCCAGTAACGTCACGACCTGTCACCGGGCGACGAGACAGTCCCGGATTCACTGCGCTATGGCCGGACCATAGTCCAGTCATGCAGGGAACATCGGACACCTACATTGCCGGCACCGGCCCTGCTACATCCCGCCACCGGCTACGACGATGGTACACTCTCGGATGCCCGGCAACATTCACAAACCATCGACGAGTCACGCAGAGAATACCGGATAGCTCCAATGCTGGCTCTGGTATATTCTGGCACCGACAAAGGCGAGGATACAGTCCCGGATGCCGGGCACTATTTCCGAGCCATCGCCGAGTTACGCACGGAGTACTGGACCGTTACAGTACCAGCCCGCAATATAGTCCCGGCTTCCCTGTACCCTTACCGGACCATTGACGATTCACTCAGTTAACGGCTGGAGATTACAGTGTCCCAAATTGGCCTCACCACAGTTCAGTCCCCCCCCCCCCATTTCTACCAACTTTGCCAGTTTCGTCGCATGCATCGTAGAAAGCGTCCATCTCTCACCTGTATTCTGCGTTTGAGGACTAACGCTCACAAGCGTCGTCTTCCATATTCCCTTCGACAATATCCAAGAAAACCCAGCCTTCCTCGCATCAATTAAAGAAGTTTTCTGGCCTTTTGCCTCCTGAGATTTGCAGGTCTCCTCCTACGCTATCATTAGCAATGCAGAAAGTCCCCGCATCCGTCGACTTGTTGGCGAAGAAAGATCAGCCAATATTTAGACAGGTTCCACCGTCTGCCCTATTTAGAGAGGCAGCTTCAAGACCTAAGCGACAACTAACCTTTCTTCTCGCAACAAAGACTCCCGTTTAACTTTAACAAGACTTTTAGAGGACGCACACGCGTGTCTATAAAACAGAGGTTCCAGATGTCGATAAACACTTTGGAGGCTCTGATCGATTTGTATGGACCGGAAGTCATTCATCAACATGCAACATCTTATCCGAAATGTCGTGGAATTAGAAGCCATGCTTGATTTGGTATACACGGCTATATATCAGCAATCTGAACATAGCCAACCTTCGCCCGTCGATAAATTCACCCTGATTTTACTCAAGACTGTTCTTGGTGCCAAAAGCAAGCGGCACCCTTGTCCGGTCGTGGATCAAAGCTCTCTCAACCATTTGTTTCGTGTACCGTGGTTCAAAACGGATACGCAGAAATTAGTCCTCAATGCCGTTTAGGACGGATACTTTCAGTTTAGACCTACAAGATGCATACCTCCATATTCCAATTCAAAAGTCTTCCAGGAAATTCCTGATGTTTGCTTTCAGGGACACGATATACGATTCACGGCACTCCAAACACAGTCCCTGGGTCTTCACTAGAATTATGGACAGAGTCGTGTCGCACGCCAACCTCCACGTCTGTGACTTCCAACTACCTGGAGGACATTTTGCAAAAGCAGCAGGTGAGTTATAATCTACATCGAGACATAAAATCCCTTGTTTCACTTCTGCACCGTCTTGGATTCATTGTCAACAAGGACAAATCCGATATAATCTCATCTCAATAATTTATCCACTTGGGTATGGAGCTGAACACGTTTGTGAACACGGTATGTCTACCTCAGGAACGTGCCTTGAAAATCATCCTGGGCCGCCTGTTTATGCGATCATGGCAAATAACGTTTGTCTCAGTGGCGTCCGAAGCTTCGCCCGCTGCATGAAACGATTCTGGTTTTGGGATATATGACGTTCCATCTCAGCAAATGGAGAACACCAACTGGCTTACAGAGGGTATTCCCTTGAGGACTCAGAGCCCGGAAATCACGTTCTGCGCAGATTTTAAGCTCGGTAGGCTTGTGTGCCCCCTTCCTGCCCTCGTTTCGAGAAGTCTACGGGATGTGGCCCATTCAGAACCGTGCATTTCACATCAATCTTTTGGAGATGAAGGCCATCGTGAATGTGTTTCAATTGTGGCAGGGGAAAGTTCGTTCTCATTCTGTCCGACAACTATACTGTAGTAAATTACATCAGGAGGCAAGGAAGGACTAAATCCCCAGATCTCAACATTCTGGTTTGGTATTTTTTCAGGTGATTTCTTCAACGACAAATTCACATTAAAATCCGGCACATTCATGGCAGACTCACTGTCTTGGCAGAACAAGAAAACTCAAACGAAATGGTCGATTCACCCTCGGTATTCAGACGAATCTGCACCGGCTGTCGTCGACCACTCGGGGATCTATTTTGCGACGAGGTGGAATGCAAAGCGACCCACATTTTGACCATCCAGTCTCAAATCCAAAAGCCAGGGCAGTCGACGCTCTTTCCGTAGATTGGAATAATCCTTTAAAACTTCTGATCCCCAAGGTTTTTTAGAAAGCGAGGGAGTCAGAGTGCCGTCTAATCCTGATTGCTCCCTTCAAGTGGAAACAAAATCATGGATAAACGATCTATGGAACTTAGCAGCGGAAATTGCTAGGGAAATCGTTGTCTTTCCTCGCATGCTCAAGCAACCGCAAATGCAGGTGTTTCATCAGAACTCGGGACTGTTGAACCTGCATGTCTGGCTTGCATCAAGTATGCCTTTAGGGAAAAAGATTTCTCAGAACGGGTGGTGGACACAATAGCTCCGGCAAGAGGGCCCACCACTTTGAGAGCGTACAAAGGGAAGTGGAGAGTGTTCTCCAGAGGTGAGAGCGGAGACACATCACTCCTGTAAAAGCCTCGATACCACAAATAGAAAACTTTCTCCTTTGGCTCTTCAAAGAGAAGAAGTTAGTCCACATGACTATAAGGCTACCTTTCGACGATCTCAGGCACATTTCGCATAATGGAAGAGAGAATAATAGACAAAACAAAGATCTCTCTGACCTTCTGGTTAACTTTGATTTGTCTCCACCGAATGTTTTGGCTCTGTGTCCGAATGGAATATACAGTGAGTTCTGACAGGCTGAACAAAGCACCTTTCGAGCCAGTGTCTAGAACTTCACATTTCATACAAAGCTGCTTCAAAGTCCTTCTAGCTATAGCAGGCATATTAGTGAGATAGACGCCTTGTCGGTCGATTCGATCTATCAGCAGTTTCGGCCCGATGGCTCAGTTTCACTTAAGACGGATCCTATTTTCATTGCTATAAATAGGCTCTCGCAAATGGGCAATCAGTCCTTTGTTGTCAAGCTTCTTTCGTCAGTGGACGCATCGCCTTGAAGAAGAAACCATTTTTGGTGTAAAATGTTTTTCCATAATACTAGTACATACTCAGTCATAACACCGGTACAACCCTCCCAGACCCACATAGTTACATAAAACCTGGCAGAGCGAGCATATCCGTTCCAGTAGTAACTGAAGTATGGAAGAGATTTAGTGTCAATCGATCTGTATATCATTCTTGTCTGACTCCAGCCTAGATGGGCAGACGAATTTTGACACTTTTATTACAAAAAACATATTAGGAAGGATCGATTTGCGCCGTAGTGTCGTAATTCTAATGTATTATGATCAGGTAAGTATTGTTAAAGAAACATATTTTACTAAAATAAAAACTAGTTACTCCAATTCGATTCGACGAATTTCATCAGTCCTTCTAGGGGTCTAAACGTATCCGTGCATACAAATTCTCAAACAAGGATCCAATCCAAATACTGTAAGGACAAAGACAGGTCTTAGCAAATATATAACAGAAAAAACCTGAAACCAACAATGTAAGTAATATCAACAAGCAATTTATTTCCCTACAATACAAAGTTAAATTCAAGAGATACTTACACTATTGTGAATCAAATTCCAAATAATCCTAAATGTTATAATCACAAGTTCAAAATTATAGAACGTTCAGAATGAGCTCCAACAGTCTTGAATGTCCTGATATAACACAATGATACAATCCAGAATGTCTTTGAAGGAATTCACTAAAGTCCAAAGTAATGTATTAATTCAAAAGTCAATGAGGACTTTAGTAATTCCAATGAATATATTAAATAACTAATTCCTCTCGAATTATATCTGATTTTAACGGCACAATGTATATTCTAATCACAAATGGATTCCCATAGACTGATCTAATATAGGAATGAATTATTTGTTTACCAAATCCCTATTTATACACATTTTCACCTGACCTATATCATAACAGAATGTGAAGTGATCCAATGAAAAAACCAGTCTAACTGTATCCAAGACTGGCCTTGAACTCAAATACTTGTAAACATTCTGCTTACATGTGACCAGAATCTAAAGTACAACTTACCATCGTGGATAAAATTAAAATGTAAGCACACATTATAGATTAAATAGATATAGCAATATTAGGATGCACACATGGATATAATAGATAATTTCCCTAAGGGATTTGTATAATTACCATCTATTCAGCCTGCGATTGCTCGAATTTTGTCATAACTTTTTCAGCTGTTGAAACAGATTCTGAGCTGAAAAGCTTCAAAGAAGGATTCAAATCAAAATACTTTAAGCATGGGTTCGCGTTGGCCACAGTGTCGATAGAATCTGTCCTCTCTCTATTCGCTTTATATATCCGGAGCACATAAAAGCACTTACATTTCTCTGGTTCGGTTTGACTAATTTTGTTTTCAACTTATTCTAGGGGTCTAAGTGCACCCCTAGCTACGAATAACTACAAAAAGGATCACATGAAAATATGTACAACAGGGTTCTGTTGAACCTAAATTTTACATAATGGATTGTCCCTATACAGGCTATGTAGATCAACCTCCCATTTTTTACCCCTGTATTATGCTGACTCCGCTCGACAAATTTCTTCAAAAATTATTCAAGGGATTCAAGCAGACCCAAAACTGCCAGAGGCCAAATAAAGGGTCAAACACAAAATATTGTAAGCAAAGGATCTGAAAGTTCATTTGTGGAAATAATGTATATCTACCCATGTGCTTTATAGAATGATTCTCTGTTCAGCCTTTATATTTCCTGCAACCCGCTCGACTAATTTCTTATCCGAATATTTGACAAAATTCCTAACTTCAACATCTCCAGAAAGGGTTAAAATAAAAACGCTTTGTGTAGGGGATCTCATAGCCACATTTTTTATATCATCGATCATCTTTCTACAGCCTATGCTTAAACAAGCCTTAATGACCTTACTATTTCTCCGATTTGGCCTAACGAATTCGTCAATCCTGCTTAAAGGTGTCTAAACGTAACGTAATCTCAGGCAAGGGTCCAAACCAAAATGGTTTAAAAACGTGATATCAGGTTCCACACGTAGTGGTAATAAAATATTTATAACTACAATCTATTCAGCCTCCGCTCTCTCGAATTTCGTCTAAATATTTTCTGCTGTTGGAGCAAATCAATAGCTACAAACCTTTCCAGGAGGGTTCAAATCAAAATATTTTAGGCAAATCTTCGCGTTGTGCGAAGTGTTGATAGAATTTCACCTCTCTGAATAAATCCCAAAATACAAAATCACAAAGAAGGGTCCATGTCAAAATACTTTGAGAAGGATGTATTAGGGTCCATAGGTGATTTAACGTGTAATCTCCGTACGGGTTTTTTTTTTATTGCTGCTTTATATTTAACCTCGGATTTCTCGAAATCTCGAAATCGGCTCGATTAATTTCTTTAAACCTTTCCTACTGCTGGGGAAGATCTATGATTAAGAACTGTCAAAGAGGAGTTTTAATTCTACATACTTCAACGCTTTCATGTTCATTTAGGAGTTGATACAATGGGTCATACCTGTACTTTTTTTAAATATATTCTTTAACTATAAGAACTCTCTTATTTCTCCGATTCAGCTACAAGCATTGTGTCAATAATGCTTCTGCGGTTGAACAAATCCCTAGATACAAAATCTCAAATAAGGGTCTATGTCAAAATCCTTTAAGGAGGGATGTTAGGGCCCATATATAGACGTAAAATTTAACACCTTACGGCCATTGTTATACCTCCATATATTTAGCACCCTATTTCTCGAAATCATCTCGACGAATTTGTTCTAAACCTTAGAAACTATTGGAACTGATCCCTATCTAGGAACTTTCACACAGGGGCTGAAATCAAAATTCCCTGAGTAGGGTTTTACGTAGTGAAAAATGTTGATAGATTCGATCCACAATCTCAGAACTTCGTCTGGGGGTCGAGCATATCCCTAGGTACAAACTCTCAAAGACGGGTCCATGTCAAATTATTTGAGGAGCGGAGGTTAGACTCCATAAGTGGGGTAAGATTTAATCCATTCTCGGGCTTTATGGCCACGATATATTTAGCACACCCCCCCCCCCTTTTCTCTAAAAAGGCTAGAGGAATTTTTGTGTGAACGTTACCCACTGTTGGAGCAGATACATACGTAGAAACTGGCAAAGAGTGGTTAAAATCAAAATCCTCTAAACAGGGGTTCAGTTGGTGCAAAATGCTGATATTATCGATCCACATTGTACCTGCTTTTCATACCCAGTTCCCAGAAGTTTACCCTTCTTTCGCTAATTCCTCTCCACGAAATTCGTCAAGACTTCTTTTTTGGGTTAAAAATATCCCTAGAGATAAAATCTGAAAGAAGGGTCCATGTCAACATTCTTTAAGGAGGGTATGGTAGGGCCCATATGTATACGCAAGATTTAATCCCCTTACTGCCTGGGTTATACCCCCCCCCCCCCCCACCATATTTAGCTGCTATTGGTAACGTGTAGGGTCAATCTCATGACGTCAGGTTTCAGTAGTGAGCCCTCTAGACATCTCGCCGCTGTGCACTCAGTCTTCACACATAACACTTTCGTAGAGGAAAAGATGCCGCCGGTGCTGCGCAGAGTGTGTGCATTTTACACGTGTTTTAGTAGTTATTGAAACATTTGGGGTGACCCATTTCCTCTCTTTGATAGGGGGCCCGTAAATTATAGTGATGTAATGCCCACTTTTCTACCAGATGGTACCGTCTACTTGATGATCCGATTTTATGTTTCTTTTTGTTCGATTCAGAAGGGTTACCTTGGGTGTTTACCCTCTTCTATATAACACTGAGACTAAAGAAACTCACGGCTCTGTGACACAGAAAATAATATCAAATTAAAGTTAATTTACCGTCCAGCCCTGTACATGAGTATGAGACAGGAAGGAGCTATTATTTACAGGGCCTCTAGAATTTTACGTTTCATTAAGAGCACATCCTGACATAAGACAGGTTGACACATTATGTACCTAAGATAGGATGAAACACTATGTAAGTCTACACTCATTATAACGCCAACATTCGTCTACAGACAAAATTGGTCCTGTGACGAGGATGACGGGTTCTGACCTCACCGATGATTAAGAGCAAGAATATATTAATAGGAAGGTATAATAATAATAATAATAATAATAATAATAATAATAAAATAAAACATGATTTTTAATAAAGTAAAGCCAGCTATATTCAATCATTAATAATAGAAATTCCGCTATATTCAATCATTAATAATAGAAAAGTCTGCTATATTCAATCATTAATAATAGAAAAGTCCGCTATATTCAATCATTAATAATAGAAAAGTCCGCTATATTCAATCATTAATAATAGAAATTCCGTTATATTCAATCATTAATAATAGAAAAGTCCGCTATATTCAATCATTAATAATTTCAAAATGTAAAAACTTATATGCTGTGTCATTCAGTCGCTTTTAATGAGATTAGGAGACGTCAATTTAAGACCATTGCAGAAGCACATGTCGCTCTACCGTAAATTTAAGAAAGTCAAAATAGTTATAACTTTAGATTTCATCATAAATTACTTTATTTTTATGATGGTGGAAATTTAAACCTCAAATCAAAGCTGTAACTAATTCAACATATTGCAATTAAATGTTGAAAAATTTATGTTACAGGAATCCTATTATCACAGAATGTCATGTTTTGCTGGGGAAGTTCGGTGATTGCATGATTTCCACATATCAAATGTTTTTACGGCATCAAAGATGAAGCCTAAAATGTTAATACACTGCATGAGCTACAGTTCGAAAGATATATTAAAAGACTGAGGGATGATATAAATGCCAGATGGAATCAGCTGGCGTGATAACAAAGGCAATCAGTGCATATAATGGCATTTGTGTCCAAATTTTACACTGGCTGATGGCGGTATACGAAGCTGGTAGTGTGACACGGGAATCATATCGTCAGAAACTCTGTTCTTGGCAATTTGTTGCTGATAAGCGAGGGAGGTGACATAAAGGATGGCGTTATAACGAGTGTAAAATATACATAAGGTGGTATGGTATGATATGTACTTAAGAAAATGAGACACTATGTGTATATGATAGAATGACACGCTATGTGCATTTGACAGGATGAGTCACTATGTACATAAATAGGTAGAGACAATATGTACATAATAAAAAGGTAGAGACAATATGTACATAAGATAGAATGAGACGCTATGAGATAAAACAGAAGGAGTCGCTAGCTACAGAAGATAAAATGAGACGCTATGTTCCTAAGACAAGATGAGTCACTATGTACATAAAATAGGACGGGACACTATGCACATGTGGCAATATGTACATAAGATTGGATGAGACACAATGCGCATAAGACAGGGTGAAGCACTAGGTACATACGACAGGGTGAAGCACTAGGTACATACGACAGGGTGGGACATTGTGCACATAAAAAGGAAAGGACACTATGCACATTAAACAGGATGAGACACTATGTACATAAGATACAAGGAGACACTATGTCCATAAGATACAATGAGACACTATGTCCATAAGATACAATGAGACACTATGTCCATAAGATACAATGAGACACTATGTCCATAAGATACAAGGAGACACTATGTCCATAAGATACAATGAGACACTATGTACATAAGATACAAGGAGACACTATGTCCATAAGATACCATGAGACGCTATGTTCATAATATACAATGAGACACTATGTTCATAAGATACAATGAGACACTATGTACATAAGATACATAGAGACACTATGTACATAATATACAATGAGACGCTATGTACATAAGACACAATGAGACACTATGTACATAAGATACAATGAGACACTATGTACATAAGATACCATGAGACACTATGTACATAAGATACAATGAGACACTATGTCCATAAGATACCACGAGACACTATGTACATAAGATATAATGAGACACTATGTACATAATATACAATGAGACACTATGTACATAATATACAGTGAGACACTATGTACATAAGATACAGTGAGACACTATGTACATAAGATACAGATACAATGAGACACTATGTACATAAGATACAATGAGACACTATGTACATAAGATACCATGAGACACTATGTACATAAGATACAATGAGACACTATGTACATAAGATGGGATGAGACTATGTGTATGGGACACTATAAGACAGATTGTGACATTATGTGCAGAGTCCCTGCGGATATAACACTCTTTGATTATTTACAGAGCAGCTATGGAACACAGAAATAAATCCTTATTTGCAGAGTCACTCTGGACATAAATCCAAATATCACGTTTTATACATCTGTTCAGTAATCCAAATCGTCTTATCTTGTCATATGTTTAGATTGGCTCATCTTATGTTTAGATTGGCTCATCTTATGTTTAGATTGGCTCATCTTATGTTTAGATTGGCTCATCTTATGTTTAGATTGGCTTATCTTATCTTATTCGATTGGCTGTTTAAACAAAGATCAGTTTATGTGTAGATCTGCTTCACCCAATTTTATATCGCACTCATATTAAAAAAAATAAATTGTTAACTTTTATCAAACAATTAACCCACGATGTGGAGTTTAAAATATAAAAAGCTGGTGACGTCAAGTTAATATGATTGAAAAAATCTTACCCGAGAAAAGCTTTTCTAGCATGAACAAACTGTTTTTCCGTCTAAAGGTCTTGGTAATTTTTGAATCTGAGAGAAAATTATTCAACATTGATTTGCTTTGTGTTGTAATTGTTCCTGTCTCTATAGACTTTATCGTCATAACAGAGTACACATCAGTTACCGTATATACAAATACGTTGGTCCCGAATACATGTAAAAAAGACACGCGTTTTAATTTACTTATCAAAGCCTCGTCGTGATTGGTACCACCAGGGTGCTGACAAATGAACCAAGTGCTGTCTTTTACTTTACTAGTCAAGTTGGCTTACTCCAAACACGGCCTTGAACTCATAAAACATTTGAGTTTTAGCTTGAAATTATGTAAAAACCAATCAAATATAACTTTACTTTTATAAGTCGTTTATGATTGGCTGAGAGTTGAAACTCTGTGTAAAACTCAGTCTTAAGATCCCCGACAAGGATAATGTTTAGCAAGAATACCAATCAACCGTATAATCCCAAATGTTGACTTCGATATTACATTTCATCAGTTTTATGCAAATATGATCAAATATAAAAACTGAAGTGTACTGTTACAAAGTGTTGTAATTTCATTTCTGTATTGTATGCAAAAAAGAGAATTATTTATTGTCTTCATATTTAGTCTGTTCACAAACTTAAAGTTTGAGTACAAACTCGAAGTTTTACAGCATCTAGTGGCGGCATTGAGGTTACAGCATCTAGTGGAGGCAATGAGGTTATCAAAGCATTCTCATTATCAGACTCTGACACAGCTCAGAATATTGACGTCCGATTGGTCAGTGCGTGTGTATGTTAGCCAATCAAATATAAGAAGTTTGAGTTGAATCTAAGTTTGATCATGATGTTATTTTTATTACTTGGGATCCACGTTTTTAAGCTCAGTGCATCTTATTCTTCATGATTTTAAATTTTACCCACTTGCTTGCCACTGCTGATCGCTGTGGATTAATATCACTCCTTTTTAAGTCTCACATACCATCTGGATTGAAAATGAATGCCATGAAATAGTACTCATTTAATATGCAATGCTTCCATAATTCATGTGTAAACTGATGCTCTCTCTCGTTATCTTTTGATCGACATTTTTATTGGCATTGAATTCACAACCACAGGTATGTCTCATATTTTAAAATTGCAGATGATAAGGCGCCATTTTTGTATTTTATTTTACCTTACAATATTTCTAAGTGAGCCAAATTTCTCTTGGATGAAAATATTCAGAGAGAAAGGTTCCATGCTGCACAGCCGCAACATGTACAAAAGAGTGGAAATGTATATATTATCTATGCAATTGTTTTCAGATTAATTTTGCAATTTTATAAAATGTGTCATAATTGTAATGACTAAGCGTGGCAAATTAATAATGAATGCATGTACATTAGCCATAAATACATGAATAAGCATTTGTATCTCTTTCCCGTCACACCACTTCAACTCCAACCTCCAGGGAGATGCATTAAAATATGGTGTACGATAAAGATTTTAAAAAATGACAGATACCGGATCTCCGTTATTAAATATCGGTGAACAGGTATTTTTGGTGTGGGGCAGCTCACCGATTTTAAATTGCGATTCACCGCTTAAAATTAGCGTTTATCGGATATATTTGACAAACTTTCGGTCAGCCACTATCTACAAGCGGTCCAGATTACTCGTTACATGTATTGAAGTAATGACTGTCGAAAACATTAAAAATAATTTGGAAATTAGAAGATAAGCTTACAGTCAATGGCAAAGGTCGGTAAACATGTGCTTAAATAAAAATAAATAAATAAAATAAAAAAGTAGAGACGATAGAAATGAAAAGAAGATAAAAAATCTGAGAAATTAATTCATTAATTCATTAATTCATAATCAATCAGATGATTGAAATAGACCATAATTAAAGAAAAGCAGCAAATCACAATGGACAAAGTTCAGACTGTCCGTAATAAATAAATAAATAAATAAATAAATAAATAAATAAATATTTGCTACTTATTTATGGCGGAAAAAAATGGACTGATAATTCAAAATCTATGTAAAAAGAATAAACTTAAAACCAAAAAAGTAAATTAATTTGTTTAAATGTACCACATTTAATATATCTTATCATCAAAAGATAATATTGATGATAATTGATGATATTGCTCTTTGTAGTAAATTACATTTATCTGATAGGAAAATCAGATGTGTCAAATCAACTGGACAGGAAGACGGCAATTTTCTTATCATAAAAGAATTCGGACCTTGATGTTAATATCTTGCACATTCAGTTTGAAGCTCTTTGATAAGAATATGATTTGCCCCCTCCACCCAATCCCCCAATACTAAATCCTCACTGTTAATTAACCATAATACTAGACTGAGTTTCCTCTGTCCTGGAAATCGGTTTTTATTATTTGGCTTTTACTCTTCGTGTTTCTTACGGCTTTGTTCTCAATATTCGGCCATAATTTGAATAAGACCAGTAGTACAATCCATATTAGCTTTAATTACAATAAGACCAGTAGTACAATCTATATTAGCTTTAATTACAATAAGACCAGTAGTACAATCCATATTAGCTTTAATTACAATAAGACCAGTAGTACAATCTATATTAGCTTTAATTACAATAAGACCGGTAGTACAATTTATATTAGCCTTAATTACAATAAGACCGTTAGTACAATCCATATTAGCCTTAATTACAATGAGACCGGTAGTACAATCCATATTAGCCTTAATTACAATGAGACCGGTAGTACAATCCATATTAGCTTTAATTACAATGAGACCGGTAGTACAATCTATATTAGCCTTAATTACAATGAGACCGGTAGTACAATCTATATTAGCCTTAATTACAATAAGACCGGTAGTACAATTCATATTAGCCTTAATTACAATAAGACCGGTAGTACAATCTATATTAGCCTTAATTACAATAAGACCAGTAGTACAATCCATATTAGCTTTAATTACAATAAGACCAGTAGTACAATCTATATTAGCTTTAATTACAATAAGACCGGTAGTACAATCCATATTAGCTTTAATTACAATAAGACCAGTAGTACAATCCATATTAGCCTTAATTACAATAAGACCAGTAGTACAATCTATATTAGCCTTAATTACAATGAGACCGGTAGTACAATCCATATTAGCCTTAATTACAATAAGACCGGTAGTACAATCCATATTAGCTTTAATTACAATAAGACCAGTAGTACAATCCATATTAGCTTTACTTACAATAAGACCTGTAGTACAATCTATATTAGCTTTAATTACAATAAGACCGGTAGTACAATCCATATTAGCTTTAATTACAATAAGACCAGTAGTACAATCCATATTAGCTTTAATTACAATAAGACCAGTAGTACAATCCATATTAGCCTTAATTACAATAAGACCAGTAGTACAATCCATATTAGCCAGTAGTACAATCTATATTAGCTTTAATTACAATAAGACCAGAACAAATAAAGCTTTTATATGGATTGTAATGACCCGTATAAGATGTAACACGAGATTGGAAGTAGACAACCTTTAGTATTAGGCGCGAGACACAACAAAAGTGTATAGAAACTCAGAAGATGGATTGGGTAGCTGACTAAAAAATGCAACCTTGAGAAATATTCATGCTGAATTAGAAGGATAGCGGTCTGGAAGTAAGAATGGATATTCAGCCTACCCAAGTATTCTAAGCGTAAATGTAAGTAGAGACTTACGTTCTGTTGGTGAAACATTTAGGCCAGATGTTTTAAATCTAGACTTAACGTTTAGACATATGTTGGTAAAACTGGAGCCAGGCAATATAAATAAAGTTTGTAAGTTATGTTATAGGTATTGTGCATTAACTTAAATAGATGTTACTGTAGAAAAAGAGTTTTAGAATTGTTAGTATCGATTATCCAGCAAATAGCCTGGAATGGTGAAATGGAAGCCACGTTTCAATTTACCGCCAGTAAAGGTCACACACACTGATAAACGTCATTTAGTGGACGCAATAAATGTCACACATGACGGTAAATGTCACAGTTCATTCCTTTATTTATGTTGGAACCACATTTCATTGCTCTAGCACAGGTTAAGTATGTCGAAAAACTTCCAAAGTGCAAATGGTCATGCGTTTTGTTGGACATTATGTGTAAATTAATGAAGACTTAGGTTGTCCAAATTTACTGGTTGCATTACCTCCTTTGGTTTGCTATGGTGTGTTACGCCATTCTAGAACGATTGGTTTACTATGGTGTGTTACGCCATTCTAGAACGAGGCGATCAGTCACTAATGTAGTAGTGTACTAATTTCTGTTACGACTCTAGGTCTTAAAAAATATAACAGAAAGAAAGTGAAACCCACAATGTAAGTAAAATCAAGAAACAATTTGTTTCTAGACCATTAAAGTGAAAATTCATTAAACACGTAGAATAACTTGAATTAAAGTACAAATCATCCAATTATCCTAAGTGTCCTACTCACAAGTCCTTAACATAAAATGTTCCGAATGAATTCCAGTAGCCTTGAATGTCCTAATGTGCTAGTAGTCTTGAATGTTCTGATGTGTCAGTAGTCTTGAATGTCCTGATATGCCTGAATGATGTAATCCAGAATATCTTTGAATGCATTCACATAAATTCCAAAGTCAAGCATTATTCCAATATGAGAATGAGCACTTTTGGTAACACTGTCTGAATTTGCTCTGAATTTTTACAACACAACAATAAACATCTGATTATTAAAATGATTCCTCATAGACTGACCATTGGAACAAGAATGAAATATTGTCTATACAATCTCTATATTTAAACATAAGTCACATGACAGAACGTTCTAGAATATGCGTAACTCTAATGGAAATTTACTGATGTTCCTGACTTTTCTCATGTCAAGATATGGAAAATTCCAATCCAAGTACTAAATGCTATATAAACAAGTCTAACCTTGAATTAAAATGCAGTAAACATGTTGTTTACAAAATGACCACTAAAGTACAACTTACCTCATGAATACATATTATAAATTCAATATACATAACAATTACACAGTAATTTTCAATTAAAAATGACGGATTTTGCGCAGTATACGATTACAAATTGTGATCGAAAACAAAAAGGGGCTTTTGTTTTCCTTTTATAAAAATTCTAAATGAAGCGAGACGCAGAAAATAGAGATCTACCGATTATACTGTATCCAAGACTGGCCTTGAACTCAAATACTTGTAAACATTCTGCTTACATGTGACCAGAATCTAAAGTACAACTTACCATCGTGGATAAAATTAAAATGTAAGCACACATTATAGATTAAATAGATATAGCAATATTAGGATGCACACATGGATATAATAGATAATTTCCCTAAGGGATTTGTATAATTACCATCTATTCAGCCTGCGATTGCTCGAATTTTGTCATAACTTTTTCAGCTGTTGAAACAGATTCTGAGCTGAAAAGCTTCAAAGAAGGATTCAAATCAAAATACTTTAAGCATGGGTTCGCGTTGGCCACAGTGTCGATAGAATCTGTCCTCTCTCTATTCGCTTTATATATCCGGAGCACATAAAAGCACTTACATTTCTCTGGTTCGGTTTGACTAATTTTGTTTTCAACTTATTCTAGGGGTCTAAGTGCACCCCTAGCTACGAATAACTACAAAAAGGATCACATGAAAATATGTACAACAGGGTTCTGTTGAACCTAAATTTTACATAATGGATTGTCCCTATACAGGCTATGTAGATCAACCTCCCATTTTTTACCCCTGTATTATGCTGACTCCGCTCGACAAATTTCTTCAAAAATTATTCAAGGGATTCAAGCAGACCCAAAACTGCCAGAGGCCAAATAAAGGGTCAAACACAAAATATTGTAAGCAAAGGATCTGAAAGTTCATTTGTGGAAATAATGTATATCTACCCATGTGCTTTATAGAATGATTCTCTGTTCAGCCTTTATATTTCCTGCAACCCGCTCGACTAATTTCTTATCCGAATATTTGACAAAATTCCTAACTTCAACATCTCCAGAAAGGGTTAAAATAAAAACGCTTTGTGTAGGGGATCTCATAGCCACATTTTTTATATCATCGATCATCTTTCTACAGCCTATACTTAAACAAGCCTTAATGACCTTACTATTTCTCCGATTTGGCCTAACGAATTCGTCAATCCTGCTTAAAGGTGTCTAAACGTAACGTAATCTCAGGCAAGGGTCCAAACCAAAATGGTTTAAAAACGTGATATCAGGTTCCACACGTAGTGGTAATAAAATATTTATAACTACAATCTATTCAGCCTCCGCTCTCTCGAATTTCGTCTAAATATTTTCTGCTGTTGGAGCAAATCAATAGCTACAAACCTTTCCAGGAGGGTTCAAATCAAAATATTTTAGGCAAATCTTCGCGTTGTGCGAAGTGTTGATAGAATTTCACCTCTCTGAATAAATCCCAAAATACAAAATCACAAAGAAGGGTCCATGTCAAAATACTTTGAGAAGGATGTATTAGGGTCCATAGGTGATTTAACGTGTAATCTCCGTACGGGTTTTTTTTTTTATTGCTGCTTTATATTTAACCTCGGATTTCTCGAAATCTCGAAATCGGCTCGATTAATTTCTTTAAACCTTTCCTACTGCTGGGGAAGATCTATGATTAAGAACTGTCAAAGAGGAGTTTTAATTCTACATACTTCAACGCTTTCATGTTCATTTAGGAGTTGATACAATGGGTCATACCTGTACTTTTTTTAAATATATTCTTTAACTATAAGAACTCTCTTATTTCTCCGATTCAGCTACAAGCATTGTGTCAATAATGCTTCTGCGGTTGAACAAATCCCTAGATACAAAATCTCAAATAAGGGTCTATGTCAAAATCCTTTAAGGAGGGATGTTAGGGCCCATATATAGACGTAAAATTTAACACCTTACGGCCATTGTTATACCTCCATATATTTAGCACCCTATTTCTCGAAATCATCTCGACGAATTTGTTCTAAACCTTAGAAACTATTGGAACTGATCCCTATCTAGGAACTTTCACACAGGGGCTGAAATCAAAATTCCCTGAGTAGGGTTTTACGTAGTGAAAAATGTTGATAGATTCGATCCACAATCTCAGAACTTCGTCTGGGGGTCGAGCATATCCCTAGGTACAAACTCTCAAAGACGGGTCCATGTCAAATTATTTGAGGAGCGGAGGTTAGACTCCATAAGTGGGGTAAGATTTAATCCATTCTCGGGCTTTATGGCCACGATATATTTAGCACACACCCCCCCCCCCCCTTTTCTCTAAAAAGGCTAGAGGAATTTTTGTGTGAACGTTACCCACTGTTGGAGCAGATACATACGTAGAAACTGGCAAAGAGTGGTTAAAATCAAAATCCTCTAAACAGGGGTTCAGTTGGTGCAAAATGCTGATATTATCGATCCACATTGTACCTGCTTTTCATACCCAGTTCCCAGAAGTTTACCCTTCTTTCGCTAATTCCTCTCCACGAAATTCGTCAAGACTTCTTTTTTGGGTTAAAAATATCCCTAGAGATAAAATCTGAAAGAAGGGTCCATGTCAACATTCTTTAAGGAGGGTATGGTAGGGCCCATATGTATACGCAAGATTTAATCCCCTTACTGCCTGGGTTATACCCCCCCCCCCCACCACCATATTTAGCTGCTATTGGTAACGTGTAGGGTCAATCTCATGACGTCAGGTTTCAGTAGTGAGCCCTCTAGACATCTCGCCGCTGTGCACTCAGTCTTCACACATAACACTTTCGTAGAGGAAAAGATGCCGCCGGTGCTGCGCAGAGTGTGTGCATTTTACACGTGTTTTAGTAGTTATTGAAACATTTGGGGTGACCCATTTCCTCTCTTTGATAGGGGGCCCGTAAATTATAGTGATGTAATGCCCACTTTTCTACCAGATGGTACCGTCTACTTGATGATCCGATTTTATGTTTCTTTTTGTTCGATTCAGAAGGGTTACCTTGGGTGTTTACCCTCTTCTATATAACACTGAGACTAAAGAAACTCACGGCTCTGTGACACAGAAAATAATATCAAATTAAAGTTAATTTACCGTCCAGCCCTGTACATGAGTATGAGACAGGAAGGAGCTATTATTTACAGGGCCGTACTGGACAGAACTCTAGAATTTTACGTTTCATTAAGAGCACATCCTGACATAAGACAGGTTGACACATTATGTACCTAAGATAGGATGAAACACTATGTAAGTCTACACTCATTATAACGCCAACATTCGTCTACAGACAAAATTGGTCCTGTGACGAGGATGACGGGTTCTGACCTCACCGATGATTAAGAGCAAGAATATATTAATAGGAAGGTATAATAATAATAATAATAATAATAATAATAATAATAAAATAAAACATGATTTTTAATAAAGTAAAGCCAGCTATATTCAATCATTAATAATAGAAATTCCGCTATATTCAATCATTAATAATAGAAAAGTCTGCTATATTCAATCATTAATAATAGAAAAGTCCGCTATATTCAATCATTAATAATAGAAAAGTCCGCTATATTCAATCATTAATAATAGAAATTCCGTTATATTCAATCATTAATAATAGAAAAGTCCGCTATATTCAATCATTAATAATTTCAAAATGTAAAAACTTATATGCTGTGTCATTCAGTCGCTTTTAATGAGATTAGGAGACGTCAATTTAAGACCATTGCAGAAGCACATGTCGCTCTACCGTAAATTTAAGAAAGTCAAAATAGTTATAACTTTAGATTTCATCATAAATTACTTTATTTTTATGATGGTGGAAATTTAAACCTCAAATCAAAGCTGTAACTAATTCAACATATTGCAATTAAATGTTGAAAAATTTATGTTACAGGAATCCTATTATCACAGAATGTCATGTTTTGCTGGGGAAGTTCGGTGATTGCATGATTTCCACATATCAAATGTTTTTACGGCATCAAAGATGAAGCCTAAAATGTTAATACACTGCATGAGCTACAGTTCGAAAGATATATTAAAAGACTGAGGGATGATATAAATGCCAGATGGAATCAGCTGGCGTGATAACAAAGGCAATCAGTGCATATAATGGCATTTGTGTCCAAATTTTACACTGGCTGATGGCGGTATACGAAGCTGGTAGTGTGACACGGGAATCATATCGTCAGAAACTCTGTTCTTGGCAATTTGTTGCTGATAAGCGAGGGAGGTGACATAAAGGATGGCGTTATAACGAGTGTAAAATATACATAAGGTGGTATGGTATGATATGTACTTAAGAAAATGAGACACTATGTGTATATGATAGAATGACACGCTATGTGCATTTGACAGGATGAGTCACTATGTACATAAATAGGTAGAGACAATATGTACATAATAAAAAGGTAGAGACAATATGTACATAAGATAGAATGAGACGCTATGAGATAAAACAGAAGGAGTCGCTAGCTACAGAAGATAAAATGAGACGCTATGTTCCTAAGACAAGATGAGTCACTATGTACATAAAATAGGACGGGACACTATGCACATGTGGCAATATGTACATAAGATTGGATGAGACACAATGCGCATAAGACAGGGTGAAGCACTAGGTACATACGACAGGGTGAAGCACTAGGTACATACGACAGGGTGGGACATTGTGCACATAAAAAGGAAAGGACACTATGCACATTAAACAGGATGAGACACTATGTACATAAGATACAAGGAGACACTATGTCCATAAGATACAATGAGACACTATGTCCATAAGATACAATGAGACACTATGTCCATAAGATACAATGAGACACTATGTCCATAAGATACAAGGAGACACTATGTCCATAAGATACAATGAGACACTATGTACATAAGATACAAGGAGACACTATGTCCATAAGATACCATGAGACGCTATGTTCATAATATACAATGAGACACTATGTTCATAAGATACAATGAGACACTATGTACATAAGATACATAGAGACACTATGTACATAATATACAATGAGACACTATGTACATAAGACACAATGAGACACTATGTACATAAGATACAATGAGACACTATGTACATAAGATACCATGAGACACTATGTACATAAGATACAATGAGACACTATGTCCATAAGATACCACGAGACACTATGTACATAAGATATAATGAGACACTATGTACATAATATACAATGAGACACTATGTACATAATATACAGTGAGACACTATGTACATAAGATACAGTGAGACACTATGTACATAAGATACAGATACAATGAGACACTATGTACATAAGATACAATGAGACACTATGTACATAAGATACCATGAGACACTATGTACATAAGATACAATGAGACACTATGTACATAAGATGGGATGAGACTATGTGTATGGGACACTATAAGACAGATTGTGACATTATGTGCAGAGTCCCTGCGGATATAACACTCTTTGATTATTTACAGAGCAGCTATGGAACACAGAAATAAATCCTTATTTGCAGAGTCACTCTGGACATAAATCCAAATATCACGTTTTATTCATCTGTTCAGTAATCCAAATCGTCTTATCTTGTCATATGTTTAGATTGGCTCATCTTATGTTTAGATTGGCTCATCTTATGTTTAGATTAGCTCATCTTATGTTTAGATTGGCTCATCTTATGTTTAGATTGGCTTATCTTATCTTATTCGATTGGCTGTTTAAACAAAGATCAGTTTATGTGTAGATCTGCTTCACCCAATTTTATATCGCACTCATATTAAAAAAAATAAATTGTTAACTTTTATCAAACAATTAACCAAAAAAATAAATTGTTAACTTTTATCAAACAATTAACCCACGATGTGGAGTTTAAAATATAAAAAGCTGGTGACGTCAAGTTAATATGATTGAAAAAATCTTACCCGAGAAAAGCTTTTCTAGCATGAACAAACTGTTTTTCCGTCTAAAGGTCTTGGTAATTTTTGAATCTGAGAGAAAATTATTCAACATTGATTTGCTTTGTGTTGTAATTGTTCCTGTCTCTATAGACTTTATCGTCATAACAGAGTACACATCAGTTACCGTATATACAAATACGTTGGTCCCGAATACATGTAAAAAAGACACGCGTTTTAATTTACTTATCAAAGCCTCGTCGTGATTGGTACCACCAGGGTGCTGACAAATGAACCAAGTGCTGTCTTTTACTTTACTAGTCAAGTTGGCTTACTCCAAACACGGCCTTGAACTCATAAAACATTTGAGTTTTAGCTTGAAATTATGTAAAAACCAATCAAATATAACTTTACTTTTATAAGTCGTTTATGATTGGCTGAGAGTTGAAACTCTGTGTAAAACTCAGTCTTAAGATCCCCGACAAGGATAATGTTTAGCAAGAATACCAATCAACCGTATAATCCCAAATGTTGACTTCGATATTACATTTCATCAGTTTTATGCAAATATGATCAAATATAAAAACTGAAGTGTACTGTTACAAAGTGTTGTAATTTCATTTCTGTATTGTATGCAAAAAAGAGAATTATTTATTGTCTTCATATTTAGTCTGTTCACAAACTTAAAGTTTGAGTACAAACTCGAAGTTTTACAGCATCTAGTGGCGGCATTGAGGTTACAGCATCTAGTGGAGGCAATGAGGTTATCAAAGCATTCTCATTATCAGACTCTGACACAGCTCAGAATATTGACGTCCGATTGGTCAGTGCGTGTGTATGTTAGCCAATCAAATATAAGAAGTTTGAGTTGAATCTAAGTTTGATCATGATGTTATTTTTATTACTTGGGATCCACGTTTTTAAGCTCAGTGCATCTTATTCTTCATGATTTTAAATTTTACCCACTTGCTTGCCACTGCTGATCGCTGTGGATTAATATCACTCCTTTTTAAGTCTCACATACCATCTGGATTGAAAATGAATGCCATGAAATAGTACTCATTTAATATGCAATGCTTCCATAATTCATGTGTAAACTGATGCTCTCTCTCGTTATCTTTTGATCGACATTTTTATTGGCATTGAATTCACAACCACAGGTATGTCTCATATTTTAAAATTGCAGATGATAAGGCGCCATTTTTGTATTTTATTTTACCTTACAATATTTCTAAGTGAGCCAAATTTCTCTTGGATGAAAATATTCAGAGAGAAAGGTTCCATGCTGCACAGCCGCAACATGTACAAAAGAGTGGAAATGTATATATTATCTATGCAATTGTTTTCAGATTAATTTTGCAATTTTATAAAATGTGTCATAATTGTAATGACTAAGCGTGGCAAATTAATAATGAATGCATGTACATTAGCCATAAATACATGAATAAGCATTTGTATCTCTTTCCCGTCACACCACTTCAACTCCAACCTCCAGGGAGATGCATTAAAATATGGTGTACGATAAAGATTTTAAAAAATGACAGATACCGGATCTCCGTTATTAAATATCGGTGAACAGGTATTTTTGGTGTGGGGCAGCTCACCGATTTTAAATTGCGATTCACCGCTTAAAATTAGCGTTTATCGGATATATTTGACAAACTTTCGGTCAGCCACTATCTACAAGCGGTCCAGATTACTCGTTACATGTATTGAAGTAATGACTGTCGAAAACATTAAAAATAATTTGGAAATTAGAAGATAAGCTTACAGTCAATGGCAAAGGTCGGTAAACATGTGCTTAAATAAAAATAAATAAATAAAATAAAAAAGTAGAGACGATAGAAATGAAAAGAAGATAAAAAATCTGAGAAATTAATTCATTAATTCATTAATTCATAATCAATCAGATGATTGAAATAGACCATAATTAAAGAAAAGCAGCAAATCACAATGGACAAAGTTCAGACTGTCCGTAATAAATAAATAAATAAATAAATAAATAAATAAATATTTGCTACTTATTTATGGCGGAAAAAAATGGACTGATAATTCAAAATCTATGTAAAAAGAATAAACTTAAAACCAAAAAAGTAAATTAATTTGTTTAAATGTACCACATTTAATATATCTTATCATCAAAAGATAATATTGATGATAATTGATGATATTGCTCTTTGTAGTAAATTACATTTATCTGATAGGAAAATCAGATGTGTCAAATCAACTGGACAGGAAGACGGCAATTTTCTTATCATAAAAGAATTCGGACCTTGATGTTAATATCTTGCACATTCAGTTTGAAGCTCTTTGATAAGAATATGATTTGCCCCCTCCACCCAATCCCCCAATACTAAATCCTCACTGTTAATTAACCATAATACTAGACTGAGTTTCCTCTGTCCTGGAAATCGGTTTTTATTATTTGGCTTTTACTCTTCGTGTTTCTTACGGCTTTGTTCTCAATATTCGGCCATAATTTGAATAAGACCAGTAGTACAATCCATATTAGCTTTAATTACAATAAGACCAGTAGTACAATCTATATTAGCTTTAATTACAATAAGACCAGTAGTACAATCCATATTAGCTTTAATTACAATAAGACCAGTAGTACAATCTATATTAGCTTTAATTACAATAAGACCAGTAGTACAATCTATATTAGCTTTAATTACAATAAGACCAGTAGTACAATCCATATTAGCTTTAATTACAATAAGACCAGTAGTACAATTTATATTAGCCTTAATTACAATAAGACCAGTAGTACAATCTATATTAGCCTTAATTACAATGAGACCGGTAGTACAATCCATATTAGCCTTAATTACAATAAGACCAGTAGTACAATCTATATTAGCCTTAATTACAATAAGACCAGTAGTACAATCTATATTAGCTTTAATTACAATAAGACCGGTAGTACAATTTATATTAGCCTTAATTACAATAAGACCGTTAGTACAATCCATATTAGCCTTAATTACAATGAGACCGGTAGTACAATCCATATTAGCCTTAATTACAATGAGACCGGTAGTACAATCCATATTAGCTTTAATTACAATGAGACCGGTAGTACAATCTATATTAGCCTTAATTACAATGAGACCGGTAGTACAATCTATATTAGCCTTAATTACAATAAGACCGGTAGTACAATCCATATTAGCCTTAATTACAATAAGACCGGTAGTACAATCTATATTAGCCTTAATTACAATAAGACCAGTAGTACAATCCATATTAGCTTTAATTACAATAAGACCAGTAGTACAATCCATATTAGCCTTAATTACAATAAGACCGGTAGTACAATCCATATTAGCTTTAATTACAATAAGACCAGTAGTACAATCCATATTAGCTTTAATTACAATAAGACCAGTAGTACAATCCATATTAGCCTTAATTACAATAAGACCAGTAGTACAATCCATATTAGCCAGTAGTACAATCTATATTAGCTTTAATTACAATAAGACCAGAACAAATAAAGCTTTTATATGGATTGTAATGACCCGTATAAGATGTAACACGAGATTGGAAGTAGACAACCTTTAGTATTAGGCGCGAGACACAACAAAAGTGTATAGAAACTCAGAAGATGGATTGGGTAGCTGACTAAAAAATGCAACCTTGAGAAATATTCATGCTGAATTAGAAGGATAGCGGTCTGGAAGTAAGAATGGATATTCAGCCTACCCAAGTATTCTAAGCGTAAATGTAAGTAGAGACTTACGTTCTGTTGGTGAAACATTTAGGCCAGATGTTTTAAATCTAGACTTAACGTTTAGACATATGTTGGTAAAACTGGAGCCAGGCAATATAAATAAAGTTTGTAAGTTATGTTATAGGTATTGTGCATTAACTTAAATAGATGTTACTGTAGAAAAAGAGTTTTAGAATTGTTAGTATCGATTATCCAGCAAATAGCCTGGAATGGTGAAATGGAAGCCACGTTTCAATTTACCGCCAGTAAAGGTCACACACACTGATAAACGTCATTTAGTGGACGCAATAAATGTCACACATGACGGTAAATGTCACAGTTCATTCCTTTATTTATGTTGGAACCACATTTCATTGCTCTAGCACAGGTTAAGTATGTCGAAAAACTTCCAAAGTGCAAATGGTCATGCGTTTTGTTGGACATTATGTGTAAATTAATGAAGACTTAGGTTGTCCAAATTTACTGGTTGCATTACCTCCTTTGGTTTGCTATGGTGTGTTACGCCATTCTAGAACGATTGGTTTACTATGGTGTGTTACGCCATTCTAGAACGAGGCGATCAGTCACTAATGTAGTAGTGTACTAATTTCTGTTACGACTCTAGGTCTTAAAAAATATAACAGAAAGAAAGTGAAACCCACAATGTAAGTAAAATCAAGAAACAATTTGTTTCTAGACCATTAAAGTGAAAATTCATTAAACACGTAGAATAACTTGAATTAAAGTACAAATCATCCAATTATCCTAAGTGTCCTACTCACAAGTCCTTAACATAAAATGTTCCGAATGAATTCCAGTAGCCTTGAATGTCCTAATGTGCTAGTAGTCTTGAATGTTCTGATGTGTCAGTAGTCTTGAATGTCCTGATATGCCTGAATGATGTAATCCAGAATATCTTTGAATGCATTCACATAAATTCCAAAGTCAAGCATTATTCCAATATGAGAATGAGCACTTTTGGTAACACTGTCTGAATTTGCTCTGAATTTTTACAACACAACAATAAACATCTGATTATTAAAATGATTCCTCATAGACTGACCATTGGAACAAGAATGAAATATTGTCTATACAATCTCTATATTTAAACATAAGTCACATGACAGAACGTTCTAGAATATGCGTAACTCTAATGGAAATTTACTGATGTTCCTGACTTTTCTCATGTCAAGATATGGAAAATTCCAATCCAAGTACTAAATGCTATATAAACAAGTCTAACCTTGAATTAAAATGCAGTAAACATGTTGTTTACAAAATGACCACTAAAGTACAACTTACCTCATGAATACATATTATAAATTCAATATACATAACAATTACACAGTAATTTTCAATTAAAAATGACGGATTTTGCGCAGTATACGATTACAAATTGTGATCGAAAACAAAAAGGGGCTTTTGTTTTCCTTTTATAAAAATTCTAAATGAAGCGAGACGCAGAAAATAGAGATCTACCGATTATACTGTATCCAAGACTGGCCTTGAACTCAAATACTTGTAAACATTCTGCTTACATGTGACCAGAATCTAAAGTACAACTTACCATCGTGGATAAAATTAAAATGTAAGCACACATTATAGATTAAATAGATATAGCAATATTAGGATGCACACATGGATATAATAGATAATTTCCCTAAGGGATTTGTATAATTACCATCTATTCAGCCTGCGATTGCTCGAATTTTGTCATAACTTTTTCAGCTGTTGAAACAGATTCTGAGCTGAAAAGCTTCAAAGAAGGATTCAAATCAAAATACTTTAAGCATGGGTTCGCGTTGGCCACAGTGTCGATAGAATCTGTCCTCTCTCTATTCGCTTTATATATCCGGAGCACATAAAAGCACTTACATTTCTCTGGTTCGGTTTGACTAATTTTGTTTTCAACTTATTCTAGGGGTCTAAGTGCACCCCTAGCTACGAATAACTACAAAAAGGATCACATGAAAATATGTACAACAGGGTTCTGTTGAACCTAAATTTTACATAATGGATTGTCCCTATACAGGCTATGTAGATCAACCTCCCATTTTTTACCCCTGTATTATGCTGACTCCGCTCGACAAATTTCTTCAAAAATTATTCAAGGGATTCAAGCAGACCCAAAACTGCCAGAGGCCAAATAAAGGGTCAAACACAAAATATTGTAAGCAAAGGATCTGAAAGTTCATTTGTGGAAATAATGTATATCTACCCATGTGCTTTATAGAATGATTCTCTGTTCAGCCTTTATATTTCCTGCAACCCGCTCGACTAATTTCTTATCCGAATATTTGACAAAATTCCTAACTTCAACATCTCCAGAAAGGGTTAAAATAAAAACGCTTTGTGTAGGGGATCTCATAGCCACATTTTTTATATCATCGATCATCTTTCTACAGCCTATACTTAAACAAGCCTTAATGACCTTACTATTTCTCCGATTTGGCCTAACGAATTCGTCAATCCTGCTTAAAGGTGTCTAAACGTAACGTAATCTCAGGCAAGGGTCCAAACCAAAATGGTTTAAAAACGTGATATCAGGTTCCACACGTAGTGGTAATAAAATATTTATAACTACAATCTATTCAGCCTCCGCTCTCTCGAATTTCGTCTAAATATTTTCTGCTGTTGGAGCAAATCAATAGCTACAAACCTTTCCAGGAGGGTTCAAATCAAAATATTTTAGGCAAATCTTCGCGTTGTGCGAAGTGTTGATAGAATTTCACCTCTCTGAATAAATCCCAAAATACAAAATCACAAAGAAGGGTCCATGTCAAAATACTTTGAGAAGGATGTATTAGGGTCCATAGGTGATTTAACGTGTAATCTCCGTACGGGTTTTTTTTTTTATTGCTGCTTTATATTTAACCTCGGATTTCTCGAAATCTCGAAATCGGCTCGATTAATTTCTTTAAACCTTTCCTACTGCTGGGGAAGATCTATGATTAAGAACTGTCAAAGAGGAGTTTTAATTCTACATACTTCAACGCTTTCATGTTCATTTAGGAGTTGATACAATGGGTCATACCTGTACTTTTTTTAAATATATTCTTTAACTATAAGAACTCTCTTATTTCTCCGATTCAGCTACAAGCATTGTGTCAATAATGCTTCTGCGGTTGAACAAATCCCTAGATACAAAATCTCAAATAAGGGTCTATGTCAAAATCCTTTAAGGAGGGATGTTAGGGCCCATATATAGACGTAAAATTTAACACCTTACGGCCATTGTTATACCTCCATATATTTAGCACCCTATTTCTCGAAATCATCTCGACGAATTTGTTCTAAACCTTAGAAACTATTGGAACTGATCCCTATCTAGGAACTTTCACACAGGGGCTGAAATCAAAATTCCCTGAGTAGGGTTTTACGTAGTGAAAAATGTTGATAGATTCGATCCACAATCTCAGAACTTCGTCTGGGGGTCGAGCATATCCCTAGGTACAAACTCTCAAAGACGGGTCCATGTCAAATTATTTGAGGAGCGGAGGTTAGACTCCATAAGTGGGGTAAGATTTAATCCATTCTCGGGCTTTATGGCCACGATATATTTAGCACCCCCCCCCCTTTTCTCTAAAAAGGCTAGAGGAATTTTTGTGTGAACGTTACCCACTGTTGGAGCAGATACATACGTAGAAACTGGCAAAGAGTGGTTAAAATCAAAATCCTCTAAACAGGGGTTCAGTTGGTGCAAAATGCTGATATTATCGATCCACATTGTACCTGCTTTTCATACCCAGTTCCCAGAAGTTTACCCTTCTTTCGCTAATTCCTCTCCACGAAATTCGTCAAGACTTCTTTTTTGGGTTAAAAATATCCCTAGAGATAAAATCTGAAAGAAGGGTCCATGTCAACATTCTTTAAGGAGGGTATGGTAGGGCCCATATGTATACGCAAGATTTAATCCCCTTACTGCCTGGGTTATACCCCCCCCCCCCCCCCCCACCACCACCACCATATTTAGCTGCTAATGGTAACGTGTAGGGTCACTCTCATGACGTCAGGTTTCAGTAGTGAGCCCTCTAGACATCTCGCCGCTGTGCACTCAGTCTTCACACATAACACTTTCGTAGAGGAAAAGATGCCGCCGGTGCTGCGCAGAGTGTGTGCATTTTACACGTGTTTTAGTAGTTATTGAAACATTTGGGGTGACCCATTTCCTCTCTTTGATAGGGGGCCCGTAAATTATAGTGATGTAATGCCCACTTTTCTACCAGATGGTACCGTCTACTTGATGATCCGATTTTATGTTTCTTTTTGTTCGATTCAGAAGGGTTACCTTGGGTGTTTACCCTCTTCTATATAACACTGAGACTAAAGAAACTCACGGCTCTGTGACACAGAAAATAATATCAAATTAAAGTTAATTTACCGTCCAGCCCTGTACATGAGTATGAGACAGGAAGGAGCTATTATTTACAGGGCCGTACTGGACAGAACTCTAGAATTTTACGTTTCATTAAGAGCACATCCTGACATAAGACAGGTTGACACATTATGTACCTAAGATAGGATGAAACACTATGTAAGTCTACACTCATTATAACGCCAACATTCGTCTACAGACAAAATTGGTCCTGTGACGAGGATGACGGGTTCTGACCTCACCGATGATTAAGAGCAAGAATATATTAATAGGAAGGTATAATAATAATAATAATAATAATAATAATAATAAAATAAAACATGATTTTTAATAAAGTAAAGCCAGCTATATTCAATCATTAATAATAGAAATTCCGCTATATTCAATCATTAATAATAGAAAAGTCTGCTATATTCAATCATTAATAATAGAAAAGTCCGCTATATTCAATCATTAATAATAGAAAAGTCCGCTATATTCAATCATTAATAATAGAAATTCCGTTATATTCAATCATTAATAATAGAAAAGTCCGCTATATTCAATCATTAATAATTTCAAAATGTAAAAACTTATATGCTGTGTCATTCAGTCGCTTTTAATGAGATTAGGAGACGTCAATTTAAGACCATTGCAGAAGCACATGTCGCTCTACCGTAAATTTAAGAAAGTAAAAATAGTTATAATTTTAGATTTCATCATAAATTACTTTATTTTTATGATGGTGGAAATTTAAACCTCAAATCAAAGCTGTAACTAATTCAACATATTGCAATTAAATGTTGAAAAATTTATGTTACAGGAATCCTATTATCACAGAATGTCATGTTTTGCTGGGGAAGTTCGGTGATTGCATGATTTCCACATATCAAATGTTTTTACGGCATCAAAGATGAAGCCTAAAATGTTAATACACTGCATGAGCTACAGTTCGAAAGATATATTAAAAGACTGAGGGATGATATAAATGCCAGATGGAATCAGCTGGCGTGATAACAAAGGCAATCAGTGCATATAATGGCATTTGTGTCCAAATTTTACACTGGCTGATGGCGGTATACGAAGCTGGTAGTGTGACACGGGAATCATATCGTCAGAAACTCTGTTCTTGGCAATTTGTTGCTGATAAGCGAGGGAGGTGACATAAAGGATGGCGTTATAACGAGTGTAAAATATACATAAGGTGGTATGGTATGATATGTACTTAAGACAATGAGACACTATGTGTATATGATAGAATGACACGCTATGTGCATTTGACAGGATGAGACACTATGTACATAAATAGGTAGAGACAATATGTACATAATAAATAGGTAGAGACAATATGTACATAAGATAGAATGAGACGCTATGAGATAAAACAGAAGGAGTCGCTAGCTACAGAAGATAAAATGAGACGCTATGTTCCTAAGACAATATGAGTCACTATGTACATAAGATAGGACGGGACACTATGCACATGTGGCAATATGTACATAAGATTGGATGAGACACAATGCGCATAAGACAGGGTGAAGCACTAGGTACGTACGACAGGGTGAAGCACTAGGTACATACGACAGGGTGGGACATTGTGCACATAAAAAGGAAAGGACACTATGCACATTAAACAGGATGAGACACTATGTACATAAGATACAAGGAGACACTATGTCCATAAGATACAATGAGACACTATGTCCATAAGATACAATGAGACACTATGTCCATAAGATACAATGAGACACTATGTCCATAAGATACAAGGAGACACTATGTCCATAAGATACAATGAGACACTATGTACATAAGATACAATGAGCCACTATGTCCATAAGATACCATGAGACGCTATGTTCATAATATACAATGAGACACTATGTTCATAAGATACAATGAGACACTATGTACATAAGATACATAGAGACACTATGTACATAATATACAATGAGACACTATGTACATAAGACACAATGAGACACTATGTACATAAGATACAATGAGACACTATGTACATAAGATACCATGAGACACTATGTACATAAGATACAATGAGACACTATGTCCATAAGATACCACGAGACACTATGTACATAAGATATAATGAGACACTATGTACATAATATACAATGAGACACTATGTACATAATATACAGTGAGACACTATGTACACAAGATACAGTGAGACACTATGTACATAAGATACAATGAGACACTATGTACATAAGATACCATGAGACACTATGTACATAAGATACAATGAGACACTATGTACATAAGATGGGATGAGACTATGTGTATGGGACACTATAAGACAGATTGTGACATTATGTGCAGAGTCCCTGTGGATATAACACTCTTTGATTATTTACAGAGCAGCTATGGAACACAGAAATAAATCCTTATTTGCAGAGTCACTCTGGACATAAATCCAAATATCACGTTTTATACATCTGTTCAGTAATCCAAATCGTCTTATCTTGTCATATGTTTAGATTGGCTCATCTTATGTTTAGATTGGCTCATCTTATGTTTAGATTGGCTCATCTTATGTTTAGATTGGCTCATCTTATGTTTAGATTGGCTTATCTTATCTTATTCGATTGGCTGTTTAAACAAAGATCAGCTTATGTGTAGATCTGCTTCACCCAATTTTATATCGCACTCATATTAAAAAAATAAATTGTTAACTTTTATCAAACAATTAACCCACGATGTGGAGTTTAAAATATAAAAAGCTGGTGACGTCAAGTTAATATGATTGAAAAAATCTTACCCGAGAAAAGCTTTTCTAGCATGAACAAACTGTTTTTCCGTCTAAAGGTCTTGGTAATTTTTGAATCTGAGAGAAAATTATTCAACATTGATTTGCTTTGTGTTGTAATTTTTCCTGTCTCTATAGACTTTATCGTCATAACAGAGTACACATCAGTTACCGTATATACAAATACGTTGGTCCCGAATACATGTAAAAAAGACACGCGTTTTAATTTACTTATCAAAGCCTCGTCGTGATTGGTACCACCAGGGTGCTGACAAATGAACCAAGTGCTGTCTTTTACTTTACTAGTCAAGTTGGCTTACTCCAAACACGGCCTTGAACTCATAAAACATTTGAGTTTTAGCTTGAAATTATGTAAAAACCAATCAAATATAACTTTACTTTTATAAGTCGTTTATGATTGGCTGAGAGTTGAAACTCTGTGTAAAACTCAGTCTTAAGATCTCCAACAAGGATAATGTTTAGCAAGAATACCAATCAACCGTATAATCCCAAATGTTGACTTCGATATTACATTTCATCAGTTTTATGCAAATATGATCAAATATAAAAACTGAAGTGTACTGTTACAAAGTGTTGTAATTTCATTTCTGTATTGTATGCAAAAAAGAGAATTATTTATTGTCTTCATATTAAGTCTGTTCACAAACTTAAAGTTTGAGTACAAACTCGAAGTTTTACAGCATCTAGTGGCGGCATTGAGGTTACAGCATCTAGTGGAGGCAATGAGGTTATCAAAGCATTCTCATTATCAGACTCTGACACAGCTCAGAATATTGACGTCCGATTGGTCAGTGCGTGTGTATGTTAGCCAATCAAATATAAGAAGTTTGAGTTGAATCTAAGTTTGATCATGATGTTATTTTTATTACTTGGGATCCACGTTTTTAAGCTCAGTGCATCTTATTCTTCATGATTTTAAATTTTACCCACTTGCTTGCCACTGCTGATCGCTGTGGATTAATATCACTCCTTTTTAAGTCTCACATACCATCCGGATTGAAAATGAATGCCATGAAATAGTACTCATTTAATATGCAATGCTTCCATAATTCATGTGTAAACTGATGCTCTCTCTCGTTATCTTTTGATCGACATTTTTATTGGCATTGAATTCACAACCACAGATATGTCTCATATTTTAAAATTGCAGATGATAAGGCGCCATTTTTGTATTTTATTTTACCTTACAATATTTCTAAGTGAGCCAAATTTCTCTTGGATGAAAATATTCAGAGAGAAAGGTTCCATGCTGCACAGCCGCAACATGTACAAAAGAGTGGAAATGTATATATTATCTATGCAATTGTTTTCAGATTAATTTTGCAATTTTATAAAATGTGTCATAATTGTAATGACTAAGCGTGGCAAATTAATAATGAATGCATGTACATTAGCCATAAATACATGAATAAGCATTTGTATCTCTTTCCCGTCACACCACTTCAACTCCAACCTCCAGGGAGATGCATTAAAATATGGTGTACGATAAAGATTTTAAAAAATGACAGATACCGGATCTCCGTTATTAAATATCGGTGAACAGGTATTTTTGGTGTGGGGCAGCTCACCGATTTTAAATTGCGATTCACCGCTTAAAATTAGCGTTTATCGGATATATTTGACAAACTTTCGGTCAGCCACTATCTACAAGCGGTCCAGATTACTCGTTACATGTATTGAAGTAATGACTGTCGAAAACATTAAAAATAATTTGGAAATTAGAAGATAAGCTTACAGTCAATGGCAAAGGTCGGTAAACATGTGCTTAAATAAAAATAAATAAATAAATAAAAAAAATAAAAAAGTAGAGACGATAGAAATGAAAAGAAGATAAAAAATCTGAGAAATTAATTCATTAATTCATTAATTCATAATCAATCAGATGATTGAAATAGACCATAATTAAAGAAAAGCAGCAAATCACAATGGACAAAGTTCAGACTGTCCGTAATAAATAAATAAATAAATAAATAAATAAATAAATAAATAAATAAATATTTGCTACTTATTTATGGCGGAAAAAAATGGACTGATAATTCAAAATCTATGTAAAAAGAATAAACTTAAAACCAAAAAAGTAAATTAATTTGTTTAAATGTACCACATTTAATATATCTTATCATCAAAAGATAATATTGATGATAATTGATGATATTGCTCTTTGTAGTAAATTACATTTATCTGATAGGAAAATCAGATGTGTCAAATCAACTGGACAGGAAGACGGCAATTTTCTTATCATAAAAGAATTCGGACCTTGATGTTAATATCTTGCACATTCAGTTTGAAGCTCTTTGATAAGAATATGATTTGCCCCCTCCACCCAATCCCCCAATACTAAATCCTCACTGTTAATTAACCATAATACTAGACTGAGTTTCCTCTGTCCTGGAAATCGGTTTTTATTATTTGGCTTTTACTCTTCGTGTTTCTTACGGCTTTGTTCTCAATATTCGGCCATAATTTGAATAAGACCAGTAGTACAATCCATATTAGCTTTAATTACAATAAGACCAGTAGTACAATCTATATTAGCTTTAATTACAATAAGACCGGTAGTACAATCCATATTAGCTTTAATTACAATGAGACCGGTAGTACAATCCATATTAGCTTTAATTACAATGAGACCAGTAGTACAATCCATATTAGCTTTAATTACAATAAGACCGGTAGTACAATCCATATTAGCCTTAATTACAATGAGACCGGTAGTACAATCCATATTAGCCTTAATTACAATGAGACCGGTAGTACAATCCATATTAGCTTTAATTACAATGAGACCGGTAGTACAATCTATATTAGCCTTAATTACAATGAGACCGGTAGTACAATCTATATTAGCCTTAATTACAATAAGACCGGTAGTACAATCCATATTAGCCTTAATTACAATAAGACCAGTAGTACAATCCATATTAGCTTTAATTACAATAAGACCAGTAGTACAATCTATATTAGCCTTAATTACAATAAGACCAGTAGTACAATCTATATTAGCCTTAATTACAATAAGACCAGTAGTACAATCCATATTAGCTTTAATTACAATAAGACCAGTAGTACAATCCATATTAGCCTTAATTACAATAAGACCGGTAGTACAATCCATATTAGCCTTAATTACAATAAGACCGGTAGTACAATCTATATTAGCCTTATTACAATAAGACCAGTAGTACAATCCATATTAGCTTTAATTACAATAAGACCGGTAGTACAATCCATATTAGCTTTAATTACAATGAGACCGGTAGTACAATCTATATTAGCCTTAATTACAATGAGACCGGTAGTACAATCTATATTAGCCTTAATTACAATAAGACCGGTAGTACAATCCATATTAGCCTTAATTACAATAAGACCGGTAGTACAATCTATATTAGCCTTAATTACAATAAGACCAGTAGTACAATCCATATTAGCTTTAATTACAATAAGACCAGTAGTACAATCCATATTAGCCTTAATTACAATAAGACCGGTAGTACAATCCATATTAGCTTTAATTACAATAAGACCAGTAGTACAATCCATATTAGCTTTAATTACAATAAGACCAGTAGTACAATCCATATTAGCCTTAATTACAATAAGACCAGTAGTACAATCCATATTAGCCAGTAGTACAATCTATATTAGCTTTAATTACAATAAGACCAGAACAAATAAAGCTTTTATATGGATTGTAATGACCCGTATAAGATGTAACACGAGATTGGAAGTAGACAACCTTTAGTATTAGGCGCGAGACACAACAAAAGTGTATAGAAACTCAGAAGATGGATTGGGTAGCTGACTAAAAAATGCAACCTTGAGAAATATTCATGCTGAATTAGAAGGATAGCGGTCTGGAAGTAAGAATGGATATTCAGCCTACCCAAGTATTCTAAGCGTAAATGTAAGTAGAGACTTACGTTCTGTTGGTGAAACATTTAGGCCAGATGTTTTAAATCTAGACTTAACGTTTAGACATATGTTGGTAAAACTGGAGCCAGGCAATATAAATAAAGTTTGTAAGTTATGTTATAGGTATTGTGCATTAACTTAAATAGATGTTACTGTAGAAAAAGAGTTTTAGAATTGTTAGTATCGATTATCCAGCAAATAGCCTGGAATGGTGAAATGGAAGCCACGTTTCAATTTACCGCCAGTAAAGGTCACACACACTGATAAACGTCATTTAGTGGACGCAATAAATGTCACACATGACGGTAAATGTCACAGTTCATTCCTTTATTTATGTTGGAACCACATTTCATTGCTCTAGCACAGGTTAAGTATGTCGAAAAACTTCCAAAGTGCAAATGGTCATGCGTTTTGTTGGACATTATGTGTAAATTAATGAAGACTTAGGTTGTCCAAATTTACTGGTTGCATTACCTCCTTTGGTTTGCTATGGTGTGTTACGCCATTCTAGAACGATTGGTTTACTATGGTGTGTTACGCCATTCTAGAACGAGGCGATCATTCACTAATGTAGTAGTGTACTAATTTCTGTTACGACTCTAGGTCTTAAAAAATATAACAGAAAGAAAGTGAAACCCACAATGTAAGTAAAATCAAGAAACAATTTATTTCTAGACCATTAAAGTGAAAATTCATTAAACACGTACAATAACTTGAATTAAAGTACAAATCATCCAATTATCCTAAGTGTCCTACTCACAAGTCCTTAACATAAAATGTTCCGAATGAATTCCAGTAGCCTTGAATGTCCTAATGTGCTAGTAGTCTTGAATGTTCTGATGTGTCAGTAGTCTTGAATGTCCTGATATGCCTGAATGATGTAATCCAGAATATCTTTGAATGAATTCACATAAATTCCAAAGTCAAGCATTATTCCAATATGAGAATGAGCACTTTTGGTAACACTGTCTGAATTTGCTCTGAATTTTTACAACACAACAATAAACATCTGATTATTAAAATGATTCCTCATAGACTGACCATTGGAACAAGAATGAAATATTGTCTATACAATCTCTATATTTAAACATAAGTCGCATGACAGAACGTTCTAGAATATGCGTAACTCTAATGGAAATTTACTGATGTTCCTGACTTTTCTCATGTCAAGATATGGAAAATTCCAATCCAAGTACTAAATGCTATATAAACAAGTCTAACCTTGAATTAAAATGCAGTAAACATGTTGTTTACAAAATGACCACTAAAGTACAACTTACCTCATGAATACATATTATAAATTCAATATACATAACAATTACACAGTAATTTTCAATTAAAAATGACGGATTTTGCGCAGTATACGATTACAAATTGTGATCGAAAACAAAAAGGGGCTTTTGTTTTCCTTTTATAAAAATTCTAAATGAAGCGAGACGCAGAAAATAGAGATCTACCGATTATACTGTGTCCAACCGGGAAGTATTAGGAAGAGCTCTCCAAGCAGGCCCTACCGCTCATTCTATTTCTTTTCCAAGCATATTACAAGCGATAAAAAATCATCACAAATCCTATTTACGTTGTAAATAAGATTTAGATATATCATTTAGCAGTCATCAATGGAAAATGAAAAGCAAAATAAGTTGTCCACTTGCATTAGGTACAGAAAGTTGAGCTGCAAACACAATCTTTATTAAATCTTTGTTTTATAGATCTATGATGGACAGAAAAGAGCAGCAAATATCAAGTGGAACGGTGAATTATTATATTTGGAGATGGGGTCAGACCAGGATAAAATACTTAGTAGTTCATATCTAAATGTAGAGGTTTTGTTTGGCTTTGTCTTTCATTGTGAAATATTATGACAGAAGTTGATTTGCATTATTGAATAACTGTGAAGGAGTCATTCATATGCATTTTATTGCGGTTATGAAAGCAGTGGGGTGGAAGTGCACAGTAAGTGCGAAATATGGTCATAAACTATGTTTTGATTGACCCGGAAATGGAACCATGACCCCAGTAGGTTTTCATCAGCAGTTAACAGTAATTATGCTGGGCAAAAACTGACAAGTCTTGGTATGTGTAACGATCTATAATGTCAATATCACCAGGAATCCAAGTGTGATTGGAATGTTGGTCTGAGTTCAGCTTTGAGAAATGCATGTATGCAATATATAGTAAAATAATTGGTGATCTGACCCCTGTTAGATCCATGACTTGTTGAAAGTTAAATAGCCATATTATCAACAGTACTTCACATACATACATAAAACTTCGAACATTTATTCCTTATAGCAATTGAAATACACTAAAACTTCGAACATTTATTCCTTATAGCAATAGAAATACACTAAAACTTCGAACATTTATTCCTTATAGCAATAGAAATACACTAAAACTTCGAACATTTATTCCTTATAGCAATAGAAATACACTAAAACTTCGAACATTTATTCCTTATAGCAATACAAATACATATCATATTTTTTTTTGTTTTAGTTTAAATTTTGATTTTAAATATACTTTTTTAATTTTTAAAAAATTACAAACTTCAAGATTCCTGTATTTTAAGGTGTGGACCTATTTTTGGTATGTGTTGATAGAAAATAATCAATAATGTGGTTTTATTATAGTAATACACCAATTTCGTGTTGCAAATGTTAGCATGGAAGGCTTTTGTTTAAAACCCTACACTGAAACTTAATGAAAATTGTGTCCTGACTCCAAATGAACAATGTGACATTTGGACTGGTGTCCAAACACAAAGTGGGAAATATGGCTTATTTTCATACAAAGATCTCAATACACAATAATGGAAAAAGAAACACGTACACCTAATTGCTTACATGGTTTTTATCAAGAATTGAGATATACCCCAATCTCTAGAATGCAGCCATCTGTGCCATTATAACTTATGTATCAATACATACCACTTATGTTTGGAAAGCTTCCAGGCAAAATGTTCGAGAAATTCTTGTCGTAGTGAAAAGAAATGTTTTGGTCATGGTACATATCCATACTACATGCTTGAATTTAGAATGTACCAGTAATTAAGAATTCAGAAACATATTTATCTCATTTGTATGGTTAGGTGCAGAATATTTTCAACCGGTTTAGTATGCAAAGGTATTTGACTAAGCAAACACTACCTATAACTTCTCAGATACTACCGCAAGTTTAAATTTTTGAACCTCAATTCCTATCCATGCTACCTATTGGTGTTTGTTTCTTGTAATCTTTTGTAATGGCTAGAAAATCTAAGGACAGAATCTTTCTTTGACCCTCATAAATAACTGAATACAGGCAAAAGTACATGCTTACACAATTTACTTGTCGAAAACCATCAGTTTGGTTAAAGAGTTTTAGTTATTCCACTTACCAAACTCGAGGGATCACCGTTATGTGCAGTGTCAGCGTTTACCACTATATGTAAATTAACTCCTGCATCTCAAAATTCTCCCGCTTTAGTAGCTAAAGAGGAACTAATTAGCAGACTAGTTACCGTCACATACATCGACTTGCAAAAGGTTTTCAATTAGCAGACTAGTTACCGTCACATACATCGACTTGCAAAAGGTTTTCAATTAGCAGACTAGTTACCGTCACATACAGCGCCTTGCAAAAGGTTTTCAATTAGCAGACTAGTTACCGTCACATACATCGACTTGCAAAAGGTTTTCAATTAGCAGACTAGTTACCGTCACATACATCGACTTGCAAAAGGTTTTCAATTAAGAGACTAGTTACCGTCACATACAGCGCCTTGCAAAAGGTTTTCAATTAGCAGACTAGTTACCGTCACATACAACGCCTTGCAAAAGGTTTTCAATTAGCAGACTAGTTACCGTCACATACAGCGCCTTGCAAAAGGTTTTCAATTAGCAGACTAGTTACCGTCACATACAGCGCCTTGCAAAAGGTTTTCAATTAGCAGACTAGTTACCGTCACATACAGCGCCTTGCAAAAGGTTTTCAATTAGCAGACTAGTTACCGTCACATACAGCACCTTGCAAAAGGTTTTCAAAGCCAGAACAGGTAGATAGCCTTCCTTGTGTTCTTCTCATACTTTTAGAAGACGATGGTTATTTTCGCATTGCATTCTTGTATACCGTCAGAGTTAATTCAACTTCATGGTGATTGGATGAGTATTTACAAGCAAGATGAATTACTGGTTTCTCATATGATGAAAAGCAAAATTCTTTCATCATAATTTCAGGTTCTCCAAAATCAATAAATTTGCTATCTGACTCAATAGCCAAGTATGTTACTATGCGATTAGGTTTAAGTGGACAGAGGTTAATCCATTCCCAGGAGCAACTCTTGGTACATTGACTCAAATTATTGAACATTGGTATGGTCAATCTCAAAATTCTCATAACTGTATAATTCTCCATGTTGGCACAAATGATGTCCACAGTCAGTCTGTTGAGGAGTTCGAGTCTTCGGTCAATAACATATTTTCCGTCATCTGGCAAAATAACAAGCATAGAAGGAGGATTTTGTGTACTCTCATTTCTAGGTCAGTATATTTTGAAGTTACTGATAATATCATCAAATCGATCAATAATTCCGTAAGGAAGCTTCTCAAACTCAGAGGTGTTCAATTTGTAAACAAATATAGACCTTTTTCACGTTAAAAAGGGACACAACTCTTACAATATAGGCATATGTATACCACTAGAGATTGTGGAATTGCATTTAAATGCAGATGGGACAAGGGGTACTAACAACATTTTTCATGCAAGTTGTTAAATACTTGAAATAATTCTGGATCAGTTTGATTTTGCTATGGTAGTTTCAATGCATTATTCATACGGATAAGATGTGGTTTCTTTCTCTCTTTTTTTGGAAGAGTGCAACCTTCGGATGAGTGGCTGCATTTAAGGAGACTTGCTAGAGATTTATGAGACTTCTCTGTATTTCTGCAGTATATATGTAACGTGGTCAAGGTGGAATTGTTTCTGTTTGGTTACTTTATGGAAATAGTGACCGAGCTGATACTTATATGTAAACAACAATACCACATCCAAGGTGAATTTATGAAATCTGCTTTAAATGTCAAGTTGTGTGTAATATTGTGTGTGGACAAGAGAGAGAGAGAGAGAGAGAGAGAGAGAGAGAGAGAGAGAGAGAGAGAGAGAGAGAGAGAGAGAGAGAGAGAGAGAGAGGGGGGGGAGGGAGAAGAAGAATGTCACAAGCACAGTTTGTGAGACTGTTGTGCAAATGTCTGTGGACTGTAGTGTCAGATATTAATATGTGTGAATGCATATTGGTGTATGCAATGGAAGTGGAAAGAAAGAAGAACGAATATGTAATTATTTATAAACTTGAGCCCAGATAATTTAACAAATAACTTTATGAAATAGTTAACAACTGATAAGTAAATGACTTATTAACTACAATGCAATTGTCAAGTTACTTAAAATAACTATGTAATTTGGGAAAGACAGGTAGACAGACAGTCAGATAGACAGACAGTGGAAAAGTAATACCAGCAATACACTCATACTATTATCGTGCTTAAAACCTATCAAAAAGAGGGAACAACGAGGCTTCTCACTCTAATATTTAAGTAAATACAGATATTCGGTTAATTGAAAGTCCCCAACTGAAGGGGAAAAACTGGAACTTCACTGTAACTGTAATGGACAGCAGGGTTACCTCCCCTGATCAGCAGACGATCGCAACGCTAAACGGAATCTAGCGGAGACACCTTTAATAATGACAAAACTTTGGCGCTGTGACTATCATATCATATAACTATACACGAAATGGAGAGAAAAACAACTGGCACATCTATACACGAAATGGAGAGAAAAACACCTGGTACATCTATACACGAAATGGAGAGAAAAACACCTGGTACATCTATACACGAAATGGAGAGAAAAACAACTGGTACATCTATACACGAAATGGAGAGAAAAACAACTGGTACATCTATACACAACTGGTACATCTATATATACACAACTGGTACATCTATATATACACAACTGGTACATCTATACACGACTGGTACATCTATACACAACTGGCGGATTCTATGGCTCTTTGATATTCAAGGATGGACGGCCAAAGACACAAATGACGGAACGCTCCAAATGGTAGCATATAGCGTATACGAAAAGAATGGACCTTATCTGAATGACCCATTTGCACCGAACGAAAAAATCAAATAATTTGGCAGCTACAGGTAATATACTGAATTTAATGTACATATAATTCAATAAGAAACAGTACCAATGAGACAGTTTCAGTATGCAAAGTTGTACAGAGAGATAATAATGCAAGTTTCACAGCTCAGTAAACGGTTTGGTACAAACTACGCTATATAACTATATACATGTACGATAACACTCCACTATATATATATATATATATATATTCATAGTATATTTTTTCTAGGGTACGTTGTATGAACATATTATTTATTATTCATTTGATACCTTTGATTGCTTTCATTATGTTAAAGTTTGTGAATATTCCTTTACGATATACATTTGAATGGACATGTGCATTTCCACACCAGACTACAAGAACTATTGGATGGATTCATATGAATAATCCGCTTATATATCATGGATGGATGGCACAAATGTTTATACTATGCAGATGCATTTATGGACATTTATTCATGGAGACCTTGCGGTTTGGTGGACTTAACTTGCCAATGTTGAATAATATTTGATATTTTATCTATTTCACAACAAAGTATTTTAATGTTCATATCTGGCTGTATTTTGAGATGTGTTCATATTTGCTCTGATCAAATGAATATTGAGTATATTTACTTTGATTGAATGCACATATTACAATATATTATGTTTGAATGTTTATATACATACAGAAAAAGTAGAATGTATTATGAATTGGAACTATTTTTTATTCTTCCGAGTTGTAGGTAATTGACGAGTTTTGGCATACAAAATTATTAATTACCTGACACACGCGACATTTTCTACCATGACTATACAGGAGGTTACTGTTTGTGGGCATTCGATTTTACACCTGACCAAGGCAGTGACGAGGTACATTTCCACCCGATACAATCGGGATCACTGCGTGTGGAAATTCATTTTGCTCAAGCACTCGACAACACGGTGAACGTTATCTTGTATGCAGAATTTGACAATACTGTTGAAATAAACAGTCTTTTTGAAGTGATCAGTAACTACTCAAAAGCTCACTCATGAAAAACGTGGTCATGGAAATAGACGATCAAGAACAGGAGCCACGACAACAACAGTAGCAGCAACATAGCCATCATTTAAGAACTGGAGGAAAAGAAGGAGGAGTAGAAACTATTGGCACAAAGGTCGGAAATAGAGTGGACATATCAAAGTGTTGATTTGAAAACCAAAAACCAAACAAACAGAAATCCAAAGAATGAGATATCGTTTTTTGATGATACCTTATTTTTTAGTCAGCTGTATCTCTATCAATCAACATCTCTCTATGGGTGTTTCTAGTGCGTACGCGAGTTTAGTCATGAATGTTTTTCGGTCACGTCCGTGTACCAAATCCTGGTATATTTTCCATCACGTCCGCGCATCAAGTATATAAAGCGACTGTTTTGTGGAAATAATACAAAGAGAAAGAAGGCCTAGTGAAGAAGATTATAAAAAACCCGAAACAAAACTAATGGAAAGAATTCTGCTCGTCTCTAAACTTTAAGGCAAACTCAAAGCAAGTGTGGGATAAAACCAGGAAGATTAGGGGTAAAATCAGACTTTCGAACCCTAAGCTCCCCGGGCTTACCACGGACCGTGAAAAAGTCGAAAAATTAGCCACTGAATTTGCAGAAATGAACGGAAATTCTAACTATTCCCAGGAGTTTCAAATGCACCGGACTAGGTTAGAAAGGGATCACTCCAAATTGTTCACGGACAGGGGAAACTACTCAAGCCCTCTCAACGTAGATTTCACTGTACATGAGTGACGAAAGGCTCTCAGCAGGAAAATGCTACCTCACCTGGCGAGGACTCGCTGGGCTATGAGATTTACAACAATCTCCCAGAAAATATTGAGCTGGCGATTTTGGATCTGCTGTGTCTGATCTGGCGATCGGGAGAAATACCTAGTCGCTGGAAACAGGCGACTGTCATACCGATCCCGAAACCCGTTAAGGACCCGGCAGATATTAACTCCTACAGACCTATCTCCCTGACTAACAACATCTGTAAAATTATGGAAACAATGATAAACAATAAGTTGAAGCACCACCTGGAGAGTAAGAATTTGATATCGCAAAACCAAAGCGGATTCCGCAATAAGCGATCCACTTTGGACCAACTAATGCGCCTGAAATCCAACATAAGATTGGCGTTCAACGCAAAAAGGAAATGTGATCGTAATCTAATCGCAGTTTTCCGTGATATTGAGAAAGCATACGACCTAATGTGGACCAAGGGTCTAATTGCAAAGTTGAACCACTACGGAATAACAGGCCGCATGCACAAGTGGATATCAAACTTCTTAACAGGCCGAAAATTCCAAACTAGGGTAGGCAACCAATACCCTGATATACGCGAGCTCGAAAACGGAACTCCCCAGGGCAGCATATTAAGCCCCACTCTTTTTAACATCATGGTTAATAACTTAGAAAAGTCAGTAGATCTGAACCACCTGGATCTGTCCCAGTTTTCTGATGGCAGTGGAATCTGGAAATCGGGCAACCCAGCCAGTGAAACTGTGGTCGGCCGACAGCAGGCAGGGCTTGATGGGATCGGGAAATGGGCCAACAGGAGGGGATTCAAGCTAGCCCCCGGCAAAACTGTAGGGGTATTGTTTTCACAAAAAACTGGATGGCGTAGGAAACCTCAATGGCATAGAGATAAAATTTGAAAAAATTGGCTAAATTATTAGAGATGCTTTTCGATGAGCACCTGACATGGGGCAAACATATAGCTGAGCTAGTGAGAAGATGCGGGCAGGATCTTAACCTCTTGAGGAACCTTAGGATCACCGATTGGGGGGGGGGGAATTATCAGGCCACACTTCTTAGGTTATATAAAGCACTGATTCGGTCCAAAATTGACTATCGATGCCAGGCGTATGCCTCAGACCACCCCAACTTATTAGAAACATTGGACGGAATACAGTACAAATCTCTATCTATCTGCACCGGTGCTCTCGCTAGCTAAGAACTAAGAATCCTAGTCGGAGACCCCCCCCCCTAAATCTGAGACGGGAAGAGTTACTCCTGAGATATGCGACCCGAATTACTATCCATGACAAGTCGTACACTACTAGAAAAATAGTAGAGAAATGCAATAAACCCTTTAGACACCAACTGTGGATGTATCTACCAGGAGGCAAGAAAATCCATGATCTAAAACGGGAACAGAACATTCCAGACATCCAGTCGAAGGTAATAAAATACCCTGACACCGCCTCATGGACCTGTAAATTGCTAAAAGTAAATTTAAACGCACTAAAATATGGGGACAAACAAGAACAGCCCATAGAGTTAAGGGTTAAAATTCTCACCGAAATTGAAAGTAAGTACAAGAGATTTACACTAATTTATATTGACTTACTCATTATACGATCCCTGGAATCAAGTAACTCGAACAGTAGAGACACTTTTTTGCGAGAAGTCTACTTGAGACTCAAAATCCTGGAGCAAAATAATCATACTATAGAATTTATGTGGGTGCCCTCCCACATTGACATACCAGGAAATGAAAGGATAGAGAAAGTAGCTAAGAACAAGCTAAATGATGTGGAAATACAGCCCTTGGAGTACAGCGTCCGGGAAATATATAGTATGATTAGGCAAAACGTTGATAGCAAATGTCAGGGGAATGGGATAATTCATACAAAAGGCGCAGGTCATACAATCTGCAGAAACAAGTTAGTAGAAACGCTCTTGTCCCTAACTTGGTCAACCCACATGAATCTAAAGTCATAAATATAATTAGAACTGGCAAAACATTACTACCCAGCAGCTTTGGAAGATTTATACCCGATATATCAGCGTTAGGAACAATCTGCTCTCACATCCCCATCCAAGAAATCCTTAACCACATATTCAATGAATGCTCCAAATACAACACAGAAAGAACACAATTCCAGGATAGACAGAAACTACTAAAATCTCCAGGCAAGTACCCGGATTTCCTAACAACACCAAGCAGCAACATTAATTCGGTGTACTCAAATATCATAGGGTATATAACAGATATAGGGAAAAGGGGAAAAATTTTAATCCGACCAAAAGGACCAATAATCCTAGTCAAAGCGGCAAAAATTGGAAGGAGAAACCGCTCCCCAACTCACAGGTACGCCCTACACCTTAATCCATATGAGGTGGTCCTAAGTCAAGACCATCAGGGCCCACTGCACAATGCAGTAAACGATTAACTGCAATAGTTGCAACGACATAAAACAAATAAGGAAACTTATTATATTAATAAATTCCACTCCTAAAACTATCTTTAATACTACTAAAGCAGCCAACATTACAGTGATATTTGAAAAAATTGGTGAAATTCAAGCCACAAGACCACAAATTTTATATTTCGGCACACCATCAAAAATAATATACTCTGAAACCAACGGATAGCCCAGCGATGACGGTGTACCCCTTGCCTAGCTCCTTTCCTCAGTTGCCTGACCAGACGTATAACCATAAGGGTTAAATAATCAATAGTACACCTTGTGTACAATTTCTAACAAGTCGTAAATGTCCGAAGGGCCGAAAACGACTATAATACAAGATAAGTAAGTAAGGAAGGAAATAATACAAAAGATCACTAAATTATTGATAGGTAACTTATACTCACAGATTGTCTTACTTATTTCGGAAACATCAAGTACACTTGGTACACAAAATTTTATAAACTGAATGGAAATAAGACATTTTTAAACTAGATAGATTACTACAATTAAAATATGTGACTAACACATTATTGGCCGTTATGGACAGCCCGACGTAGAAAAACTGGGCAGAATATGACTAAATTTACATCTATGGCATTTCAATTCATGATCCTCTGCTGCTTTTGTGGCCTGGGCATGCCTTTTCAAACTTGGCCTCGACCGGACATTGTGAGTAGATTAAGAAGTGTTCCGTGCACATATTAAAGCACCAAATGGGTGCCTTGTACCCATTTGACAAGTAATTAAATAGTACGCTGTGCGTACATTAACCCGACATACATGACCGAATGGCCGCACACGTCGTTAATCCAAGATCAGCAGTGCAATAAGTAAATTTTATAAATTGAATGGAAATAAGACATTTTAAAACTAGATAGATTACTACAATTAAAATATGTGGCTAACACATAAATGGCCGTTAGCGATAGCCCTCTTAGACAACTGGGCAGAATTTAATTAAAAGTGCATCATTGGCGTTTCAATTCATGATTCCTCTGCCGCTTTGAGTCTCTGGACATGCCCTTTTCAAAGTTGGTCTCGAACGGACATTGTGTGTAACAACCTCACAATAATTTAATAGTGCGCACAGCTCACTTACAATTTTAACTCGTAGCACATGTCTGAAGGGCCGAACGCGACGCTAATTCAAGATCATTCACTCAGTCTTGCATGTATTCACGTCAGTCAGTCACCAACAGTTGGAGAGCAAACACCGTTGGAGCTGAGTCGCTGTAAATGAGGAGGTGAGGGGACTGGGAGCAAAAAACTCAATCAGTTCGCCGAGCGTTCGGTTGTAGTGGCCTACATTCGACCTGCTCCCACATTATAGTCTGGGACTAAAAGTGGACAGGTAAAGTGGCTAAAAATGATCACTGGATTTCAGGGACGATAGCCACCTGGGACTAACATATCAAAACAGAACACAGCGGTTGAAGGGCTTGCAGCAAGCCCGGAAAAGAAACCTGGCGGATGAAGATGAAGACAACCTGCAACCCCCCCTCCCCCCACACACACACAAAAGAAGATATCACCAGGGACTACTGCACAGACATTGCTGACAAAATTGCCTGACTGCATGGGGTTTTCCGTTTGGCTTTTGAAAACTCCTTTCGGATACAACTTTTTAAAAGTTCAAATTTGACATTTTCGACCCACCGTCTAAAAATAAAACTACGATTTCAGCATGAACTTGGAAAAAAGTGAGATAACTAAATGATTAAAGGGTAGCTTATACCCACGTATTGGTTTACATTTTTCGGAAACATTAAGTACACTATGTACACTAAATTCTAAATTTGAATGAAATAAGTAAATTGTTAACTAGATAGAATATTACAATTAAAATATATGGCTAGCACATAATTTGGCATTAGGGACAGCCCGACGTTTAAAACCTGGGCAGAATTTGACAAAGAGAGTATAACTGGCGTTCCAACTCATGATTCCGCTGTCGCTTTGCGCCTTCCAGACATGCCTTTTCCTAACTTGATCACTAATGACATTATGGAATAATTAATTAGTACGCTGTGCGAAAACGACGTAAAGCGTCGTCGTACATGGCTGAATGGCCAAAAAACGACGTTAATGAAAAACTCAACAACAACAGTCTTTCATTCAGATTCACATTCGCACAGACTGCCACCAGCCGTAGGAGAGGGAACATCGGTGCGAGCCAAGCCGTTGTAGATGAGGAGCGGAGGGGACTAACCTGCCGTAGAGTATGTCACCGTGCGCACATATACCGGAGCAGTAAAGTCAACCTACTCCTCCATTGAAACCCGAGAAGAAGCAGCAAGGCAAGGAACTATACATGATGACTAGGCTTCAGTCACAATAGCTCCTGGGGACTGGCACTTCAACAAAGGCACAGGGGTTGAGGGGAATAAAGCACAGAGGTTGATGGGTTTAGAGTTCCACCTGAAACTACCCCGTGTGATGAACCAACAGGGACCAGCTGCTTTGAATATGGCGGACAGCATGGGGTTTTCATTTGGCTTCGGAAACCCTCTTTTGATCACAACTCTTTAAAATGTACAGATTGGACCCTTTCGAACCACGTCCTAAATACAAAACTATAATTTCAGCAAGAACTTGGAAACAAAGTAAGATCACTCAATTATTAAAGGATAACGTATGTATTGGTATACATTTTTCGGAAACATTAAGTACACTCTGTACACTAAATTCTAAATTTAAATGAAATGAGTAAATGTTACCACGATAGATTATTACAATTAAAATAGATAACACATAATTGGCCGATAGGTACAGCACCGACTTAAAAAACAAACTGGGCAGAATTTGACAACGAGCATTACTAGCGTTTCAATTCATGATTCCGCTGCCGCTTTGCGCCTTCCGGACATACCTTTTCTAAAATGGCCCTATCGGACATTGTTCCAGCAGCAATTAATTAGTCGCCTTGCGTACAGTTTAAATAGTCGTACGTGGTCGAATGGCCGAACACGACTCAAATTCAAAGTCAGTCAGTCAGTCGTGTCACCAGTCTGCCACCAACGGTCAGAGAGGAAACATAGATACGAGCCCAGCCGTTGTAGATGAAGAGCGGATGGAACTGCCTGCGGCTTCCTCAGATTGGGCCGATGTAAGATCATTCTACTCCAACATCGAGCTTCAGCACGTGAAGAAGGACGGGGACTACCTGCCACATACGCACTATTTCCGCGCAGTAAACAGTCGGCCTCATCGGGGCCCGATTTGAAACAGAAAGGCAATGAACTATATATGAGGACTGGGCTTCAGTCACAATAGCTCCCGGGCACAAGCTCTTCAAAGAAAGCCCTACGGTAGGATAGAAGAAACTACAGGAGTTGAAGGTTTGGAGTAGGAAGCAGAAAGCCTGACTAGGAACCTTGGCGAATGGAGGTGTAGAGTTCCACTGCAACCACCCCATGTAATTAACCACCAGAGACCAGCTGCTTCGAATATGGCTGACTGCACGGGATTTTCATTTGACTGCGATAACCCCTTTCGATCACCACTCTTTAAGAATTACAAATATTCCTTTTTCGAACCACCGTCTAAAAACAAAACTATAATTTCAGCAAGAACTTGGAAAATAAGCAAGATCACTAAATTATAGAAGGGTAGCTTATACCCCGTATTGGTTTACATTTTTCTGAAACATTAAGTACACTCTGTACACTAAATTCTAAATTTGAATGAAATAAGTAAATTTTTAACTAGATGGATTATCGCAATTAAAATATGTGGCTAACACATACTTGGTCGATAGAGAAAACCCAAGTTTAAAAAAAACCTGAACAGAATTTGACAAAGGGAGAATACCTGGCGATTCAATTTTTGATTCTGCTGCCGCTTTGCGTCTCCAGACATACCTTTTTTAAATTGGCACCCAAAGGACATTGTGCCAGCAATACTTAATTAATTAGTACGCCATGGGTACAATTATATTTAAATAGTCGTAAATGGCCGAAAATCGACATGCGACTCAGATCCAACACTCACTCGCTCAGTCTTGCCACATTATTATTCACATTCACAAGGTCCACCACCAGCCATCGGAGAGTAAACATCGTGGAGCCAAGCCATTGTAGATGAGGAGGGGAAGAGACTGCCTGCGGCTGCCCGGATTGGTACGGAGTAGCGTAAGATCACCCTACTCCAAAATCGAGCTTCAGCACGTGAGTAAGGACGGGACTACCTGCCATATACGGATCAATAGTGTGCAGTGAACAGTCAACCTACTTCCCCATCAGAGTCTGATAATTGAGGGAACAAGGCACAGACCAGCTACCTTTAAAGAGGGCCCAACGGTTGGAGGGTTGGAGCTCGAGCAGTATGCCTGGCGATTAACATGGAAAATGGAGGTGAAGACCCGATCCACCTGTAACTCAGCCCCATGAGAAGTAATCACCAAGGAATTTTTCATTTGGCTCTGAAAACCCCTTTCGATTACAACTCTCTGAAAAATATTAAAATTTGACCTTTTCGACTCACTGCCTAAAACAAAAACTAATTTCAGCAAGAACTTGGAACAATAAGTAAGATCACTAAATTATTGAAGGGTCACTTATACCCTGTATTGATTTACATTTTGGAAACACTAAGTACACTCTGTACACTAAGTTCTAAATTGGAATGAAATAAGTAAATTTGAACTAGATAGATTATTACAATTAAATTTGTGGCTAACATAATTGGCCAATAGGGAGAACTGGACAAAGAGAGTATAACTGGCGTTTTAATTCATGATTCCGCTGTCGTGTTGCGCCTCCTGACATGTGTTTTCTAACTTGGCCTCAAACGGACATTTTGTGCCAGAATTAATTAATTAGTACGCCGTGCGTACATTTAAATAGTCGTGAATGGCCAAAGGCAGATATACAACTTTAATTCAAACTCAACAACAACAGTTTTGCCATTCATCGTCCACCAGACGCGAATGATGTTAGCGACATACTTTAAGCCGCTTTAATACATTTCAAGAGGGCAAAACGCACCCTGAGTCGGGTGGAGAACTTGGTACCAGAAAGAATTAGTATGTTCCAGACAGGAGAGGACCATTTTAGATTGGCGAATGCAATTCTCACTAGCATGCTGGAAGAAGAAAAATGAGAGAGAGTAGAGAAAAGAAGAAGAAAACAGAAGATGATCAGAGGAGACTAAAGCAGCCTTTCGAGAATGGCAGCGAAGATTGACAGATTTGCTCGAGAAACAACAACAAGAGGAGGAGGAAAAGAGAACCAGGGAGAATAAGAAGAAATGCAACAGCAGTAGTAGGTGGTGGGTACTGAGAGCCAACATTTTTTGATGGCACTATAGAGCCAAGATGGCGGCGTGTGTTTTTTAATGTGGTGGGTACTGAGAGCCAAAATTTTTTGATGGCACTATAGAGCCAAGATGGCGGCGTGTGTTTTTTAATGTGGTGGGTACTGAGAGCCAAAAACTTTTGATGGCACTATAGAGCCAAGATGTCGGCGTGTGTTTTTTTTAATGTTGTGGGAGTTGTTTGAGTTTAGGATAAAGGAGGAGAGTTCGCTTTAGGATTCCAATGTTCTTTTATTGGAATCCTCCTTCTCCTTCTCCTTTTTAACCGGTGAAGACGTGGTTTTTATATATATTAGAATTTCCGACGTGAAGGAAAAAACATCCTTTTCACCTAAAAGAAAACTACTTTTGATAAAAAAACCATTAGATCGATAGAAAGAAAGAGAAAGGTGATATTCATTATTTTTTTTTCAAATTCAATAAAAAAAAATAGAGGGAAAAAAAAGGTTTTTAACTTTTTTTAGATCGATAGAAAGAAAGAGAAAAGTGATATTCATTATTTTTTTTTTTTCAAATTCAATAAAAAATAGAGGGAAAAAAAAAAGGTTTTTAACTTTTTTTAGATCGATAGAAAGAAAGAGAAAGGTGATATTCATTATTTTTTTTTTTTCAAATTCAATAAAAAACAACACAACGCCATTTTTTTCAATAATTCACAAAATGGTTTTATTCAACAAGAACTATTCCAACATTATAAAACAATTCACAAAATGGTTTATTCAACAAGAACTATTCCAACATTATAAAAAACTAACTATGTAACAAAGAAAATGTTTTTCAAACAGGAACATATTTACAAGGTTGACAACGTTGGGAAGGTAAAGTAAATGTCAAACTTTCTACATGGACATCATCATTTTGATGTACATTACGATGGTGAGCTAAAGACAAGAGATAACCATAACGTTCACAAAACCATCTTTGTACTTTAGCATCGTTTCGAACATAGTCACTATCAAAATAAGTCAATAAATGTTCTAAGGAATATCCAAGACTGCGTTGATGAAGATAATGAACACAATATTGTCCACACACCATTGAATCTGATCCTTGTAGTCTCACATTATTGAATCGAGTCGAGACGGCATTTCTTCTCATAAACTCGATGATGTCTTTTTCCAAAGGAGGTAATCCATAAGAATCAAAATATTCCACACCATTGTGATTGTTGGGAAAGTACACGGCAATCCAATGGGTTCCTGGTAGATGACTGTCGTCAGTATTGATGACATAGGCATGAACGTTTTTTGGTTTACGATGAGGTAGTTCATCTTTAGCACATACCACAGGATTCCAAGAAGAAGTATAGGAACCGCGATTCAATAAGTAATGAAGTTCCCTGGTATCCATTTTTGTCCTTCAACAACAGAAATATTGAGTCAGCAATGCACACCTGACTTTATGCTGGAATTGTTCTGTCTTGTAATTCCAAGAATATTCACGTCGGATAGGTTCTGCACTCTGATGAATGAGTCCTTCGATCCGTTTGATCTCCAGAGAAGTCAATGGAGGAAAAGAAGAAGTCTGTAAGACTTTATACCACTGTGTCAACACGTGTTCATCTGAGAGTTGTGACCAGGCCGTTTCCAAATATTCATCCAATTGTTCTTCACCTGTCAACATCATACATTTGTCGTGTTGTATCTGACTGGGATGATCGTTTTGACATCCATAACATTGTTCTTTAATCAAACTGTTAATGATTGGACTCAATTCCTGAGCATAACAGGTCACTAACTGTTTTTCGTGTTCTGGCCATCGACAAACCATAAATCCAGTAAACACAGGAACGGAATGGTTTTCTTCTTCTTTGTCTTCTTTTTTTTCTTCGATTTGAGGTACTAAATAAATGACTTCGTCATTATCATTATCCTTTGTGGTAGTTGGTGACTGGTGAATCACTTCACAAAATCCCTCATCTATCTCTATAGGTTCTTCTACGTTCTGCATCTTTTGTTTCTTCTAATAGTCTACAATGACTTCTCTCAAACTGTTGATCTCTAGAGTGTTATCAAATTCTGCATACAAGATGACGTTCACTGTCTTGGTTAGAGCTTTGACCAAACTGAAGTTCCACACGAAGGGGGCCTGATTTTATAGGGTGGAAATGTCCTTCATCGCTGCCTTGGTCCGGAGTGAAATCAAATCCCCACAAGGCATACCCTCCTGCATAATCCTCGTACGTAATGCCGTGGCTACTGTCTCGGCCTAACTGTCCTGTGGCTTCATACAGGGTCAAGTAAGATCGTAAGTAATTTCTCTCGCCACCAAAGTCAGGTTCAAAAGGTCTGGTACACAAGGTCTTGCCATCTCGACTGACATCTATCTTGGTGACGTTAAAGTGTTCAAACTGGAACGGATTCTGACTGATGGCTCCGTTGAAGGCTGCATTAGAAACCATACCAATGATCAAACGTTTAGGGAGCTGTCCTTGGAAGATGTGATCTTCGACTATGGATCGGAGTCCAGCGGCTGCAGTAAAGGTTTTTCACTTCCACACGTCTAAGAGGATACTTAGCAGTGGTTCTGCTCAAGGTTTGACTGATGTCGTTAGCTACTTTGGGTAAGACTTCTACACGTCGCACATAAAGTTTGGCTTGTTGAATGATGGTTTTCCACTCGTTAGCAAAAGCTATCAAATGGAAAGCGGCACTACTGCGATTCAGTCTCAGACGTACATCTACTCCGTTCAACAAATACTTGTCTTGCAACCACATGTCCAAATGCAAACGATCCATCAGTTCTAAACTGTTCCCTCTGATTTTCTTTCGGCGTTCGTTAAATCCCACATTATGGGGATCTGCTGGAATTATTTTATGAGCAGCATCATCAGTCTGGTCAATCCTCGCCCCTGTTGACGGGGTTATGTCGTTGAAGGCACCCGCGGTGTCAGGTTTCCAGACCACCGAGGCATCCAGATGAGTGTTCTTGGCATCTTTTCCGTACGACAAGAGATTTTCCAAATAAGCACGGTAAGGGTAAGTATCCAAACTGCTGCTGATCAGTTTGTTATTCAAGTACAAATCTACTCCACTGAACAAAGAATGAAAGAAATTATTGACGGGAGCTACTAGGGAAGCTTCCACAGGAAGGCTGTTGTCACTTTTTTGTACTAGCAGTTTCAGGTACAAGTAACTGTTATTCAGATCGATGTAATCTTCGGTTTGTCCTTTGATATCAAATTCGATAGGAGCTGAATCCGTCAAAGACGATACAGGATGAAATTCCACCCATTGGGATTCTTGCATTGTCATCATGGTGGGACGCATAGAAAACAGTTCTAGTTCGGACTTGGTACATTCGCAAGAATCTCGGTGCATCATTTTCACAGTTTAGTAATCAAATACGTCTAATTCTCTACCAGTTCTTCTTCTTATTTTTTCTGGAAGTACTACTGTCGTGTGTTCTTTTATGAACTTTGAAAGGATTTTGAGGTTGTCGTCTCTTTCTACCTTGTCCTTGCTGCTGTGAAGTAATGCCAGAGTCTGAAGCGTGAAGCGTATTTATAGGATTTTCTCGGAGACCTAAAAGATCTTTACCAGTCGTCATCAACACATTTTTGCCTGCTCTCAAAAAGGCTTCTTTAGGATTTTGTTTGTCGATGAGGACGTTTTGCAAAAATTCTTTTCCTTGTGTCAAAGCAGCATCTTTTAAGGCATGAAATCCTCGAGTCACCATCGGTTTCAAAATAGGAGCTACCGTCCGAAAAGCTGATTTTAACATATCTCCTAAACCATGTCCTTGTTGTCGAGCCACTCCTTGGTACACTGGATACATTTTTTTTGAGGAATGTTAGAGAACTTGTTTTTTTCGAAAATGTAGTTTCACCGTGACTTTTCCTTGGTCAATGAATGGAACACTTTGTCCTAAATCTCCTTTTATACTAATCTGGACACTGTCAAAATACGATTTACTGACTGGAAGATAATGAGGATGTACAAATTCACGGTGAACGTGAAAGGTGGTTGCCACCAACACTAGCATTACTAGTGGTAGTACTTCCCACCCTCTTCGTCCACAGTAACACTAGAACCACCACCACCACCAATATCCAATTTGAAAGGTATGACTCTCAGTAACGGAGCAGAGGTGTGTCCCACCACGTTTGTACTCCACCACATCAGAGTAGACAAACATAAATTCAGTCCACCATTCAATTCAATAGGATGTTTAAATTTATGTCCAAATTCTACGTTGGTTCCAAACTCTAAATCACTTTCAGCGGTAAAATCTTTAATTCCACCCAAAATAACAAACAATCCAGAGGCAAAATTCAATGGTTAAGTATTTTCTCTCTTCCAAAGGTAAACCTTTATCTTTCTCAGTAAGGAGTTGCCCTCTCTCTTTGAAAAAATTGGACAATTAAACGTCGTGCCAAAGCATGGTAAGCAATTCTTACAAATTTATTGGCTGCTGATATGGCTTGGCTAAATTGGCGTGCAAACTGGGTTCTAATGGTGTCCACCAAATGTTCAGGACTAAAATAATACCCTGTAGGAATTCTCAGAGTAATCTGAGAATAGACCGTAGGACTAGTAGATTTAGGATCTGGTACTAACTTTTTGAATGATCCTTTCATGTCTGGATCTTCAGGGTCTTCTTTCAGATTTCAGGAGATCATTATTTACCAAGTGATCATGTATTTTTTTTGTTCAAGATTTGGAGTACAACCTTAGTGTTTTGAGTTTTGTTGATGTTTACGATTTGCGTAGGATGAATGATTTTCTACCAAACTCACTTCCCAATGAGCATCGTGATCCAATTGAATGGCTTGAGGTAATTTGGCCGTGAAACAACATAAGGTTGTTGTTGGGAAACACATCCATGGTAACTGTCACTAGGTAACGTTAAATAAAATTGGTCATTCATAGTTCCAAAGTAGTGGTTTCTGGTGTCCGAGGTGTCACTCAAGTGAACAGAAGAAGGATGTTCAAAAGGTTCCAAAAGAGGACTGGTAGTATTTTGGTGGTGGTGGTAACTGGACGAAGAAGAAGAAGGTGGACTGGCGTTGTTGTTGTGGTGACTATTGTCGTTCGTGTTCGTAAATTTCAAAGAGAGGGACTGGGTAAAAGATAACCGAATGCAACTGCTCAGTAAAATGGTCCACAATTGTTTGTCTCCTTGTTGTAAACTCAAATTGGCAATATAGCTGCTCCGATGACACAATACACTACAAAGATTTGGCCAGAAAAAGACGATTTGATTTTTAGGCACACGTTCTCCCACACCACACCCAAAGGGGTTGTTTTGTAATTCTTGAAGAGAAGAAACTTTCCGAAGGAGTCGTCTGGGTGGCTACTGTGTTGATGGCATGTTGTGAGTTTACTTCTTTTTCTTTTTATAGTCGACGACTTGAGAAGCTGCAATCCAAGAATCAAAAACTAGGGGGATATCCTTTCCAACGTACTTTGACTTCTTCTATTCGACGTTTACCAACTTTACGTGTTCTTTGTTCGAGAATGCTTTCGATGTCGTACAAGGTGTCTTCTTTTTTTGTCACTCGTTGTAACTTCAGGCAAGTAAAATGTTCCTTTGAGTACTTCACCGTGCATGTCTTCCAATTTATAGACGGGAGGATCACGTCCACGGACGGGGGTAGTGACACGAAACAATTCGGTAGTCCAGTTAGGTAAATAACCTTTGTCAAAAGTACGTTTGGTTTTTCCGATGCGAACCCAATCTCCCGTCTTTAATAACTTCAACAAGGGATGTTTTCTTTTTCTTCTTTTTTTGGTCTGGCTGGGGGTGAAACCAAATACATTTATCAAACACAGACACTTCGTTTTCAGGGCTGACGTCTTCGGGGGTACAATCCAATGCTACGATGGTACGATTGATTGTACGCTTTGACCAAATGAGGTATACACGTGATGTACTTGAGAGTATGTTGATGTGTAAAATATTTCCACATGCGTTCTTTCAAAGTTCTTTGAAAACGTTCCACAATAACTGGGCTTTGGTTTCAGGATTTTCGGTCGTAAAAAAATGAATTTGTCTTTGTTTTCAATTCTTTTTGAAAAGCTTGGTTTAGAAATTCGGTAGCCTTTGTCCCGTTTGCCATCGTAAAGGTTGACGTCCACATTTGTTTCAAGACCAATTTTAGAGGGCTCGTACCAATTCGTACTGCTTTTAGAAGTCAAAGGCACGACCCAAGCAAATTTGGAAAAACACGTCGATGACATCAAAACAAATATTCTTGTGACCACGATTGTAAGTGGCTAAATGAGAGACGTCCCGCTAAATCGGCTTGCCATTGATGATCGATTCCCTTCCACTTGAGTAGTACTTCTAGAAAATTACGTCGAATGGGCTTGTG
>JAQPZY010001104.1:0-255000 GCA_029931535.1 Margaritifera margaritifera
TTGCATCTCGTATTCATAAACCCGTCAGAATTTCTCGTATTCACAAACTCGTCCGAATTTCTCATATTCACAAACCCGTCCGACTTTCGCATATCCACAAACCCGTCCGAATTTATCGTGTTCACAAACCCGTCCGAATTTCTCGTGTTCACAAACCCGTCCAAATTTCTCGTATTCACAAACCCGTCCGAATTTCTTGTGTTCACAAACCCGTCCGAATTTCTCGTATTCACAAACCCGTCCGAATTTCTCGAAATCAAATCAACAAACAGTATTTAGAAAAAAGAAAAATGATGTCAATAGGTGACTCTACGTTTTTAATCAACAACGAGAGCTACTGTTCGCGGGGCATCTTTGTAGTGATGCATTTTTTAAAATAAATACATTTATTTATAAATGGACAGACGCATCGTCTAGTTCACATTGACACACACACACACACCTTTTTTTTTATTGCCTTGGTGTTTTTCAAGATACTGTAGAATAACCGATTTCAGACGCTATTTCATATATCAAGGCGAGGACATAGTCAAGTATTATAGAACCAAAATTTGTGTGAAATGAAAGCTTATTCATATTAAATACAAGAAATATATGATATCAGAAGGCCGCCAACAGACTCTGATTTCATATCTTTAAATCAACGACAAAAACTCTTGTTTGTAGGTCATCTTTGTAGCAGTGGGCTTTTTGTGACCGTATCTTATTTTGCTAAAATACAATGAAGTTTAAAGCTTTAGATCAATTACTAATAATATTTTCATATTAGATAAAACGTCAATATTATTTAAATTCAATTAGTAGCTCATATCTTCCAATAATCTTATATAATCTAATGTTTGTCAGAGTAACAATAGATTTTGTGACTGGCACGCTCGATTCTAATAGATATAACGGGATAGTCACGAACTATCTTCATTCACATGTATCAGACCCGACACGTGAATATTAGTGACTTGCTGAAAAGTAAACACGGTCACGTACACACTAAAGTAGATTACTTTGTTTTTTGTTTCGTATTTAAGATTTGTTAAGAAGTGAGAGTACTTGCAAGGGCGAGAATTAGTCACCAGTTTTTGTGGCTGACCTCGTGTGAGCATATAGTTCGTGCCTATATGCCGGCGGATCAAGGTCTATGATTTTTTTACAGTCATGTCCACATAGAGTTTATGCATATATAAACGTACAGTCATGTCCATGAAAAAGGTTATGTATATAAAGAGTTTACTGTCATATAGAATTTTGTATTATACAAGGAGTTTGACAAAATTCATGTCTTAATGTCATGAGTTTATACGAGGCGTCTGACAAACTTCATGTCATATTGAAAAGAGTTTTATACAAGTCGTTTGACACACTATATGTCATATTGATACGAGTTTTATACAAGGCGTTTGACAAACGTTATGTCTTATTGACACGAGTTTTATACAAGGCGTTTAACAAACTTTATGTCTTATTGACATGAGTTTTATACGAGGCGTCTGACAAACTTCATGTCTTATTGAAAAGAGTTTTATACAAGTCGTTTGACACACTATATGTCATATTGACACGAGTTTTATACAAGGCGTTTGACAAACGTTATGTCTTATTGACACGAGTTTTATACAAGGCGTTTAACAAACTTTATGTCTTATTGACATGAGTTTTATACAAGGCGCTTGACAAACTTCATGTCTTATTGAGAAGAGTTTTGTACAAGTCGTTTGACAAATTTCCTGTCTTATTGACATGAGTTTTATATAAGGCGCTGTACAAACTACATATCTTACTGACACGAGTTTTATACTGTATTTATCATACGATACTAATGACTTTGCAATATTCAAAGATGTTATATTGCGTTGCTATCTTTGATATACACGTGTTATGACATGAGATAACGCCGGAAAGAAATGTTAACTTCCTGTGATAAATTAATGTGTATATATACATGTATTTGTTTTATACGAAGACACCTGGTTCTACAAATCTAATAGCCCGTGTGCAAACATCATATCTGTTTATGCTAAAATATTTTCTTTAAGATGGAAATGATGATTTTGTTGTTGGTCACGCAGCGCTAAATATAATATACCGTCTTTACTCACTTATAAAGCCAGTCTAACTATAAACAACATATACCCTGATCTGCCGTCGCATAATGTGCCGGCGGATCAAGGTCTATGATTTTTGTTCTACTGATTACTTCTAACAAACTGCATAGTTCCCGATCTGCCAGTACATAATGCGACGGCAGATTAGGATCTATGCAATTTGCAGTTCTAGATGAATTATAAGCGAGTACATACGGTCAGTGTTTTGATATGGCTATTGTGCCTGTTCATTCCGTAAGCGCTTCTTTAAAATACATGTATAGATCGTTTCCAATAAGGTTATTTATCCTATAAAATACACTGTTTACCCGTGTCAATAAAGAAGCTGTCGTCCTTAAATGTTTATGAACACGGTTCAGTAGTAGTTTAGTCCAATTTATGGTGACCATAGATCATTTTTATGTACCCTACTCATTGTACTAAATAAATGAAACGTAAAGATCAGGCCTGCACATTTTCAATAATGACCTCTTTTGCATATCCCACAGTGCCTTAGAATATACATATCCGCGTCGTCCCGTAAACTTTGACCCAAGATAAATTACAGTGCGAAAAGTTTAGACTAAGTGATAAATTGTCGATTAAAAGATTATCTCATTATCAACAGGACTAGCTCGGTAGAGTACTTAGTTTTCGGAATTTTTTTTCTGATACCTTATAGTCATGCTTACGAAGTTTCAACTGTTACGTTAGAAGTTCACGGCCAATAAATCCAACTTATAGTAGTTTTGAAATTGTTATCCTTATGCCAGATACAAGTCTTGAATAACTGCCATGCCATACTGCAGTTAACAAAAGGACTTTGCGGGACAAAGATATTATAATTTCGTTAATACTGAGACGTGTTACTAACTTCACTCATTCATCCCGCGTATTCTTCATTTCCCTGAATCGCTATACACATGTATAATTTAGTAATTGTGTATTCCTCATTTCCATGAATCGCTGCTATACACATGTATAATTTAGTATCCGTATAATGTGGGTCCATGTCTTATGATGGAAACAGCAGAGAATTTACAAAAAAAAACAAAAAAAAACAAACATTTGGAATTACAGTAAATGCAGAAAACTATCAACCTGTAGTACAGAGGATTATCTAGTTGATAAACCTATACATGTCATTTAATAGTATGTAATAGGCCACTATTGTCATCAAAAAATGTATGTTCTGTCGTTTAGGAGATAAATAGTTAAAGAATTCTGAGCAATGCAAACAAAATGACAACGGAGGTGCAAAAATGTACATGTCCTTCAGACTCAACTTGGTTGAATGTTACCGTGTGTGTGTGTGTGTGTGTGTGTGTGTGTGTGTGTGTGTGTGTGTGTGTGTGTGTGTGTGTGTGTGTGTGTAGGGAGGGTGGTATGAGTGTGTTTATCAAAATTGTGTTTATTCTTGGAAGGTCAAGAAACCCGTCAGTGGTTAGTAAAATCCCGAGGTGGACGGGATTGCCCTTTCTAATAAGCAGGATTGCCTTCCTTCTGCAAAGGTGTGAAACCAAAACCTTCAATAAGATATCAGAGTATTTAGATAACACATTCATTAGTAGCTAGCAAAGTTTGTTCTTAAATCAAGTTTTGCAGATTCGGCAAAACTTTTAACATGGACAAAGTCCCAAGAGGGATTAGCTTCAAGTATTGGTACCACAAAAAGGAATACACAAAAACTCTATCAATCACTTACTCATACAAGTTATGATTTTTTAAAATATTATTAGAAGAATAATAGATTATGTTTTAGAAGAAAGAAAAGGAGAAACATTCGTTAGAAACATCCTGCGCGTCGTAAGAGTTTTAATTTGTTTAACCCCTTTTTCCAGTTCACATGACTACTGAGTGATGAGAAGACATGATTATATGCACCGTCTGAGAGAAAAAGAAATGCAGTTAGAACGAGATAATAAATTTAGAAAGTACAGACTACACTCAAGCGATCAACTGGATAGCTAGACTGCTCTAAATAGAATATTAGGACCGAACCTAGCACTGAAGTGGCGCCTACTTGCCCGACTTGTAAATGTGTGCTTGTTTGTATTACCACGTGTTTTATTTACATATTAGTTTGAATGCTAAAGAGATACTTGCAATAATAGTTACAGAAATGATAAAACAGCTACTATTAGGTGGGACAAAATGAGCGGTTGCTCCGTAATTAAAATTTTAATCGAAGATTTCGTTGAACTCGACCTACATGAGCTGTCCTCTTTGACCTTTCACTGTAATAGTTATTAAGGCCGCATTCATGCAACGCGCATGGTTTAGGTTAGCTGGCTAAATGTGCCATAATATGCACGCATGATGCATACACTGCAATACATATTTATGAAGTAGACCAGGACTCTTACGAATATCCCACTGGAATGACCAATCTAGATCATATCCCATTGGAATGACCAGTCCAGATCATATCCCATTGGAATGACCGATCCAGATCATTGTGGTCGACCTCTATATTTGTATTTATCAGCTGGTATTTTACATAAGGCACCGACTTTTTAATTTTCGGTGGGAGGGGGGGGGGCTTTTTGCTTACATAGATGTTGTTTATTTTTTCTTTTACTTCAAAACAATTAATTTTGTTCAATTAATATAATGGATATGCTAAGTTACGTTCTTACTAATCAGACCAAGAATATTTTTTTCGAGCTCGTTGGCGGCCTGAATTTTTGTCACAAAAATCCCAGGACCGCCTCCTCCCCCCCCCCCCCCCCACCATAACTAAACGGTCAGTCCCTAAGGGACAAATAGAAACTAACGGTAAAAAAAGGCACAAAAACCATGTAAATATTTTTTCTTGGTCGAAATTGCTTAAATAGATTTAGCATGCACTCAGTCTTTAATATTGTCAGAGAATAAGAAAATAATTATAAGCATCATGTGCCTTAAACTATAAAATACAGTCAATGTCTTTTCAAATCTTTTTGACTTACCGCATTGAACAAGGTATTGAAATGCTAAGACTTACCGCATTGAACAAGGTATTGAAATGCAAAGACTTACCACATTGAACAAGCTACCGCATTGAACAAGGTACTGAAATGCAAAGACTTACCATATTGAACAAGGTACCGCATTGAACAAGGTACTGAAATGCAAAGAATTACCACATTGAACAAGGTACCGCATTGAACAAGGTACTGAAATGCAAAGACACATTTGTGTCTGTTTCTGTGTGAATTTTCCTCATATCAAATGCATGCAGATGAGCCCTACCTTGATATTTTAATACATACATATGCATGTACATACATACATGATTACATACATACATACATACATACATACATACATACATACATACATACATACATACATACATACATACATACATACATACATACATACATACATACATACATATATACATATGCATGTACATGCATAGATCCATCCATCCATACATACATACGTATTCTTTCATGCATATGTACACAAATACTTTTGTACTATTATATTTGCTCACAGTCATATGGTCGTGCCTACAACGTGATCAAATTGTAAATTAAAATGTTTCCAATTTTAAAACCGAAAGTCTTATTTCATAACACCATTGACTCACGGTATATCACAGTAAAAATTACGTATAGATTTCTCTGAAAGCACTGCTTTACTCGATTTAACACAATATATTTTAATGTATAATTTTAGGAAAGACAAGAATAACTATTTATCATCTTGCACTTCACTATATAACAGTTAGGAATGCCTCAATTTGCATTTGATTAAGTATCTTTCTAAACGTTTGACTGAGTGGTAAACATGGACGAAAATAAGGTTATATTAAAATGTTTATTTGAGAGTGTTAGCAGCTGACACGAAAGGATTAATTTTACAAATTCAGCATTGAATCCACCTCCCACCCCCCCAAAAAAATTAATTCGTTTCTGATATATATATATATATATATATATATATATATATATATATATATATATATATATATATATATATATATATATATATATATATCTGTCGATATAATGATTCTCTCTGAAATATTTAACAACTTAAAAAAATCTATACTTCTTTTAATACAAGTATCAATAAATAAATAAAAACCAATGAACAAAAACAAATGAACGGAAAAAAACATAAATCAAAGCAATAAATAAAGGTAAATAAAAAGATAATGGACTTCAGCTTAGAAGGCGATTTTCCTCCAAATGATTCATGTAATTTTTGTGAAATTCTGATATCAATTGGTTTTAAACATCGCTTTACATATGAAAAATCAACAAATTTCTCACAATAAATCCATATTTTTGTGAGGAAGGGTCACGTGACACCATTCCTATGCTTGAGAGGTATTTATTCTTCAATAGCATTCATTTAACTGCATCAGAAATACAAGTGCGTATACTTCAAAAGAGTACCGCCGATAATACAGTTATAGCTTTAAGTTTATTACACCTTTCTCTACAAAATATATACTACTTGATCAAAGGATCACAAAGATATACAATGATTAATACAAAATATATACTACTTGATCAAAGGATCAATAAGATATACAATGATTAATACAAAATATATACTACTTGATCAAAGGATCACAAAGATATACAATGATTAATACAAAATATATACTACTTGATCAAAGGATCACAAAGATATACAATGATTAATACAAAATATATACTACTTGATCAAAGGATCAATAAGATATACAATGATTAATACAAAATATATACTACTTGATCAAAGGATCAATAAGATATACAATGATTAATACAAAATATATACTACTTGATCAAAGGATCAATAAGATATACAATGATTAATACAAAATATATACTACTTGATCAAAGGATCAATAAGATATACAATGATTAATACAAAATATATACTACTTGATCAAAGGATCACAAAGATATACAATGATTAATACAAAATATATACTACTTGATCAAAGGATCACAAAGATATACAATGATTAATACAAAATATATACTACTTGATCAAAGGATCAATAAGATATACAATGATTAATACAAAATATATACTACTTGATCAAAGGATCACAAAGATATACAATGATTAATACAAAATATATACTACTTGATCAAAGGATCACAAAGATATACAATGATTAATACAAAATATATACTACTTGATCAAAGGATCAATAAGATATACAATGATTAATACAAAATATATACTACTTGATCAAAGGATCACAAACATATACAATGATTAATACAAAATATATACTACTTGATCAAAGGATCACAAAGATATACAATGATTAATACAAAATATATACTACTTGATCAAAGGATCACAAAGATATACAATGATTAATACAAAATATATACTACTTGATCAAAGGATCACAAAGATATACAATGATTAATACAAAATATATACTACTTGATCAAAGGATCAATAAGATATACAATGATTAATACAAAATATATACTACTTGATCAAAGGATCACAAACATATACAATGATTAATACAAAATATATACTACTTGATCAAAGGATCACAAACATATACAATGATTAATACAAAATATATACTACTTGATCAAAGGATCACAAACATATACAATGATTAATACAAAATATATACTACTTGATCAAAGGATCACAAAGATATACAATGATTAATACAAAATATATACTACTTGATCAAAGGATCACAAAGATATACAATGATTAATACAAAATATATACTACTTGATCAAAGGATCAATAACATATACAATGATTAATACAAAATCGGTTGTGTGGATCAGCAGAGTCATCTATCTTCCATCTATGCACATAATTGCTGTGATTGTTCTTTCTCGTCTATCTTTCTTTCGTTCTACTCTAGTAAGTACATCACAAGGTCGATTTAAAATTTTCAAACTGGACATCTCTTTTTGTTTCTTTCTCCAACTGTATATGCTTGTTTCTTTGATATATTTTTTGCTGTCACATATTGCAAGCACCTGTTCAGTTACATCTTTTAATGATAAAAATAAATAACGCATAGACACCAAAGTCATCATTTCATCATATTACAAAGAATCGCACTCTATTTGTGCAGAGGTACCAACCTAGCAAGATGGCATTGATTAGTGCACAGCACCCAATTTTAAACTGAGAGAGAGAGAGAGAGATTTTACCCGAAAAGTCATAATTATGGGTACAGAAGAAACAGTCAACACTTTATTTTACATCTCTTAACCTAAAAGAAAGCCAAGATTATCTCTTTGTTTGCCTTTTTCACAATTCCTTACAATCCTCGAGATGGCTGATAAGATTTCACTGAAGGTTAAAGCTCAAGGATTATCAATGCTTTCTTTTGGATCATAAATCTGGTTATTAAACGGACATGCGGTTTTTGATGTCGAGACAACGAATTACGATCTTACGTCAGCTGTTAATATACGAATAAAGAGCTGATGACACATACTATATGAATAAAGACTTCGATGTAGAAAACATTATCCCCACTAAAATCTTGGGAATAGTTAGTACACAATGTATATTCTTTGATGGTTATCAACGTACAAATTCAGTCACGGATCCAGGGATCACTGTGTATTGCCCGTCTATCCTGTGTATGACTTAACATTATATTACAACAAAAGCTTCCCATAAAAACTTCCCCTTGACATTCCGCAGAAGAATAATGATACCTATACACCAGAGTCTGCTAATGCAGGCGAGACAAAAGTCTACCTCAGTTTGATTTATATTTAATAATACATTTGAACGCATACCATTATTTCTCTCTATCTCTCCTGAGTATTCCTTGTTTCTTAAAATAGTTAACCTATCTAATCATCTCTCTCTCTCTCTCTCTCTCTCTCTCTCTCTCTCTCTCTCCTATGCATTCCTTATTTGTTAAAATTTTTACTTATTTAATCCTCTCCCCTGTTTCCTGTGTATTCCTTATTCATTGTTACTTATTTAATGCCCCATTGCCCCGCCCCCTCAGTATGCTACACAATTGTTGTACAAATATACAATTGCAACTTTTTCCGTACTATCTCTTTCTCAATTAAGTGCGATAAATGAAAATACAAGAAGTATCATTCCGTCCATATTATATTTCTTAATGCACACATAGACAGTTGACATCTTCCTGCCACAGGTTTATTTTCGTCATCCTGTAGTATAAATAAATCAAATGAAGAAAAACCGACCAAATAAATAATCGGGGAAAAGCATAAATCAAGCAATAAATACTGGTTTAAAAAAGTAGTGGGCTAAATCTCGGGCCCACTTCAGCTAACTAGGAGATTTTCTTTGAATATAATAATATAATTTTTTTGAAATTCTGATATAAATTAGTTTAAAACGTCGCTTTACGTATAAAAAATGGAAACATTTGCACAATAAATTCCATACTTGTGAGGAAGGGTCACGTGTGATACCATTCCTGTACTTGAGAGGTATTTATTCTTCAATAGCATTCATTTAACTGCATCAGAAATACAAGTGCGTATACTTCAAAAGAGTACCGCCGATAATACAGTTATAGCTTTAAGTTTATTACACCTTTCTCTACAAAATATATACTACTTGATCAAAGGATCACAAAGATATACAATGATTAATACAAAATATATACTACTTGATCAAAGGATCAATAAGATATACAATGATTAATACAAAATATATACTACTTGATCAAAGGATCAATAAGATATACAATGATTAATACAAAATATATACTACTTGATCAAAGGATCACAAAGATATACAATGATTAATACAAAATATATACTACTTGATCAAAGGATCACAAAGATATACAATGATTAATACAAAATATATACTACTTGATCAAAGGATCACAAAGATATACAATGATTAATACAAAATATATACTACTTGATCAAAGGATCACAAAGATATACAATGATTAATACAAAATATATACTACTTGATCAAAGGATCACAAAGATATACAATGATTAATACAAAATATATACTACTTGATCAAAGGATCAATAAGATATACAATGATTAATACAAAATATATACTACTTGATCAAAGGATCACAAAGATATACAATGATTAATACAAAATATATACTACTTGATCAAAGGATCAATAAGATATACAATGATTAATACAAAATATATACTACTTGATCAATGGATCAATAAGATATACAATGATTAATACAAAATATATACTACTTGATCAAAGGATCACAAAGATATACAATGATTAATACAAAATATATACTACTTGATCAAAGGATCAATAAGATATACAATGATTAATACAAAATATATACTACTTGATCAAAGGATCACAAAGATATACAATGATTAATACAAAATATATACTACTTGATCAAAGGATCACAAAGATATACAATGATTAATACAAAATATATACTACTTGATCAAAGGATCACAAAGATATACAATGATTAATACAAAATATATACTACTTGATCAAAGGATCACAAAGATATACAATGATTAATACAAAATATATACTACTTGATCAAAGGATCACAAAGATATACAATGATTAATACAAAATATATACTACTTGATCAAAGGATCAATAAGATATACAATGATTAATACAAAATATATACTACTTGATCAAAGGTTCAATAAGATATACAATGATTAATACAAAATATATACTACTTGATCAAAGGATCACAAAGATATACAATGATTAATACAAAATATATACTACTTGATCAAAGGTTCAATAAGATATACAATGATTAATACAAAATATATACTACTTGATCAAAGGTTCAATAAGATATACAATGATTAATACAAAATATATACTACTTGATCAAAGGTTCAATAAGATATACAATGATTAATACAAAATATATACTACTTGATCAAAGGTTCAATAAGATATACAATGATTAATACAAAATATATACTACTTGATCAAAGGATCACAAAGATATACAATGATTAATACAAAATATATATTACTTGATCAAAGGATCACAAAGATATACAATGATTAATACAAAATATATACTACTTGATCAAAGGATCACAAAGATATACAATGATTAATACAAAATATATACTACTTGATCAAAGGATCACAAAGATATACAATGATTAATACAAAATCGGTTGTGTGAATGAGTACAGAAGCCATTTTGCTTCAAACAAGAGAAATACTGTGTTTTTGTTTCTTTACTTTGTTTCTTTCTTTTCTTTTCAAATGTGTCAATCTCAAGGTCAGATTAAAATGGTCAAATCCGACATCCATTTTTGTTTCTTTCTTTTCTTTTCAAATGTGTCCATCTCAAGGTCGGATTAAAAAGGTCAAATCCGACATCCATTTTTGTTTCTTTCTTTTCTTTTCAAATGTGTCCATCTCAAGGTCGGATTAAAAAGGTCAAATCCGACATCCATTTTTGTTTCTTTCTTTTCTTTTCAAATGTGTCCATCTCAAGGTCGGATTAAAATGGTCAAATCCGACATCCATTTTTGTTTCTTTTTTCAACTGTATATATTTGTTTCTTTAATATATTTTCTGCTGTCACGTATAGCAAGCACACTTGTTCAGTTACTTTGTTAAAAGATAAAAATATATTAACAGAGATGCCAAAGTCATCACTTCATCATATTACAAAGCATCGTACTCTATTTGTGCAGGGGTAGAAAGCTATCAAGATGACATCGATCAAAACTACTATATTTGAACAGAGAGAGAGAGAGAGAGATACAGAGAGAGAGAGAGATACAGAGAGAGAGAGAGAGAGAGAGAGAGAGAGAGAGAGAGAGAGACAGAGACAGATTTTACCATCAACGTCATAAATTACAGACAGAGAAAAATCCAACATTTTATTTAGAAAGCTATCAAGATGGCATCGATCACAACTACTTTATTTGAACTTAGAGAGAGAGAGAGAGAGAGAGAGTTTACCATCAACGTCATAAATAACGTATAGAGAAAAAAGCTACACTTTATGTTACATCTCAACGCACAAGAAAGTCAAGATTATCTTTTTGTTTGCCTTTTTTCACAATTCCTTACAATCCTCAAGAGGGCTGATAAGATTTCACTGAAGGTTAAAGCTCAAGGATTATCAATGCTTTCTTTGGATCATAAATCTGATTATTTAATGGACATGCGGTTTTTGAAGTCGAGACAACGAATACCTGTCTAACGTCGAACTGTTAATATACGAATAAAGAGTTCATGGCAGTCATAGATAACGTAGACTACTGAGTTTCGATTTGTAAATACATACAGCATTACCCCTATTTATTCAAGTGTCCATGAAATCAGAACAAGACATTTTTAAAATATGCTGCTACAATTGAAAAAAAAATATGCACTATTGGTAAATGTATTAATTAGCAACTGTAAAAAATGTTTGTATTATTACAGTTTACCCTTTTTCTTTACGCTATACAGTCTTTTCTACGATACATCCGTGATATAAATATCGACATTGCCTTTGGAATATGTAAAATATAATTAAAGTTGTGCTACACTACATCTACATTATATTTATGTTGTTGCCTGATCAATAAAAAGCTAAGGATATCATCCACATGCAGACAAAGTAACCACGAAGCTAAAGACAATTTTACATCGCATTATGCTGACTGATAAGTCGAAGGTGTTATATTATTTGTATCGATGCATATCAAGTTAACACGAAGCTAAAGACAATGTTATCTTGCATTATGCTGACTGATGAATTGAAGGTGTCACATTATTTGTATCGATTCATACCAAGTTAGCACGAAGCGAGACATTGTTATCTTGCATTATGCTGACTGATAAATCGAAGGTGTTACATTATTTGTATGTATCGATGCATAGCAAATTAACACAAAGCTGAGGACAATGTTACCTTGCATTATGCTGACTGATGAATTGAAGGAGTTACATTATTTGTATCGATGCATACCAAGTTAACACGAAGCTGATGACAATGTTACCTTACATTTTCTTGACTGATAAGTCAAAGTTGTTACATTATTTGTATCGATGTATACCAAGTTAACACGAAGCTAAGGACAATGTTACTTTGCATTATATTGACTGATACGTCGAAAGTGTTACATTATTTGCATCGATGCATACCAAGTTAACACGAAGCTAAAGACAATGTTACTTTGCATTATGCTGACTGATGAATTGAAGGTGTTATATTATTTGTGTCGATGCATACCAAGTTAACACGAAGCTGAGGACAATGTTACTTTGCATTATACTGACTGATAAGTCGAAGGTGTTACATTATTTGTATCGATGCCTATTAAGTTAACACGAAGCGAGACAATGTTACCTTGCATTATGCTGACTGCTAACAAAGAAGGTAAAGACAATTTGATATGCATTTTGCTGACTGCTGAATTGAAGGTGCCAACAAACTGCGATAATTATACATGGTCATGTCATCGCAGCCAGTCATACATTTAAGAATGAAATCATTACTATATTAAAAACGAGCAAAAAATGCAAATTCAATGATGTCGGAACACGTCAAATAAACTCTAATTCGATAGTTTTATATCAACTACGACTACTTCTTTCGGCAAGTAACCGTTGCAGTAAAGAGCTTGTTTTAAGTGTGTATTTTTTAGCTAGTATACTATGAAAAGGGAAAATATTACGTCACTCACTAATATTATTTTGATATTAGATAAAATATTAGTATTATTTCAGTTAAGTCGTTAATAAATCACATTTGAAAGTATTGTCAATTAATATATTTTAACCTTTGTGACAACATATATAATGAATGGCATGATTGATTCAATTTGATCTACGATAAACTCACCGGATACAATCCTACCCTTGCTAAAAAAAAAAAAAAATATTGCGTCAGACCCTAGGCATCATTATTGATGACTTGCTGACATGTAAATGCGGTCACGTATACAATAATGTACGGTAGAATATTTTTTTTTACTTCAGTTTAGTATTTTGGATTTTTAAAGGGGTTGGGGTAGTTACAAGGGGTGGAAATTAGTCACGGGTTTTGTGTATGTCCGCGTGTTTGTACATGGATAATCTTACACCAATGTCCATTACATATGTAATTTATGACAAGAGTTGAATCATATCACATGCATTTTCTATTACACAAAGAATTTAATAAACTTCATGTCTAACAGACAGAACTTTTAGACCTTATTTATCATACAATATAATAATTTTGAATTATTTAAATACGTTGCCATATAGCGTTGATAAGTGTTATCTCATAATGTGACATACAAATATTATGACATGGCATCATGACAAATAAATATTGACGCTGTTTGCATAAATTTCCGTGTGTATGCATGCATAATACACAAACATATGAATGGATCTCCTAACCTAATGGGCAACATACAAGCGTCATACCCTCTTGTACGTTTAAATATTTTCTTAAAGATGTAAATGATAATAAATTTTGTCCGAAAGACGTCAAAATTAGATTTGAATCCTATTAAAAGGTCATTGTACCAGTTCTTTACCCAAGCGCTTCCCCACATAGACACGGTCGGCTATTTTCCGATAAGATTATCTACCCTCCAAAATACATTATTCATCAACAAAGTACTAAATGACTTGAACTGCTTAGTAACAAGAGATAATAGTAGTTCAGTTGAATTTATGGTGACCATAGATCATTTTTATGTACCCTACTTATTGTATCAAATAAACGAAACGTAAAGATGAGACCCACACATTTTCTAGAATGACCTTTCCTGCATTTGTCATAATGCCATAGACTCCAAATCAGCCATGTTGAGGGCTAAATTTTGTCGCATGATTCTGTATGAAAAGTCCTTCTTTTATTTAAAAAAACAAAAAAACAAAAACAAAAGAAACAAAAAAAAAAAAAATACGATCTAGTGATAAATTGTAAACTAATACATTATTTTTATGCCACTGCTTTTACAGGGAATATTGTTTCTGCGTCTATCCGTCTGTCAGAACATCTGTCCGTCTGTCCTTATGTTACTCTATCAGCACCTCTATCTCTTCCTAAACCATCCGACGGAATTCACTATACTTGGTACACAGGTTGATTATGTGGTAAATATCTGCAAGAAGAGTATAAGTTTGGAGTCCCTCCCTCGGGGTCCCATGGAGAGGGTCAAGGGTGAAATATACCAAAATTGCAATTTCAGTCATAATTTTAAATATCTTTTAGGCGGACTTTATATATGTATATATATATATATATATATATATATATATATATATATATATATATATATATATATGGGGGGTAGATGGATTCGGAGGAGTGGGATGAGGGGGGATGGAAAAAAAGTGTCAGGATGTGCCATGGAAGCAGCACTAGTTTTATCAATTTCACTAGCTCGGTAAAGAAAAAAAAAAGTTTTTCATGGCTTTTGTTTCAGACCTTGAACTTAGTCTAAGTACAAATCCCGCGTTGATATAGTCAATAATGTGCTAAAACAAACATACACAAAAATTCCAGCAATTTCGAAGTTGCAGCTGTTACCCTAAACGTTCATGGACAATGAATCAATATCTTGCATTGTTTTTAATATAGATTTATTTTTCATTATGATAGATGTAACTCGGCAAGAACTTTCATGCTGTACTAAAACTTAACAGAGATAAACATACGTAGTTTGCAAGCCAAATATATTATCATTCCGATAACATTTAGACCTGATCATAGCTTCTCTCATTCACCTCAAGTTTTACTTCTTTTAGTGAATCGCTATGAATGTGTCTATTTTAGTACCCTTACAAGTTGAGTCAATGTCCAGTAAGGAAAACAACCGCTAGTTTAGAAAAGCAAACACTGTTGATTCAGAGTAGATGCAGAAAGCTATACACTTGCAAGCAATGAAGGCTATCTAGTTGATAAACTTCACATGGCAATTAAAAACATTTAGAACGTCATTATTGTCATCATGAAACATATGTTATGCCGTTCAGAACAATAGTACAAGAATTTAGGGTAATGCTAACAATAGTACAAGAATTTAGGGTAATGCTAACAATAGTACAAGAATTTAGGACAATGCTAACAATAGTACAAGAATTTAAGGCAATGCTAACAAAATAAGAGCTGATGTGCAATAATGTGCAAGTCCTTAAAACTATGTTTCGACAGCACGGCTGCCTTTTTCAAATGTATGTAAAATGCCTTTGTTCGTTTGAATTAAAGTCGAGTATTGGCAGATACTGCAATGTACGACTATAAGTCCAATGCCGCTGTAGCAGACACTTATTATAAAATCTGTTGACCACGTTGCGAAGATGTTGATAAACATTACCATGACAACGTTACGTACTATTTTTCGCGAAACGGTCTCACTTTCTAGTCCCTCCTCCTCGTTGTTGTCCGAATATGAATTTAGTCTGCTAAACAAAAATACAGAATCCATCGTCGATGATACCATAGTTAGCATTTACAAGGACGATCCATTAAAAGTAGAAATTCTTGTCTTGAAGATCATTCATAATAACACTCGGTATGAAACACGACGTTTGGGCAACATGGCGACCTTTTTCAAACCGTGTGTGTGTGTGTTTGTACGTGTGTTTGCGTGTGTGTGAGTTTGTACGTGTGTGCGTGTGTGTATGTGTGCGTGTGTTTGTGTGTGTGTGTTTCTTTACCGTGCATGTGCTTGTTTTTTTTTTGCTTTGTTTGTTTGTTTGTTTTACTTTCTCGTGTGTCAATCGCGATGTCCGTTTAAAATGTTTAAATCTGATATTCCTATCCGTTTCTTTCCCTACATGTACATCTATTTTCCCTACATGTACATCTATTTTCCCTACATGTACATCTATTTTCCCTACATGTACATCTATTTGTTTTGATTATTGTAGTACACGCGTTCAGTCACATGACTAGATTGTTTAAAGATAAAAGTAGATAGCGCATATACACTGTCCGTTTGGATCATATTACCAACATTCTATTCTTGCATGGGTAAAAAATAGACAAAGTAAAATCTATAGACGTAAAACAATTTAAAATAAGGGAGAGAGACGGGAGGTGGATGGGTGGCAGAGAAGTGGATAGTTTGTGTATGTGTGTGTGTTTAGATCAAAAGTCAAAACTAGAGAATGTACACACACACACACACACACACATATATGTGTGTGTGTGTGTGTGCTTTGTTTCAGGTTATTATTTTGCATCTCGTTATTTCCTTTCAGCATTTCAGCATAATTCTTTACAATCCTTGACAGGAACAATAATTCTTTACAATCCCCGACAGGAACGATAATTCTTTACAATCCTTGGCAGGAAAGATAAGATTTCACTTAAGGTTAAAGTCAATGAATTACCAGTGTTTTTATTTGGCTCATAAATCTGATTATATAAAAGACATGCGGTCAAGACAACAAATATAAATCTAACCGTTAATACACAAATAAACAGGTATTGACAGATATAGATTAGATAAATTACTCAATTTCAATTTGTATATATAAATACATATAACACTCCATCCAATCAATTATGGTAGCTGGTCTTTGATATATGACGCTCTTTCGTAGGCTACACATGCAAAACGTCAAACTAGTAACAGCTAGTGCACATATGTGTAGTATATGTAAGTATAACTAATAACTACTAATACACATATGTGCAGTATATGTAAGTATAACTAAAAATTACTAATACACATATGTGTAGTATATGTAAGTATAACTAATAATTACTAATACAGATATGTGTAGTAAATGTAAGTATAACTAATAATTACTAATACACATATGTGTAGTATATGTAAGTATAGCTAATAATTACTAATACACATATGTGTAGTATATGTAAGTATAACTAATAACTACTAATACACATATGTGCAGTATATGTAAGTATAACTAAAAATTACTAATACACATATGTGTAGTATATGTAAGTATAACTAATAACTACTAATACACATATGTGCAGTATATGTAAGTATAACTAAAAGTTACTAATACACATATGTGTAGTATATGTAAGTATAACGCAGTCCTTCAGAACACTCCCGGGTAAGCACTACGGATTATTTGAAGAGTTGGCTTTTTCATATGTCGCACAAACCAAGATGAAAAGTGGTATATGTCTAAATATATTTAACACAATATTATCCCCGACGCTTTCAATTTGGGGATATATTTATATCATTCGTCTGTCTTTTCGTCCGTCCATCCGTCTCTACGTCAGTCTATTTCCTTAACCGCTTGATGGGCATTCACCAAACTTTATCGACATATTTCTTGAAAAGATTCAATTGCAGCTGTCTTTCAAATCTTGTTGCACATGCATACATATACATGTTTACCTACCTACCTACATATATACATATACATTTGTCTGTTTCACCACAAACACTACCCGATGCTTTCAGATAATACAATTTACATCAGAAAAAAAATTCTGAACTCTGTTCTAAACACCAATTTCCCGATTTGTATTGTTTCAACAATTGAAATTAACCAGTCACATTATATTTTCTTTTCGAAAAAGACCTGCATTCTCTTTGGACACACATAAGGTTCTTGGCGATACTAAAATATACACCATTGAACATTTGTACTGTCTCTAGCGGATTCTGTCTTTATGTTTTTATATAAAAAAACGTATCAAATATACTCGTCACTTGAAAATAATGTTCGATTTTTTCGAAATCAGCTATTTATGTGTATATCATGTTTTAAAGACAGACAGAAAGACAGATAGCAAAGAACACGAAAAAAAGAAACGAGTATAGACGGACAGTGAGATAGATAAGAAGACGTCATTTATGTGGTGTCTGTACTTACCTTCAAATTAAGGAAAAACTCCGCCTACAAAATCAGAATCAGATAGTTCAGGACATAGGCGTGATCAATAAAAAATGTTTCTCATATTCCATTGTAAAGGTTCCTATCCAGTATGGAGACAGTTGGAAATGTATTTAATACTATTCACTTGGTGTACAAACGACTCTGTTAAATAACTCTTTCGTTAGTCCTCTACCTGTTCACTGGTCAATACCGCTCAGCAACTATTAGGTATGTATCACCCTGTGCAATTTGTAAGAAAGCTTGAACACACGAATTACTGAAGCAGACGATTACATTAAATATCCCCTTAGTCAGTTGTAATATAGTTGGTAGATAAGTACGTCCTGCGGTTAGGGCGGTTATCTTGTATTTTATTTAGCAGCATTTGTTTGGGACCGTTTCAGGGATCACGGTACAAATTCAGCTCCCATAATAAAACTATGAAAACACCATGATATTAAAAATTCGGTAACTTTAAATTTTTGAATGCTCGTGATAAAACTTATATTTGTCAGTACAAACCCATTTTTGATGCAAGCTTCTATGTGGAGAAATCCATATGTCTCGCGACATTTGTTTGAGCTTTCATATATTTGAGACACGTGTTTTCAATTCCACACTTAAAGAATTAGGTGTTATTTTCAGTAATGAGTGTTCCAAAGTCATGTCTGTAAAAAAAAGACTGAAATTCCATCATTAAAACTCTCCCCCCCTCTCTCTCTCTCTCTCTCTCTGTCTCTCTGTCTCTGTCTCTCTCTCTCTCTCTCTCTCTCTCTCTCTCTATATATATATATATATATATATATATATATATATATATATATATATATATACATATATGAAGAAATAATATTATCATACAAGTTAGAGAATTTTTAAATCGTGCTCTACGGAGATTCGAACTAGGGTCAACGGTTTACGGCACCCATAGTCTTGCTTGCACGCTCCAATCTCTATACCCCCTCTACCTACCATGAACACATCACCAATATATATATATATATATATATATATATATATATATATATATATATATATATATATATATATACAAATAGCAGGCAGATAGATAGACATATACAAAGATAAATAGAGTGATATTATATATATATATATATATATATATATATATATATATAGTGATAGATAGATAAATAGAATGATAGAGTGGTAGATATTTAGATAGCCAATTTGGAGAAAAGGGGGTTTTAATGCATTACACTTTCATCAGAGTTTACAACTTGACGCGGCGCGAGGGTTCGAGTCGCATGGGGGCAATGTTCTTTAGTGGCCATCCTACTTTGCTGCAGAGAACAGTTTTTATGTCAGTTGCCAACCTCCCTCTTACCCGTAAACTGAAATTTTGTGCAGAATTTTATTTTTATATATGCATGTATCTACCTACTTACATATCTATCTAAGAAGCCCTTTTTTTCCCCGTATGCATAAAAAAATAGCAGAAAGATTGTAACCCAATTGTTTGTTTTTGTTTTTCCCACACTCCTATTAAAAGTATTAAAGAATCAGAGGCCAAGCCAAGAATCGAACCCACGCGGACAGAGATGAGATGTCAGTGATCTGAAAAGATGAGCGCTTTAGACCACTCGGCCACCAGGCGCCCCGAAGCATCAGTGCAAACTCTTTTCTAGTTGACTCATTAACTTATGTACATAATATAATAATAATAATAATAATAATAATAATAATAATAATAATAATAATAATAATAATAATAATAATAATAATTATTATTATTATTATTATCATTATTATTATTATTATTATTATTATTATTATTATTATTATTATTTTTAATTTATGTATTATTATTGTTGTTGTTATTGTTGCTGCTGATGTTGTTCTTGTTATTATTATTATTGACACTGAGCCATTTTGAGATCAGAGGAAAAAAAGAGAAAAATTGCTTAATTACGAAACGACACCTTGCCGTTTCAGGACCAGGTAAAGTTGCGAATTGGCGTCATGAAACTACACTTTGAGCGTTTCGAAACGGCGCTTTGTCGTGAAAAGGCATGTAACCAAATTGTCCTAATCGCTGTACCAAATGTGCACATATTAGACTAGCTGTATAATACATATATAGTCTTACATATTTTACATGTATAGTCTTACATATTTTACATGTACATGCTTTTATGCATGCACATAACTTGAATTAAAATCTAAAACCCTCTGATAGACATCATTACAGTACCAAAAGAAACAACAACAACAGCGCCAAAAATAGGCGAGATGTTATATTAATTTTGTGAACTTATACTGGAATTTATCAGTAGTATAGAAGCTGAGAATTCTAGCACGGGGGGGGGGGGGGGGGGGAAGGGGGAGGAGGGACCTATTAATTATTATTTTAAAAAAAAAAATTGCAATGCATTACTAATTAAACAAATGACTAAAAATTCTACTGAATAGGAGAAGCTAAAGCCGCTGCACAATTATAATTAAAAGGGTAATATGAAAGATTAAAAACATTAATGAAAAATGAAAACATTAATATAATTCGATTTCCAGTCTCCTTGACCCCCCTCCCCCCCCTCACACACACACTTCCATAATACTCTGTTGACATTGATAGAATTTCAACTGCTTGTTCTAACGTAGAATTATCGTATCACCGAAGGCGTAATCCTTGTTGCAAAGCAACAACGTTGCTCGAGGCAAATGAGCCAGAAATTATATGGTGGAGTAAATGAACAAAACACTAATTGTGCCTGAAATTTGATGGCAGGCTGTACTGAAATGATCTTTTAACCTTTGCAATATAGTACAACAGAGAAATTAATAAGACCCTACTTAACCCATTATTCGCTTTTAAATGATCTACCAACGGTACAACTATCCTATGGACATCAATAATGATACATCGTAAAATCTTGTCAGGGTCTCTTCATTAATCATATCCAGATATAAATTGTCAATTTTTATCACAACGCTTTGTTGTCTTTATGTATTGCTCTGGATACTGCAAAAATATTTGCCGTATAGTTGGTTAGTCGTTTCTCTTGACCTTTATAGTGGAATGAAAGTATGCTGCGCTATCTATACAATGATTGGGTTGAACAATAAAATGCCTTCAAGCTGTTGTTCGTTTCTTTCAAGTTCACCCTCTTACTGTCAATGTCCTTAAATGACTTTTCAACTTATCACCTAACATTTCACAACCGTGTTTGTAGAACGATTGTAGGGCGATGCTTGGTAAGCCAGCAGAGGTAAGTCTTCAACTGTGTTACTGGATTAGCTGTAACGAATTTATTTTACTCCTCTTTTGCTTTTACTTGAGGATATGCACAAAAGTTATTGTCGCTCACAAACTTGACAAACACAGCCATTTATACATCTTTAAACTTTTTTTTTTTTTTTTTTTTTTTTTTGCAGATCATCTAGCACAAAATCTGCGTTTTCAGTTTTGTTTACTTATATGTAGGGAAGTAACCACCTTCCGTAAGGTAAGATGATTTTTCAGTTACAGTGTTATCTATATTGGTTACCTTTTTCATCCTTCTTTTATCTGTTTCTTTTTTAGAAGAATTACTTGCATTGTTCGTTGCGCTTCTGTTGTTTTCGTATTGGTTGTTCTAACATATTTCTTTTTTGAATGTCAGATTTGTGGTGAAGGTATGTAAGATTCACGCATGTTCTAGTAGTAAGTTACTCTATGTACACTTACACACCAACAATCTCTATGTATGTTCTTAACCCCTTCAAGCTTCATAAAAACTTGGAAAACTATTGTAAATGTTTAATTTTTGTCAATGTCTTCTGTGTTGTGTATTGAAATATTTCCATGAAACAAATATCTTTCATTGTTGAACTGTCTTCATGTAGCATTGTTATAGGATTCAAATGTTTTTCATTCTTTGAAAATTCTTACACTTTTTAAAAAAATATCGGGTAAATGATGTGTTAATAGTGTCAAGCAAAAACGTCTATCGTCGTGGCATGAAGATGCTAGTCTGTTCATTCTTATCGAGTATTGATTTTGGTCTTAGCATTTCCGTACAGTTGGCTAAGTATATTTGCCTTCCATTTTATTTTCAATGGTGATAGATCATTTTCATCTGGCATTAGTTTCTCTGGAGCTAATGGATAGTCTTTGAAATGGGTGTACGAGCTGGTTTTTCGAGATCAACTTCGAAAATGTTCCCAACAGCGTTAACATCGGGGATGTTCGAGAAGGTTTCATTTATCCATTTCATTTCTTAATCGTTTCTCCTTTAGAAGTATTTCACTGGCAAATGGTGACACATAGCCCAACCATATAACCTTTTGATCATCCAGATACATAATAAAAGACTTGTACTTTATTGCATCGAATTTTTAATCAATTTTAATATTTCCATCTTTACCCGTTAGACCTTGTGGTATAGCTTTTGCATCTCTGTTTTTTATCATGTTTTTACCTCCTCTTATACCTGACACAGTCATGCGAAACATGTCATAATCAAAGTTCTAAACAGAATACCTGATTGTTTCAAACAAGCATCATGAACATGCAACTTTTTATGTACAGATTTTTGAACTCTTCGGAAATGTCGCATGCCATCAATTTATCCTTTTTCACGTAATAGTCGTGAATATCACATAATATATTTAATATGAAGTGTAAGATTGCATCTTTAATATATTAATAGCTGTATCAGATATATTAGAATTAAAGAGTAATGAATACAAGTTTACTTTATTGGGAAATGTTATTTCATTGAACCAATGGAAACTATCGAAATTAATGTCTTTTCTTAGGAATTGTATTGCATCTGTTCAAAATGTTTAATAATTTCAACGAAGTTGTCATTCAAATATTTAGCAAATTGTTCAAAGGCTTTTGACCCATGATCATAGAGCTATCTACATGCCTAATAATTTTATTTACAATACTTTCTTTTCCTGCTTTTCTAACTTCACAAAGTCTTTGCTGAATCAAGCATCATTTTCATCAGTGTTAGGACGTTTTTAATTCATTCTTGGGATCTTGTCTAATTAGTTCGTTGATAAAGTGGTGTGAATTGTAGCTAATACCTGTGTGAAATATTGGATCGTAACTCTCGTGCATTGCCTCGCGATACATACAAAATCCAAAATATATGTGTTTTATTTATTTGTTTTTGTGTCCAGCTCTGCTGTTGTTTGTCTGGAATGCTTTGCATATAGCAACGATTCTTTGGCGTACAAGATGAATTGCTTTCATTTATTACATAGTCCTCTGTCTTAGTTATTGCATTCGCAAAATCGTAAAATGAACAATGAGACATAAGCTGATTTTTGAAATTTTTTGAATTTAACAACAAAACCCTCTTCAGGTGAAAGTAATATTATGTGACCAAGTTTGAAGAATAGTCACGTGTTTCCTAATAAATTTTCCAGTAAACTGAATTTCTTACTTGTGTACCATAGACTTTTGTGCTTATCTATTTGTCTCCATGCAAGTCTTGAATAATATTTTATTGAAAGGCAATGATGTTTTCATTCTTATAGTTTGTACATTCATCGACATTGATTAGCAAATCAACGTGTTGGCCCTTTTCAGTGTCAGATACATTTTGTAGTTAGATGTTTATCTTAAAATGTTTAATAGACGCTAACATAAAAAATATAATTTATTTTCAAATTTAGATATGTCTTTAATTCTTATTTGGCCTTTTACATTATTTGACATCTATTTAACCAAATGCTGTAGTTATTAAATCAACACTTTGATTGTCTCTGAGAGGTTTTGATATGTGCCTTTTTGTTATTAATCTTTTCTGATAAAACGATATTTGAATCATACTTGTGTAAACAGACACAATTAGATCAAAACCCCACTTCGTGGATTATGTAATGTCTTGTTCGAACTGAGTTACAAAGTCATCGAACAGAGCATTTAACACTGTAAAAAGCTATATTTTGTTCATACTTGGCTTAATACTTGCTGTATAGCACATCTTCAGTTTCCTTTTTTAATAACTTGTCTAAGTCTAACTCTGAGATCGAGTTGAACAAGTACTTAGTTAAATTTATATGTATTATCTAGTATTGATTTTATGTCTAAACTCTCTATTACTAGATGTCATTGATTTATTAGCTAGCGTTGATTTCAATGTAAAATCTCTGTTAACAGATGCCACCGATTTATTATCTAGCTTTGATTTCAATGTAAAATCTCTATTAATAGATGACATCGAATTATTATCTAACATTGATTTTAGTTGTAAAATCTCTATTGCAAGATGTCATCGATTTATTTCCTAGTATTGACTTTTAATGTAAAATCTCTATTACTAGATGTCATCGATTTATTATCTAGCATTGATTTCAATTTAAAATCTCTATTACTAGATGTCATCGATTTATTATCTGGCATTAATTTCAATTTAGAAGCTCTATTACTAGATGTCATCGATTTATTATCTAGCAATAATCTAAAAGAAAAATCGTATTATTAGAATCTATTCATTTAAAGGGTAAACCTTTAAGATCATTTGATTTTGTAAATTCTCTAGTACTACATGTCATAGATTTATAACCTCTCTATTACTAGATGTCATCTATTTATTATCTAGCTTTGATTTCATTGTAAAATCTCTATTACTAGATGTGTCATCGATTTATTATGTATCATTGATTTCCATTGTAAAACTCCATTACTAGATGTGTCATCAATTTATTCTCTAGTATTAATTTCAATTGTAAAGTCTCTATTAATAGATGTCATTGATTTATTATCTATCATTAATTTAAATAAAAATATAAGTGGTAATTTTTTTTAGATTATCATCCATTTTCAGAGTGTGTACATTTTATGTGACCATATTAAGGACATTTTTACTTTCTTTCCACATTTACATCTTACATATCTACTCACTTGTTCATAAGCATAATCTTATTCCATTTTAATTTTACTAAGTTGCATATAGTCTACATGTAACCCATCCGTCATTTCTTTTTTTTAAAAAAGTAGTTTCCTAATTTAAATTCGTGACACTCCTTGCACTGAAGTTTTAACAGATCACGCAACGTTTTGTTGCGGCAAAGATTCAAAACAGATACATCAACCATCCAGATTGATATATTTATTTATAATTATTTCTTCAGTTATTTCTTTCTAACGCTCATAATATGTGCCTTTTCTACTAAACAAAAGTTACATCGCATTTGTGCTGTTTAGTACAATTTTGCTAAATTAGCAAGGTTTTTGCATGAATTTGGTTGGAACAAGTTGAAACATTTGTGAGAATTGGATTGGAACAAATAGTGCTTTCAGTTTACACATAAATAAATAGTCATTCCTTAACAGTGTCCCTGTTGTACTCACACCTCATTTAGAGTCTGCCTATACATGCAAATATCCTAAAGAGAATTCAACATTTGCCAGCAATGTCTACAAGTGAAGAGTACAACAATAAAAGATTTAACAGCTAGGCTTAAATACTTTGTTGAGGAAGGTAAATTTCAATTTAATGAGCGTACGATTTCGTGTTTACACAGCTTGCATCAACGATTACAAGATCGAGACTGAATCGTTGATCGATTATTTATGTTGAACAAGATTCACAACAGATAATTACAGGAGGCTATTGAAAACTTGAAAGATGAATTAATGAGCAAAGAAAAAAGAGGAAGGTTTCAAAACAATGTCCCAGTCCTCTTATTTCAGCTTGATTTTCACATATACCTTAACATTTGATATGTAAAATCAATGGCTGTGCACCATCATGTTCATAAAGAAAAGCTATTTCTTAACATTAAATATGTAAATCCAATACATGTGCATCATAATGTTCATAAAGAAGAGCCAAAAGCAGAACCAATAATTTGAACCAGTCAAACCAAAAGTAAATGTAACACAAGCGTCACACTACTTTCACCATCAAAATAACAATAACTCTCAGATGTTGTGAAAATGTTAGACTTTTTCTGGAATATATGACAGGCTAAGAACATCATCAATATCATCTATTATTGTGCATTACACATTACTTTTATCGTTAGTTACAGTAGGTTGTCACTTAACATTTTGATTTAAAAATAGGACCACCTTTTAATTTAATATTTAACTAATTCTTCCGGTTGATTGTACCTATATATTTCTCTGAAGCAAACAAGGACTATCTAATAAGTAAAGGTTTGTTATCGGACAACATTTCTTCATAATTAGTGCTTTGTTTCCTCGCCCTAACGTATCATTTCTGGCGCAGGTCTTGACTCTGACAACGTTGTTGCATCGCAACAAGGCTTACACTTTCATCGCTTCGACAATTCTACGCAATAGCAGATGCAGTTGAAATGTTGGTAATGTGAACACAGTAGTCTTCAAGTGGCACGTTCTATCAAACTGGAAATAGAATACTATTAATGTTTTCATTTTTAATTTGATTTGTTTTTGGTTGTTGTTGTTTTTTATATTTGGCATTGCTAGTTTTATTTATATGTTGCACTCTACAGATATTACGTACTTCTGGCAGAGTGACATGTGTAAGGTGAAGTTGTTTGCATTTGCAACATGCACAGCGGAGAGAATGTTGGCATACATCTATGCTACTTTCATGTACTGTCACTGAAATTTCTTGACATGTTGTTGTTGTGGAAATCGTGTATGATCTAAGTACACAGCTAATCAAAATGTTTGCTCCCATGTGCTCGAAAAATCAGCCCAGTACACTAAATTTGGAATTAATAAAAATAGGGGAAAATAATTTTGCCAGAGTAGGCAATACCAGCTTTTAAAAGAGCAATGAATGAATTAGAAAATATATAGAACGTAAAAAAATGTATCGGCTCGTTTTGTTACAATTTACCTTTGAAGTCCAGGAAGTGAAAATAACCAAGTGGAGCTAGCAATTTTTTGATAGGTGCACATCTGAAGTAGGGCCAAGCAGTATTCTTTCTATCCCAAATTACACACATCAATCATACACCAAAATAAAGGGAATTAAAAGTTCTTTTAACAATACATAACATATACAAGGTTTTGTTTTTTTAAATAACCAGGATAACCAGTGAAGAAAACCTGGGAAATTCTTTTTCGCTAAAAATCAAACCCTATGCAAAGTAAAATAAAATAAACTGTACAGCGCAACCCTTAGTTGTACAGCAGCTTCAGCTTCTACTATAGTATTTGAATTGTTTGGCAATTTGGTCAATTAATAGTGCATTGCCAAAATTGCTTAAAAACAATCAATAGTGCATTGCCAAAATTGCTTAAAAACAATTAATAGTGCATTGCCAATATTGCTTACGAACAAAACGCTAGATCAATTTAATCTCCAGTGCCCTAGAATTCACCACATCTATACTACTACATTGTTGTCATCCATTTACTGCAGAATTGTAACTGAAAGTGCTCTCATATGTTTCTGATGTAAAATATATTATATGTATATACCTCACTTTCGAATAACACTCCAAAATTTATATTTAAAAAAAAATTAACAATCCATCTAAATTAATACAATTACAATATTTTTGAAGAAAGTGACCCTGTCGAGTACAACACTTAATCTAAGAAAACTGTTATGTCACTGTTGGGATAGGTGATAGTACAACATATATATTGCTATGACGAATTATACTGATATACAGAACATTCAGATCAACTAATTATAAACATTAATTCATATATAATGACAGAACCTCAAACATCGAGCCAGATAGGTATACATTTCTATGAAACAGAAATTCTACTTACATCAAATACAAGGAAGCATGCGAATTCAGTCTTATTGGAGACCAGCAAATAATTTATCATTCCACTTCCCACATGTCATGAGAAATATATAAAACCAGGCCATACGTCATCTTTGCAGTGGAGAGCTTTTTGTTAACGTATGCTATTTTCCTGATACACAATGAAGTGTGAAGATATTAGATCAATATTATTTTGATATTAGATATATTATAAGCATTAATTCAATTCAATTAATAAATCATATATTCAAGCATTGTCAGTAAATCTATTTTTAACCAGCGTAACAATAGCTTCATACAGAAATGGCACGTTTGATAATGTATGATTGCCATATACTGATAGTTACTTGATATTCGTCTTCTCGTGCCAAATTTTTGCGTCAGAATTTTTATGTGATACACATACTAATGGACGAATTGCTGAAATGTGAATGCGGCCATGTTAAAAAAAAGGGAAGAAAATAAACTAAACTGATTGGAAGATAATATCAACCGAAAATGAAATTATAGCTACTTACATATGCAAGAAGATTAGACGCTGGTATCACCGAACGCAGCACTTCAAGCAGCTAGCTAGTACCGGCATGAGAAAGAATGCGTAACTTAACCGGACCCTTGTTTCATTAAATATCTCAATTTGTTTTTCTCAAATTGTGATCGTAAATATTCTTGATTATGATACTTCAGACAATACAAATATTTTTGTCACAGGAAGACATTGTGGAAAGGATGAAATTTTTTAGTTTTATGCCTAAATATGTGGAACACTTATAATTTTAAAATAAAACCTGAATAATTCTTCACATTTGAGGAAATCATCAATGTTTGTTGAATGTTCTGTGCAGAATTGTTTGGTTACTGACCAAGCAATAAGAATGATATTCAGAAATCTCAATTTAAGGAAAAATCTTGTAGACGTTTAGTAAAACTGGGGTCCGAATGCTTATAACTGGTTTGTCTGGTGCGATATTGTGACGTCGGCCGTAAAGAAACATGGAAACCACACGTGCTGCCGAGTACAAGTTGTACATGCTTTTTTTTCTAAACTTTTTCTTGCAGGTATTTGCTATAAAATTGATTGGCCTAATAATTATTCGTCTAAGAATAACGATGATACGCGGTTTATTTTGCGCAAACATTTGGTGAAGCACTCGTGGGAGCATTTTAATTCTCGGGTTTCCCATTCAGGGTTTCCACCTCGAGCTTCCCCTTTGGGCTCATACTCTTCCCTTCTGCGCACAGCAAACCATGCATGCTCCAAATATTGTTGTGTCCGTATCATGTGAAAGTATAGGTCAACAATATAAAGGACAAGAGCAGACACAACGATAATTAAAAATGATTGCTGATGAAATTTTTGAGCTTTTGCATTTTTTGAATGACGTATATTTTTACACAATTAAGGGTGAAAATAATCTGATAACAACAATTTAATATGCACTTGGATTACAAGTCTCAACTGAATATCTGTTTCGAAAATAAGGGCCATTACGTGTCATCAGTAGTCCATAAAATGAAAGCCAATTAAGTGTTTGAAAATGTATCACATTTGCACCAATAACGACCATAAATTGCTTTTTTATGATATGCATCGAGAGAACTGCATGCTACTGAATGAAATTTTCTTTGATTACATATTTCTGATGATCCCATCTGGATTTGTTAAACAGAAGGTCAATTTGCAGCCGATCGTAAATCTGTAACGACTTCCCTAATTGTCGCACACTAGTCGCTGACTTGATCATTGTCTTTGAAAGTATTTTAATTGTGATAAATAAAATTATATTTTTACATTTATTTTTCATTATTTTATAAGAGAATGTTAATATCATTTCGGAAGTACTGTAAAAGCGCATTTGACACCAATAAATACCCACAAGACGTCAGGCGTCACTTTTCTGTTTAAACTATCTTCGAAGTACTTATAACATTACATTCTAAATCCATTGTTATTGTTAACATTCCTTCACTATGATGTGATGGTCACATCCAGAAACTCACGTGCTGTTAAAACACGTTTGATAAGAAATAAAAAAAATTTTAAAAAAAATAATAGAAACTTTGAGCACAGTGTGTGCCAAAAAAAAATATTTGTTGATTATGCATCCAGTTGTCCGTCACAAATCTATTACAAACTTATTAAATGTTGGACACGCAAATTGCGATGGTTTAATGCTAAAGTCTACATTTTACAAAATGTATCAGTGATTTATAATACGCCATTTTACAGGTATTTTCTCTTCAATTTTGGAAAACAGTTTTATTCACCGACAATGGAGAGTATTATTTTATTTGTTAGTTCATCAGCTTAGACACATTATATAAATTGTAAGACAAATCTTGCACCACAAATCAGCTGGAATAACTTTCATCGACCTAAAACAACAACAAAAACAACAATTGCAACAACCGTAAACTTAGGTTTCTCAAGTCATCATTAACACCACGACTGATGTGATTGTAAATAACTAAACTGATAAAAGTCCCGATTTCACACATTTCCGGGCTAAGTCCCAATTTCACACACATCCGGGCTAAGTGTGTCTTAAATTTACAAAACTGTCGTTAAATAAAACTGCAATTGATGGCAAAGCCATAAATACCGACACAGGACAACATGAACAATAGAGTTACCGTCGTGTATTACAGGCTGGATAGCGGGCAGTCAATTAAAGGGAGATAACTTTTCAGGGATAAATACAGCACCTCAAGAGAACGTATTCAATATGACCTTTTGAACTTCGTATAATAGCAACGTAGAGTTCTCGTTTTTCATTGCAAAGTTTCTAGAATCTATAAATAACAATTGAAACGTATAATTATTTAGAATAAAATACTAATTTCTCAGTACTCCTTGTAATAAGCTCTTCGGTGTTAATGCATTGCCAACCAGATAGTGTTATTGACATTTTCGGGATGTTTTGGAGAACACATAAAGTTCAGTGAAATTTAGATTGTGATAACATAATATCCTTGGGCTCTGGTCACTGGAAACAATATGCTTGATTTATTAACATACTTTATTTATGTATTTCCTCCAGGACCTTTCTCTCACATATTTTTTTATACTATTTAATTTGATCAATATGTTGTAGTCGGTTTTTCTTAAACAAAATCTTTTTTATTTGATACAAATTCTTTGTTACAAAGGCAACATTTTGTTCGAACCTTACAGCACAACAATCACCAAGGTTTCAGAAGTATACCGCTCTATCATTAAGCTTGATTTCAAGACATATCCCCCCAATTCATTTTTAAAAACAAATTAAACCAAGCAATTTTCGCCTTTTATATTTTTTAGACAAATATATTCATGTATATAAAGAAATACAAAACATACACGCACTTACAGGAATATTCAAGGATTGCTTGTCAATATGATTTTCTTTTTGTACTGACTATTTTGAACTGCTTACATCACGTGGTTAAAGGTCTGCACGATAAAGAGACTGTATCGGCACCATGCTTACATCACGTGGTAAAAGGTCTGCACGATAAAGAGACTGTATCGGCACCATTTTGGAAAAAGAATATTGTAAGTATTCTTAAAGAAGAATAAATAATTATTGAAAACCACGTTCCTTGTAACAGAGCAATTACGAACCTGCACCTTAAGCATCGTAATCATTTTAATACTGATGAATAATCAAGTAAAATACATTGAGACTAATTTGTATAGCCTGTTATGTGATGTACCTGGCGTTAAACCTCACAAAGCCAAAGAATTATTTAAGGAGGGTGACACATTTAGTTGGAGAACTAATCTACCTTGAGCTTGAGGCCCTCAAACAAAAGAACACACACACACACACACACATATATATATATATATATATATATATATATATATATATATATATATATATATATATATATATATATATGCAAAATCCTTTACACATGCATACAATTTGCCCTAAAATTGAAGTTTTTTTTATTATACTGCTTGTAATACTTGTGACAAGTGGAAACTTTGTGCTAAAATAACGATAATGGAAAAAGATACGACTCAAATCTCAAAATCACACTTAGAAATCGTTTTGTTGTTGCAACATATTAAGAAAACTCTCTAATTCTAAGCAGAGATTAAAAAAGAAGAATTTAAAACAAAGATTTTAAGACATTGTGATTATATAGGAATCCAGCATTGCTTACAGTGGAAAAAAAATATTGTTTATAACCAGATACATCTAGAGGTCTCTGTTCAAATTAAGGAAAAAATAAAGAGAGAAAGAAAAAATCAAAAACATTTGAGGATGAAATTCGAAATATTTGGTAATACTGGGGCCTGAACTATACATAGATATCATTTCGATGGAATTGACAGCTCTTAGGTTATCAGTTTGGGCACGAACGAATTTATACCTGACATTAACGAATTTATTACCTGACACTAACGAATTTATTACCTGACACTAAAGCATTGTACTACGGGCTTAAAAGCTTGTGATGTGGTCAGAGTAATTTACCCTAGAGGTGAGGATGTAAGAGTAAAAATAGGTGGACAAAATACTTAATAACACCAGTTGTTGTGGCAAATACTCAAAGTAGGCTACACACACACACACACACACACACACACACACACACACACACACACACACACACACAGAATGGACATATACAAATTTACCATATACCTAGCCCAACCTTTGAAATTTTTCCCCATTTATATCTAAAAATTATATCTGATATATCTGGGTCTATTGCATCATTTGCTGGGACTATAACTCTATTTAAATCAATATTCACATTGACTGGCAATGAATTTCTCTTGAGAAAAAGAGAGAACCCCCCCAAAAAAAAAAAACAAAAAAAAAAACGATTGTCCCTATTATCATTCCGTATACTAATGACAGGCTGCCTCAGTTTGAAATACTACGATTCTTTAAGTTTGATGCGCATCTAAGATATTTCAAACTGAGAAATCAACTTCAGGCGCAGTTTCCTTCAATTCATTTCATATCGGAAATACAGTTTAAAAAAAGTTCATATATTCTACACAATACGTGTCATCTGATAGAAGTCATGAAAAAGAACAGAGCGAATTCGAGGTGATTTTCTACATACATCTACAGAGCACAAATTAAACTCTCTCTCTCTCTCTCTCTCTCTCTCTCTCTCTCAGTCAAACTTTAGCAACTAGGGACAGTAAAAATGAGGTACATATTTGGAAATGAACTTGAATACTATAAAAATCACTGTCGCGGGATAACTTAATGCGAAAGTAAAAGAAAACTTTAAATAGCTTAGAAGTTGTTGTGATAATTGCTCATACATATACTGGTTGAACTCTTTTTGACAATAAATAGGTATAGTTGGGTTCAATGTAGATGGAAGGAGAAATAAACTGATTGAATACTGACAAGAGAGGAATATAAGTGTTGACCGCATGGCGTCGGTATTGTTTGAGTTTTCTCAAATTATCAATCAGCATTCGTTTCCTGAGTAGGCAGGGAAAATAAAGATTGCGAAACACAAGTTCCTCAGTAGGCAGGGAAAATAAAGATAGCAAAGCACAAGTTCCTCAGTAGGCAGGGAAAATAAAGATAGCAAAATACAAGTTCCTCAGTAGGCAGGGAAAATAAAGATAGCAAAACACAAGTTCCTCAGTAGGCAGGGAAAATAAAGATAGCAAAATACAAGTTCCTCAGTAGGCAGGGAAAATAACAAAATACAAGTTCCTCAGTAGGCAGGGAAAATAAAGATTGCGAAACACAAGTTCCTGAGTAGGCAGGGAAAATAAAGATAGCAAAATACAAGTTCCTCAGTAGGCAGGGAAAATAAAGATAGCAAAATACAAGTTCCTCAGTAGGCAGGGAAAATAAAGATAGCAAAATACAAGTTCCTCAGTAGGCAGGGAAAATAAAGATAGCAAAGCACAAGTTCCTGAGTAGGCAGGGCAAATAAAGATAGCAAAATACAAGTTCCTCAGTAGGCAGGGAAAATAACAAAATACAAGTTCCTCAGTAGGCAGGGAAAATAAAGATAGCAAAACACAAGTTCCTCAGTAGGCAGGGAAAATAAAGATAGCAAAACACAAGTTCCTCAGTAGACTGGGAAAATAAAGATAGCAAAACACAAGTTCCTCGATTTAAAGAGATTTTTACCTTTTAAATTACCTTATTGTATTATCTTACCACATATAAATAAATATTCGACAAAACGAGACTCGAGTCTATGTCCGAAAGTAGATATCTACTATCCATATGGAAAATGTATCACTAACAAAGACTTTGTCTGATACTAAATATAATATATGTTAGTAGTGTATTAATCTACCTATGAACAGTGTGTTAATAGTGTATTAATCTACCTACGAACAGTGTGTTAATAGTGTATTAATCTACCTATAAACAGTGTGTTAATAGTGTATTAATCTACCTATGAACAGTGTGTTAATAGTGTATTAATCTACCTATGAACAGTGTGTTAATAGTGTATTAATCTACCTATGAATAGTGTGTTAATAGTGTATTAATCTAGCTATGAACAGTATGTTAATAGTGTATTAATCTAGCTATGAACAGTGTGTTAATAGTGTATTAATCTAGCTATGAACAGTGTGTTAATAGTGTATAAATCTACCTATTGAACTGTGTGTTTATAGTGTATTAATCTACCTATGAACAGTGTGTTAATAGTGTATTAATCTACCTATGAACAGTGCGGAATTAACCTTCATTGGTATATACAGCAACACATATTTCGAAAATTCGATTTTCAAGCGCTCGAATACTTGACATTGCACGAATGTCTCTTCCAGCGCTGGCATCCAGCCTTATGTTAAATACAATGCAACAAACGATAACCTTGTTCAGAAAGTTAGGCAAATCTCTCTTCTTATTGAGAAGTACTTAATTCGTTTTTATCTTAATTTTGAGGCTGACTTCAAATTGCTTGTGACACTTCATGACAACAGTGTCGGTCTTCTGTTTCTTTGTAGTCTTGTTTACTTAAGCAATCCTTGCAAGTTTTTCTTTGGATGCTTTTAACCATAGCTATTAGCTGACTAGAGCATGACAAATCACTCCTTCAATGCTGTAGGTCATATTTGATCTTTCCTTTGGACCAAGTGAGGAAATCTGCGACAAAGTAAATGCACAAAGTTTGTCTTGCAAATTTTTCAGATTAGACTGAATGTCTATCGACGACAGGTAGTACTTTGAAATTTCCCATAAACAATATTTGTATAAGAAAGCCATGAGTGGATGATAAACATCATACTCACATTTTTTTTTTTATAACGGAAAGTACGATTCTTTAGCTTGGAATGCAAATAGTGTGTGTTTTTACTTTAAGGGCGTGAAGAATATCGACAAACATAAAGAGTTCAAAGAAAGAACGACAGAAAGTAATTAAAAACGAATGAAGCAAAGCAGAATGAAAATGGTAAAGATGGATGGAAACACTGTGATATTCACACGGACCTAAAATCTTGGCTGGTTAAGCGCATCCTGAAATTTTATTGTAAAAAGTTAAAATGTGGCGGGTTGTTTTACGGCATAATTAGTAAATACATATATGCAGTTATTTACAATATCTACTTATAGTACTTAAGTTCTACAAAATATGACTAGCTCTTATTGTTACTATTCAATCATTCACTCTAAAATGAATTCAGTTTCATTTTACTGAATTTTTCTACCCCTTAATTTCCCTTTATAGAAGTCCTATTAAACATACGAAATTTCCCTTTATAGAAGTCCTATTAAATATACGAAATTTCCCTTTATAGAAGTCCTATTAAATATACGAAATTTCACCAAGAACTGTGAAAAAGAATAAGGACTCGACAACATTTTTTCACTCGAGTATCTTTATCGTAAAATTTATTTGTGTCTTTCGTTTCGTGACATGTGTCTAATTCTATGAAATTTAACTAACTGTACAATGGCAATCCAGGTGCACTAAAACATTTCACATAGTATTCAAACCTGAATGACGCTGTCTGTAAACACGGGACAATTTTGTGATCGCTTAACTAAATAAAATTATTATCGCGTATAAACATGCCGGTATTATCTTATCAGCGACATTGTAGTCTTTGTTTGCTGTGTATAAACATATAGAAAATGGCACCCAATTATTTCTTAAATACTGTTTTATAAATTATGATATCGGATACTGTGCCAATATTGGAAAGAAAGCAAAATGCAAAAATACGATTTTAAATGGAGAAAATGTCTTTACAAGTAGTCTATTGAGGAAGACAGTGCCCAGCATATATATATATATATATATATAAATATATATATATATATATATATATATATATATATATATAGAGAGAGAGAGAGAGAGAGAGACAGAGAGAGACAGAGACAGACAGACAGGTAGGTAGACAGGGGGTGAGGGGCTATATTTAAATTTATTTAAATTATGCAGCTATTAGTAAGCTCAAAATCTGATAACATAGACCATAATGCATTGCACTGCTTAACGCCTCTAACAAATACAAAGATAGCACAACAGACTGACAACGTGCTTACATTTTTGTGCATTGTACAGATTTTGCTCTAACGTTGCGAATATGTGAACTGGCAATGCAACAATGCGCATTTTTTCGTGATCGAAATTTACATTGTTAAATTTACCATTGTTCATTCACCTACTTCTTAATTTCTTTTCAATATGTTTCTGTAATTAGAAACTAGTGCAAACTGGGGATGAGAAGGGGGTTGAAATAAGGAAAATACAAAGAAATGAGAGATAGCTCAGCTATTTCTATCAATTTTAACTGCAGTTCCCTTTGAATGCGGATTGTTTTACCTGACTGCAAATTAAAGAAAGGATTTTTAAAAACTGAATCTGCGTTGTCATCCTGGCATTGTTATAATCTTTACTAACTGTAAAACAATAGAGGGAGACGAATATAAAGAAAGAAAGAAAGAATGAATAAGTGAATGAATGAAAGAAAGACCAAGAACAATTCTTTCCTTCTTAATCTTTCCTCAGAAAAAAAAAACGACGTATGAGCGAAATAGTGAATTAAGAAATTCTGAAAAAGGAATATAAAACCCAACAGACATCTGACATCAGTCACACCAGTCACACTTGTCAGCTAATCTCCATGGAATTCTATTCACGTTCAATTGAAAAGACATAGCGTGACCGACTTATGAAAAAGAAAGTCGACACTAAAAATCGAACTAGCACCTTCATTAGTTATTTTCTCCCCATTTAGTAACGTCATAAAAGCATTCAACTTAAGTATCTTTGTGGAAGGAAACAATACTTCAAAATGACACCATAATAATTGGTGTACTTCAGAATGACACCATAATAATTGGTGTACTTCAGAATGACACCATAATAATTGGTGTACTTCAAAATGACACCATAATAATTGGTGTACTTCAAAATGACACCATAATAATTGGTGTCTTTCGAGTTCGGAAGAAGAAACACATCTGCTGAAGTGATGGAAACGTTTCTCCGTTGTCAATATGAAGAAAGGTCCAATATTTAAGAAGTTTTAAATTCAATTAGTTGAAATTCTTAATAGAATAAATTCATTTTATTCATGAATTTCACCAGAGAAAATGACAGTGTTCTCACTGGTATAAAACCTCATTTTCAAATAGTTTTCGATTAATTATGGCTTTTTCTTCCGAATATTTTATTTTAATTCTATTTTTGTTTTATTTTGGTTTATTCACCTCATAAATACAGTCTCCAACTACTTAGGCAATAACCTCACTGCATGATGGGAATTTGATCTCTGCGAACTTGGTTAATGCATACATTTTAAACTGAGATCAAGATTTGTTGTTTAATCAGTTAAGTATAAAATCAACAATAATAGAACTCGATCTTTAACTTACGTGCATTGCATTTTCAAACATGTATGTTTTAGACATAAAGCCCCTGTTTCAATATTTGATCTGTAATATCAAATACCAGTTTAATACCGGGCCTCAATTTCGCCAACATAAGTCCTAAGTTAAGTCCAGACTTAAAGACATTTGATTGGTCATTTTTAAGTCAGACTTAAATTTGAGCCAATCAGATCACTGGATTCTTAACTCTTTTGGTGATATTTAAAGCTGTATCAATTACAAATATACAACAAGAAAGTACCGCCCTTCTAGAAAGGTGTGCCGAGAAAATTTTAATTTGCATACATTTAGTTTTATTGTGTCGATGCCATTTGTGTGCGGTAGTAAATTATTAACCTGCTAATTTATGACATACGATAGAGAGTAAGCAAGTCACTCAAAACTTGGACTAAGTTCAGATACAATTAGTCTGAAAATCTAAATATAAATGCTTTACTTGGCTACATAATGTATCACTAATAAATAAGTACAATAGCCTATGAAATAATAAGTGAACAGAACTAGTCAGGTATTGATAAATTCACTATTTGCTCCAAGCCCGTCCTATCATGCATGGCAAAAAAACTTTTTCAACTACACAATTATTGTAGAATTTTGCAAAGTTATATCTTGAAATAAAACTTATCAAAATATAAAATTTTAGCAAAATGTATTCGATGTATTTTGGGGGTTATGAAAGCAAATTGTTACTATATATTCCATATATTTTGAAAAGTATGTCAATTTATGATCCCCAAAGCTATCCTGTACTGTGTAGCAAATCCTGTACTGTGTAGCAAATCCTGTAGTAGCAAATCCTGTACTGTGTAGCAAATCCTGTACTGTGTAGCAAACATTAACTTCAGATAACAGATGTTACTCCTGCTACTTGATACAGGCAACTATGTAATGAAGTGCTAACTGCGGTTTATTGACATGGCACAATCTTATTAATTGTTACAGAATGGTGGAGGGGTTGGGAGAAATTGAAACATTGTCCCGTTGAGGACAGTCTTTTGACTGGCTAGCACTACATTTGTTTGGAGTAATAAATGGCGACCTTGAGATCTGGCTTCATAAACCGGTTTCATAATTTTAATATTTACATTTTTATATATCGTGGTATAATGTCACACATACTTTAATCGCAGTATCCAAGATGTCCGAATGTGCAAAGACAACATAACCGGCTATCGCGGTTAATTGAATCATTTAATAAAATCGTTTCAGAAAATCGTTTAATTACATCATGTGGTAAATAGAATTTAAACTTTTGTGCTTGTTTTATGTTAAAGTTATTCATTCTTTACATATGCTTTAATGATTTTATTTTATGTATTTATTTTATATTTTTGTCAAAAGATCGGGCAACAATCATGACCTATGCGTACCATCTCCCGTGCGATCGGACTACAAACATGACCTATTCGTACCATCTCACGTGCGATTGGACAACAACCATGACCTTATACGTACCATCTCACGTGCGACTGGGCAACAAACATGACCTGTATATGTACCATCTGCTGTGCGAATGAACAATATATAGATGATCGACTATGCATTAATTTTTTCAATAAATTTTGTAATTATGTGTAGATTAAATAACTTGCAGTATATATATATACCTAAAATTAGGACCTCAAAGTTACATATTTCAGTTAGTAACCAAGCAATTGCAGAGTCCCAATTACAAGTGCGTGATAAATTTCTGCTAACTTGAAATTAATACTTGGCGGTTACTAAGTAAATTGGAGAGAGAGAGAGAGAGAGAGAGAGAGAGAGAGAGAGAGAGAGAGAGAGAGAGAGAGAGAGAAGCTGTAAATAATATCTGTTTATGGGCTCATCAAGCTCGATATGAATTCATATTATGTTATATATTTCATATTTTTGTGAAACCAAAGCAACTGAAATAACAAAAGTATAAGCTAATTTTATAAATCTGATACCCGAATAACATCCTCTATGTGTGTTAGTACCACTTTGCTCAAAAACAAGCATGGAAGCAGACTAGTGTGAACCTTTAATCTTTAAATCTTTGCCATAGGCTTCATGAAAGCATTATTTTGCTTAGTATACCCACGATGCAGTGCGCAAGCACATGCTAGCCAGTATTGTAACAAAACTCATTTGTGTTCTGTAAGATGATCCTTAATTATTCAGCCCCTCTTGAAACGTGGGTATGGTCTTGAAACTATTAAATTGGTTAAATTGTGTTCCTTAATTGAGTCTTTATTTCCACCGATTTTACTTCCTGGTTGTTGAGAACTAATGGGAATGTGGTTTCACGCCATCAAATACCTTGTTTATATGTTGTATGCACTAATCTGATATAGTTTTATTGGAACTTACGTCAGTATAGGATGAAGAATTTTCCAGGTTTTCCTCACTGGTTATCCTGGTTATTTAAAACAGACCTTGTATATCTTAGATATTGTTAAAAGAACTTGTATAGCCCTTTAGTTTGGTGTATGATCAGTGGGTGTAATTTGGGTTATAGAGTATACAGCTTGGCCTTACTTCAGATGTGCACCTCTGAAAAGACTGCAAGATCCGCTTTGTCATTTTCAATTCCTGTTATTGCCTAATCTGGCAAGATTCATTTTCCCTAACTGCTAAAGTTAGTGTATTTTAGACTAGTTCAGGCTCATTCAGGCACGTGGGATCAGTCATTTTGATCAGCTGTCTGCTTTAGATAGTGCATAGTTTCCATAAGTACCACATGTAAAGAAATTTCAGTCACAGTACATGAAAGTAGCATAGAGGTATGCCAAAATTTTCTCCATTGTGCATGTTGCCAATGCAAACATCTTAACCTTATACCGGTCCCTCTCTCAGAAGTACATCATAATAACCGTAGAGCACTGGCATATACTATGAATTGATTTCAAAACAGATATTCGATTCGGTACATCTATAAATATCGACGCGCGGAAGTCAGTGAAAACACCTAAATAGCCCCAGTCTGAGTGTGCGATACGGAAATGCGAAATGATCATCCGAATCGAACGCCAGATCAACTATGTAAGAGTTAATGGTATGTAACAATGACGCAGAGTGCTGATCAAACTCAACCAAGTTCCTATACAGATCAAGCTCTCTACCAAATTTGGTTGGAATCAGATCATAAAGGAGTTGTTGCGCAGAAATGAAAACTAGTGAGTTAGTCTGTCAGTGCATATGATTCCACTAAATGATGATTAAAAATCCTGACAATCAGTTTCAGCCGATGCTTCACCAATATCAAACTGCTTATAAAATATGGTTAAAATGCAATAATAAATACGTGAGGTATTGTTCAGAAAATAAAGTAGTTTGTCATGGAAATTAAAGGCATTCAATTATTAAAAGACGCAGAACGTTGTCAATGAAACTCGGCAAAGGTCTCAAGCATATAAAGCAGCATACTATATTTGGTTATAATACAAATATAATTAAGGGAGTCATTGTGTGGAAACGAAAGTGGGTGAGTTTGAAATCAGGGGCTATAACTCCTCTAACAAATTAATCACAACATGTACACTCGAAGTATGCCAAGGTGTCATGAAAATCAAGCAGCACACCATATCTGGGTGAAATCAAATAATGGAGTTACTGTGTGGAAAAGAGTAAGTGGCGAGTACTCCTCTAACCAATTACGCAGAGTGCTGACAATATAACTCATCCAGTGCCTCGGCAATTTTAAGCTGGATACCAATTTTGGTTTAAATCCAATAGTAATCAAGGGATTTATTGCGCAGAAACGAAAGCGAGTGCGTCTGGAAATCCAGGGCTATAACTCTGCTAAAACAATGACGTAGTAGGCTAACAAACATTCTCAGTCACAGTTTCATCAATATCAAGCGGCAAACCAAATTTGGTTTAAATCGATTACAAATTAAGAGTTACTGTGCCGGAATGAAAGAGGGTGGGTTCGACAATGAAGGGCCATAACTCAGCTTAAGGATGATGCAGAAAACTTTTAAATGAATAATCCAAAGTCTCATCAGTATGAAGCTGCATTTCAAATTTGGCTGAAATCCTATAATAACCAAGGGATGTATTGTGCATACAAGAAAGTGGGTGGGTCTGAAAATCAGGTGTGATCACTCTGTTAAAACCAAACGCATTAAAGCTGGTGGGTCTGATAATCAGGGACCAAAACTCCGCTAAGCAAAGTTCTAGCAATCGAACTCACATAATATCTCATGAATATGAAGCGGCATGCCAGATTTGGTTGAAATCAAATAATGGTCATGGGCTGTATTGTGCAGAAAAGAAAGTGGGTGGGTCTAATGATCAGGGGCTATAACTCTGCCAAAAATGACGTAGAAAGCTGATGATCAACATCGGTAAAGCCTCGTCAGATGAAGCCGCAGACCATATTTAATTGAAATCGAATAATAATCGAGGATGTTATTGTAGGGAACAGATAGAGGATTGGTCTGATTATCAGGGGCTATAACTCTGCCAAAAATAACGCAGAAAGCTGATAATCAATCCCTTAATGGGTCTTGTCTTTATCAAGCAGCAAACCAAATGTATTTGAAATCCAATAATAATTAAGGTAGTTATTGTGCGGAAACGAAAGAGGTTGGGTCTGATAATCAGAGGATATACCTCCGCTAAAGGATGGCACGGAATACTGAAAAATAGAACTCATCTAAGGTCTTATCCAGCCACATGCTGAATTTTGGTTGAAATCCAATGAGAATTAAGGGAGTTTTTGTGCAGACCCAAAGTTAGTGTGTCTTATAATCAGGGGATATAACTTCGATAAAGATGACTCAGAATGCTGACAATCGAACACGTCCTGTCTCATCAATATCAAGCTGTGAACCAAATGTGTTTGAAGTCAAATGATAATTAAAGGATAGCAGCCGACTAGAGCTGATTTGGGCAGGATTCGAACCTGTGATCGTTGGCTTGCAAGTCCTTAATGCTAACCACTGCGCCAGCGCGGGTCCGCGCTCATTTTGTTGGGATATACGGATGTCACCAACTTTAGTGTGATAAACTCGGAAAATATGGGGTCCGGATCATACAAGGATTCGCATATTAAGGGTTCGGGTAAACGAATATATACTGTATGCTCTAATTCTTCCTGTCTTAGTGGAATACTGCTTACACGAATAAACTTGACTGACCCTCTGGGATTCGACATAAACAGATTTGACTATAAATCCCATTTATTTACTTCATTTACTTGCCCTAACATTTTGTTGCAAGTGTCAAGACAGAAGAAATATTGAACAGTAGTGCATACTAATATATATATATATATATATATATATATATATATATATATATATATATATATATATATATATATATATTACATCGAGTGGTGACTTTTATCTAGCACAATTCAATTTTCTCCCCGTTTTAATTGACAAGAATGTGTTTTCCACTTTGCTTTAATGATAGAATAGAGTTTAGTCCAGAAAAAATATTTTCATACAGCACAATTTACTCCACTTTTCCTCCAAAACTGTACCGGTCAATAGAGCGTGAAGATCACACTGACCTACATTTGGTGGAAGAATTGTGCATTATCCACTAGGTCTCCACACATAAAGTTGCTTGGAATCAAATATGCATAAGAAACTAATCTATTAGGCAAACTTAATCAAGGTCACTGAATCATGGATGTAAATCACACTGACCCACTTTCAAAGCTTTTGCACCAATCAGGAGGCATCCTAACACAACGTTGTGTGACACTGCAGACAAAAGTGCCTAAAACAACTGACCTAACCGAAAAACTACAGTGTTACTGATGGATGGACAGAAAAGGATAACGTTACATGTTTCTTTCACATTCTTAGCAGGCTAAGAAACAGTTTCAGGTTCATTAGAACAACGTAACCACAAGGGAAGTAACTCATATCATATTTGTATTGGCTGGTGCTAAAGTTAGCTCTCTTGCATTATCAAGCTCGTATGGTGAGTGGCATTATAGAGGAGTATTTAGTCCTAATGGATTAACCTTCACCTAATTAATTCATTAACCCCTGGCGCTACGTTTACGCGTCATAAGGTTGTACCCTACTTTCGAGCTCTGTAACGTCAACATCATTTAAGATACACTAAAGTGGGTGGTATTGCAGGAAAGTAGACCGATGTAGCTCTACAATGACACCAAATAATGTAAATTTTCTACTCACATTAAAAAATACAGGAGCATAAAAATAAATTTTTGAGACCAAATGTTTTGTGTGTCTAAAATTGTCAGCTTCGGAACTGGAGTTTGTGTCCGGATTTTAAGCCTTTTGGACTTAGATTTAAAGCAGACCGCTCCGAACTGCACACGGACAGATGAACCTTTGCAGAAAGTAGAATAAGTTTGAGATTTGGAGTCAAAAGGGACGAGGGCACAACGATCGAGGATCCAATACACACAACAACAATTTTTTTTTAAAAAAATGGTCCAACTTGTACCCTTTGCACATGCTCGAGCGTAATAGCCAATCAAAAACGCCGTTGTTGATATAAGTAAGCATCCAGTCAAATGAAAAATTCTCTTAAGCAGATGTGTTTGGCTGCATTCAGAAGTAACCCCAAAAATGCGTCACACCCCCCCCCACCCCCCCACCCCCCCCCATTTCAGGCGAAAATGAAAAAGAATCTCCCGGGGTTAATGAGTTAATGGGTGAATTTCGATGACGTCACACACTTTGAATATTCCTTGCTTATTTGATCATTTGTGCATCACCACTGCACAGAAATTACACAAATTGCTATACTTGGACAATAACTAAAACAATTCCCAAAACTTGTTTAAGAGAGGTCCCAGGTGGCCGAGTGGTCTAAGGCGCACCCATTTACAGACCACTCACATGTCCCCTCTGTCCGCGTGGGTTCGAGTCTCGGCCCGTGGGTATGTGAGAAAGCTTGCCAGTAGCTTCCCTGGGTATTCTTAGGTTCATCCTCCATCACATATACTGGCCGCCATGTATAGTCTAGCATGCGCTGAAAAATGGCATTAAGCCCGCAAAAGTAAACCATTCACCTAATTAAGCGAAAAGAAGTGTCATATCTGAAGCCCGATTCTGGAACAGTTTTTATTGTCATTTGATGCGTAGTCACTTTGTTATGCTTAATAACGGATTTAATTTTAACACCGTCCAATGAAAGCTGTCTGGTGTTTGTGGATGGAGGAATGATACTAATCATTTTTATTGAAAAAAAAATGCAAAACCAATCGGAACATCCTCGACCTTTTCCCTCAGGTCGAAAAGAAACTTCAGATTTACTTCGCTGCCATTGAGAACTATATTCGAAACTACTTTTGTTCAAACTTTATAAGTTCCAGTGTTTTTCAAAACCAATCACTTCCATTTAGGCATTTTGGGATTGATACTACATGCAAGATTACTTAGGTGGCGCTCTAGGGTTAGAAATTTAAAGAAAAAGAATTACCCAGGGTTTCCTCACTGGCTGTTCTGGCTATTTAAAAAAAGCCCTTGTATATCTTAGGCATTGTTAAAAGAACTTTGAATTCCCTTTATTTTGGTGTATGATTGATGGGTGAAATTTGGGTTATAGAGTATACAGCTTGGTCTTACTTAAGATGTGCACCTCTCAAAAAACTGCTAGCTCCGCTTAGTCATTTTCACTTCCTGGATTTCAAATGTAAATATATAAAAAAAGAGCAGATAACTTTTTTTACTTTTTAGATATTTTGTAATTTATTCATAGTACTTTCAGAGGCAGGTATTGTCTGCTCTGGCAAAATTCGTTTCCCTATTTAATAACTCCTGAAAATAGTGCACTTTTGACTAATTCAGGCTGATTGTTCGAGTACATTAGAGCGGCCATTTTGTCTGCCGTGTGCTTAGATCATGTCCAGTGTCCACAAGTAAAATATGTAAAGAAATTTCAGCCACAGTACATGAAAGTAACATAGAGGTATGCCAACATTCTCTCCATTGTGCATGTTGCAAATGCAAAATACTTCATCTTACACCTGTCACTCTCTCAGAAGCATGTATTATCTGTAGAGCGCCCCCTTACCTCCAAAATTGACGAACTTGACAACGTGCAGAAACTTCGCACCTCCGAAACTGAAGATTTGACAACGGAAGTGCTCCATTGAGCATGGATAATTTTACGTTTTGCAAAAATACATGTTAACACACATTTATGAAGACATCTACAATCAAGACATATATTAAATTGATCTTAGCAAGTCATCACAAAAAAACAAATTAAAGAGGCCAAATATTTGGAACTATTTTGTTAAGCTCTGAACCATCATACGTGTCACCTGAGCCGGTTGGCGTAGCGACAATATCCAAAATTGCATACTAAAGAGCCAGATAGCAGAGGTGCATACTTGGCGGCGATGGTGCAGAGTGTGATTTTGTTCACATGGCACAATATGGCGGCGAAAGGAGACAAAGTCTTTTCTGTCCCAAGATAGGGGGTGCACAATCGAACATCCTCTGCTTTTTCCGTCAAGTAGAGAAAGAAACCTCGGATGTAATTCGTCGCCATTGAGAACTATATCCTGAACTGCTTTCGGTCATATGGAAATACCGCGGCGGAAGAAGACAATGCCACATCCGGAACATTCTCGGCCTTTGCTGTCGTAACATATGTGGTGCACTCCGCCAGACGCGAATCACCAAACACATCAAATTGATGTGTATTCCTACAACTACTTCCAAGGTTATTTCACGATCTGACGGATTTGGCCGAACGATGTTCCGATCGATGTGGTGCACGCCGCCAGTAGTGAATCACCAAAATCTATCATTTATATATATTCCTACTATCACCTCCGAGTGATGTTCTGATTGTATGTTATTCATCACTCGGAATATCGCTTGGCCATTTTCCTTATGCAGCACCTGTGACCACAATTTTGACCCCCAATAGAGGAATAAAATTTATACCCTGCACAGAGTAAACGTTAGTAGTCAAGTGGTAATATCTGATTAAAATCAAGATATACTTATTACAACTCCATTATGTTGGAGATGAGGACGTTAATCAGATTGGTGGTATCCAGTTGTCAGTCTTTTTAACAGGTAGATGTGGTATCCAGTTGTCAGTCTTTAACAGGTAGCTGTGGTATCCAGTTGCCAGTCTTTTACAATCTTTTACAGGTAGCTGTGACTATGGCAGTTATGTTTTTGAGCTCACACAACGGGGTAATTTCCATCAAACCCTAATTGACAAGAGTTATAGAAGAAGAAGAAGAAGACGATGATGAAGATGATGAGTATCTACATGTAAAAGAAAACAACGAGACACATCGAAACGCCAGTAACCTAGTTTCGTTTAATTAATATTGGCATCAGTGGAGTAGAATAAACAGCTTTCACTGAATGCTATTGAAATACTGTACTTCTATCAAGAATATGTAAAATGTATGTCATGATGGTACTATTTGCACATTTGAATACACAGGTTTTTATTCGAACACTTGCAAAACCATAGTCACTGGATATTGGTGAGAGTCTACTAGTCTTATTTGAGTTAACTCAAAATATTCCTACATAATCTTCACTTTTAAATTTCAATGGTGGAGGACTCTAAATTAATATTACTAAAAATTCTGACAGTACAAACATGACTGCTGCGCACTGTGTAAATAAATGACTGAAATCCGCAAATCAGTCAACACTAATTTAACGGTGTCGTTTAGAAAGGGAAACCGGATGTACACCTTGAGTATAATCACTACTGGAAGTCCTTGGTTTTCATTGATAGCAAGACAACAAGAAACGTCATAAATCTCCAAAACGGCGAAAAGCCTTAGACATTTTTTAAAAAATTCCCCCTCTCCCCCATGTTTAAGAGAACTTGAAGTTTATTTACTACATTTTCGAAAATTAGAAAAATTCATATTAAATTGGAGGTATCACTCCCAAGCCCCCAACATTCTTCAACGTGTATATTGGTTCGGCGATGAGATGGGATTGGAAGAAACGTCACCACTAAACTTCTGGAAAGGACCATGCTATGAAAAGAACAATGAATCTATAATTATATAATCTTGTGGGGTTTTATTTAAATTTATTATATAAGCTTGTTTTTTTGTTTGTAAATATTGTTTTTACATCGAATAATTTTTCATAACATAAATTATTGAGATTCTCAAATCACAATTATACACACACCTACTAGGCATGAAAAGTCAAACGTATGTTTGCGACTGATATTGACCACGGGGTCCATCTGAACTACCAGGGACTAAGCCGCTGGGTCATAACTTGGAAACTATTTAGATCCCACCATATAACCATGTGCATACATACTGGGCATGAAAAATAAATGCACACACGCAAAAGGCAATTCGTACTCATGAGGCTCAGAAGTCTACGTAGAGGACGAAAAGGGGAAGCGTGGGGATACGTGTTTTAGAACAAATAATTCTAGTTGAGGTTTCTTTTTTACTTAAAAAAAAAATATTATAATAAAATTGTGTGTTTTTGCTCCTAACTGCTTTGAGTGTCAATTATTGAGTGCAAAGAAACTATTAACACTCTTTTGGCAAATAATAGGCACTCGACAAAACTCTATTCCCTATCCAAGTCCCAGATCATAGAGTATGCGGCTCAGGAAGGTAGAGATTAGTGTTTTCAGCTGAAATGCAAGAATAAAAATGTTAATATAGATAGCCAAATAGTAGGGTAGGTAGGGGGCATGCAAGTCAGATCGAGAAGTAGTTAGGTAGGTAGGCAGACATAGGGATATATGAGAAGATAGGTATGCAAGTAGGTAGATAGGTAGGTGTATAACATAGATCAATAGATTGATTACAAAACAAAAATGAACATCCAAGCAATGCACTTATTGATCCAGAAAAAAACATTGCACTAAATAAATTAAAGAGTAATGACATAACTATAACAAAACTGAATAAAATGAGGATATTAGAAATAATATACGAATTGGGAAAAATCGGTTCAGTATTAGAAAAAGAGGAATTAAAGATACGAGACAAAAGTTCACAATAAAACTGGACAACCTTGCCCCGTATTTCTCAAACCATTTTTAACACAAAACTCGAACTTCGAGTCCTAAGTATTGACTTTTTGAAACTTATCTCCTAATTGATTTGGAACGACGAGACTGTAGGGCTTTTCTTTACTTTGATTGATGTTGTATTCCAAGTTTCACTGAAATTGTTTTACAACTATGTATGTTTTCTTGTTTTTAAATCTCGTTCGAAGCTTGCATTCGACTTAAAAGTTCAAAGGTTCGAAATATAAGATCTTTTGTTTGAGGAAAACGCAGATATATATCGAACGTTGGTGATTCTCACATAGTTCGCCAGTTATCTTCACGTCAAAGACGACCTTAAGCAGATATATATATATATATATATATATATATATATATATATATATATATATATATATATATATATATATATATATATATATATATATATTTATATAGTAAAAACAAGAGATGGAAGCCCTCGCATTATTTGTGATTCCCAACCCAAATCCTGACCTGCATTTAAGAACAGAAAAGTTTGTTATCTTGTACTCATCCTCGTCATAATTGTTATCTTGTACTCATCCTCGTCATAATTGTTATCTTGTACTGATCCTCGTCAAGCATCATACCAAATATAACCACCCTTCTTAAATCAGGGTACATGCGGTTAACATTGCTAGGAGGAGTCCATAGTACCTATGAAAATCTCACCTTTAATCACACCCCTCCTTCCGCGTGGCTGCATTCAGGATCCGAAAACTTTATTATCTACTCATCCTCATGCAAGATTACAAAAATCGCCCTCTAAATCGATGTATATGGAGTTCACGTTAGAAGGAAGAGTTAATATATTACCTATGAAAATGTGACCTTTGACCTCCATCCCTCTTCCAACGGTGGATGCATTCAAAACCCGAAACCGTAGTTGTCAGTTACTAAATCCTCGTTAAAGATCTTAAGCCAAAAGCACCACCGTCTAAAGTGCAGACCCGACTAGCGTAACTGACAGGGACATGACACACAGCAATATATCCGCGTAAGTTCGTCATATAATAAACAAAAATAGTTAATGCAAAGTGATGCTTTTAATCAAAAAGTACTCCTCTTACCTCTGTCTTTTTACAGGTGTCTTGTCTGAGCCATCCTTCCAGATTGGTGTAAACCTGCGCCGGTCTCTTGGTATGTAGCTCTTTACACACTTTACAGAAGTTGCAAAGATCTCCGCCTAACTTGTACGTTCTCTTCCATTGAAAGTAAGAATTATACAGTGTGTCATTTTTTGATACGTTCACTATATATTCTGCTGCTAACTTTATGGAGGGAAAGTCGAATATGTTTATGTATGATCTAGGTGGCACGATGCCGTGAGCTGAAAATTTCCAAGCCACAATGGGAACCTGATTTCGAGACAAAGCTAACCAAAATTTTTCTGTAATATAGTCCCTACAAAAACTATTCTCAAATGCTATGTAAAACTTGTATTGACCTAGATACTCTTCCATACAGTTATAATTCAAATGGGCATTTTTGAATTCTGTACAAATCTTTCCCAAACCACATTTTCCAAAAACGTCAGCATCAAGCCCATGGTTCTGTAATTCATATATTGGCTTGTACCTATGTGCTTGGTCATAGCAATTGCTGATCAGTGTTACAGCCATTTTCTTTCGGTTCTTTCCAAATTCAAAATTTTCATGGTAGAATTTTCGTTTCTCTTCGTCCGTCATTTCACGCACTGTACCATATGGCATTTTGATGGTGGAATCTCTTCGAAAAGACATTGTCCAATTGAAAATGTTCGGTTTGCTCTCTCCCCATAGGTAAACAGGAGGTTCCATACTGTACCAAACCCAAACCTGATCACGTGACCTGTATCTAGGCATTTCGATATAGCTTTGATATAAATATGATGGAAACCCTTTATATTTCCATATATCATTCGGATGAAATATTACTGCGTCGCTTTCAGCAATTTTAAACTTGTCATTTGTAGCTTCACATTTATATGGGCACGAATTATTCAAACAGGATTTTCCATCATTGTACCATTCCCATTTATCAAAGAAAGTAGTCCAAACTAAAATCTTTTTTGTCGACTTATTTCGCCATACATCATCGGAAAATATTTTCATGAATCTATCACCGGATGTGACATCAGAGGTAAGTAATCTTTCATCATGGGAAAAAAGAATGAAGAGCAAGAACGCTACTATGAACACAATGATTACTGTTTTCCGATTTCTCCACAGTTTTCGAGGGCGACATAAAGTTGGACAGTACAAAGCAATGTCTCTGACCATTCTCATCGCATGTGGAGTTTATTCTTTAATTTTGCGATGTCTTTTTGCCAATTCGAGCACAAATTTTTTTCCACTGTCGTCGTAGATGCGTTGTATAGATGTGCTTTGAAAATTGAAATACGTACCTATAAGAAGAGTGTGTGTAGGAATATCTAATGCTTGATTAATTCAATCTCAGGATCTAATTAAATATAGCTTAATCTTGATGTCGAGTTAATTTCTCAAAACGATTTTTTTTGTATCGCCAAATCTGCAACTCCTCGTGCATGTAACTGATGTTTGTTAGGTTTAAAATATTTCCCACTACATTTAGAACGTCGACTCCAACTAGCAGTTCTTGATTGGCAGGATTACTGCCATCCAATAGTTACATTCGTTTTACGTTCTGTAAGTATAACTGTGCATTAACCTATAAATGAGAATCCAAGAAAAATGTATGGGTACCAACAGTATCTGGGTTTTGAAAACTTTCCGAAGTAGAGAAGAAAAAAAACCCATCAGAAATACTTCTCATAAAGACAATGGTACGATATGTGTGTGGTATTCAGTGAAATGACCTGCCACTGAGGATAGGTGCACGAAAATATTTGTAACTCTAAATAGTAAAGATGTTCCCGTACACAGGCAGTTCAGCTTTTGTTCACGGTCCCAGTACACAGGCAGTTCAGCTTTAGTTCACGGTCACAGTACACAAGCAGTTCAGCTTTAGTTCACGGTCACAGTAGAATCACGGTCCCAGTAGTTCATTTTTAGTTCACAGTCCCAGAACACAGGAAGTTCAGATTTAGTTCAAGGTCCCATTAAACTCACGGTCCCAGTAGTTCAACTTTAGTTCAAGAACCCAGTACACCGGCAATTCAGCTTTAGTTCACGGTCCCAGTACACAGGCAGTTCAGCTGTAGTTCAATGTCCCAGTACACAGGGAGTTCAGCTTTAGTTCACTGTCCCAGTAGACTCACCGTCCCAGTAGTTCAGCTTTAGTTAAGTGTCCCAGTACACAGGCAGTTCAGTTTTAGTTCACTGTCCCAGTAGACTCACGGTCCAAGTAGTTCAGCTTTAGTTCACGGTCCCAGTACACAGGCAGTTCAGCTTTAGTGCACAGTCCCAGTAGACTCACGGACTCAATAGATCAGCTTTAGTTCACGGTTAAAGTACACTGGCAGTTCAGCTTAGTTCACAAAATTTACATGTTGGAAATACTGTAAATTCACTATTTTTCATGGCGTACCATTTTTTAGTGAAATGTATATGTTCTTGGATTTTGGTGGTTACTTCTATCCATAAATTTAGAGCTAATGCTGACTCAGTCACCTCGGACTCGTGTAAAATCTATATAGAGACGTCCAGTAATATTGAGGACTTGTTGCCACACTGAAATTGCAATTGGAATGGTCGTAAATTTAAAATCATGGAAAAATACATGTATGCACCACTAGCTTTTGTCTAAATTTCCACAGAAAACCTTTTTATTTCTCATTACGCTCTCGTTTTCACACATGGCCCAGAGATTTTACTTAAAAGAGAATATCAAAGAACATTTTTTCACTTTATGATTTATTCAAAAATTCTTACTTGCATAATTTTTACAGTCAATCTTGCAACATAAATTAAAAGCACACAATCAGGACTGGAAGTGAAAGTTTGTCGAGGAGGAGCCAATTTTTCATTTTGCTCTTAATGCATAATGTCATGAAAACTTGATGATCTCTCAAAGCAGTTATGCAAATATTAAACACGACTTTAGTGTTTGTGGATACGCTATGACTTGGATCGCAATTTGCAATCCGTTATTCAACCTTTGACGCTACCAAAAAGTGGGTATACAGTTTCGGCGTTTCGCAAAAAATGACATTTTAGTCCTTTTTTAAATTAGTGCGCTGGAAAAGTGGTTCAGTGGTTTACATATAAGGATTATTGTTTGTTGAAGTTTCAACACAAGAAGAGAGGAGTACTCACATGACTTGTACATCTTTTGAAATTATGGGTAAGAGTTTTGCTTGTAAGGAAACTTAACTTAGCTTTACGGTGTAAATATTGCTACTTAAAATTAAACAGGGCAAAAAGAACAACAACAACAACAACAAAAATATCGACTACAAAATATTATAAACGCCCTGTATACAGTTGTTGACTGAAGCTTCTGAATATGGGCATAAGTTTGGGTAAGCTTACAACCGATAATTTCACTTTCTGAAATTTTTGGGAGAAAACAAATCCGACCCCCAAATAGTTTTTTTTTATAAAAAGAAAACAAATCATATTCTTGCACTGATTTGTGGAAATATATCCATTTTATAAGTTGAAGAAAAATTATCTTAAGGTCCATGAAAAAATAAAAAAAAATCCCATTTGAAAAGAAATCCCTTCCTCCCCGCCCCCACCCCATCCCACCCCACCCACAAAAAGAAAAATTAAAATAAATAAATAAATACATTTTTAAAAAATGATCGGTCCCTTAGTTAAATATATAACCTCAAAGTCTTTTGTAAAATCGATAAGCGGGAGCGAAAAAGGTTTGTAAGCTACTTTATCAGTAAAAGGTACTGTTAACATAGTAAAATCCGTTTGCTGTCTCTCGGCTATGTCCAAATTTTGAATGTCCAGTCAATTATGAGCTGACCAGATTTTTCATTTATTCTTGGAGATACAACAAGGTTTTGTTAAAATGTTTGCCACATACCTCATTCGTTCACAAATAAATCCGTTGGAAAAATGACCACACGTCTAACTCAGTAGATTTAACAGATCAAGGGCCCGACATCTGAGATAACCCGAGTAGTGTGATAATAGACGTTTTAGATTTTTATTGCTGGGATGAGTCAGCCCTTGTATACACCATGACTTTAGTATTTGTGTTATCTTAGTCGTCGCATATTAGTGCATGCGCGGCTAGGTTTACACAATTTTATTTAAACGCGAGCGTGAAAAATATTTTCACGTAGCAAAATCGGCGGCTAGCTGTTATCGATTTGCGATCATAGCTATTTGAAAAAACAACAACTACACTATCTGGCCACGTGTGTGATTTTGTAAACAGTTACTTGACTTTTACTGTTTGCAAATCTACTACCCGGTTTCGTATCTGTGCGCGGAGCTGTCGGAAGTTTTCCATTTCCGCCAAGAAGGCTTCGAACTCGGTCACGCGAATGATTTTATCTTCGATAGCTATCGAATACATCTTGGTAATTGTGTTGAGGCTGCTTTGTGCTGCAGCAAGATGTTCCGAATAAACACGTAATCGCTGATGTAATCGTAATGAAATTATTTTACCAGCGCCGCCGGTCACACCAGTTACAATTGATATAGCTCCAACAACAACTATGATTGGTTTGCCTAAAACAATTGCTGTGGTTGCGATCCCCGCCACATCCATACCAACGCTTGTATTTCACCACTAACGCGGTTCTCTTGACGACTTCATCTCGCAGTTGCAGTTCCGTTTTGATTATTTTCTCACGTCGGTACCATGAGAGTCCAATATAATTCTTCTAATAATATTGTTGTAGTGAAGACTAATTGCTCGACAGGCTGGCCTTTTTTAGGCGCAAGACGCACACGCACTTCCAACCATTTGTTTTCTTCACTGGTACAAGCGTCATTTAATAATAGAAGATATCTTCCGGAGGAATATTTAAGTATCCGGGATTGTGCGTTCCCGTTGTTTGGTACCACCCTGAGGTTGGATAATACGTTCAGATAGAAACTCACCAGTTACGCCTGTGCTTTGTGCATGAGAGAACTGTTACACGGACAAGTGCGTTCTTGTTAAATAACAGTCGAGATCTTTCTCTTCTCAGTTGAGTCAATGTTGGTTTAACATACTCAAAGGTGAATTTAATCGGGATGGATCAGCGGTGAATATTACTTCGTCGTTATAGAAACAATCTCTGGATGTTTTCATACCTGGTGTTGCAGTCAACGATTGGGCATTTTCACGTGCCAATGCAATAATTCCAAGCTGGCTTCGAGTTGGTATTGGCACATCAGGAAGCTGGTCCCAAAGGTTGACTTCTATCTTACCCTCGCGTAGATTATATTTGAGTGTATACGAGGGTCTGGTAACACCATTTTGAAGCAGATATTCGTCAACAAGTGGAACGAAATTGCTATCAATGTTAGCATCACTGGTCAGCTTATCCATCACCCTGTCGGTAAATTCCGCAACCTCATCTTCGCGGTCAGAATCCATCACGTATATAATGATAAATCTATTCTTAAACACAAACGCCAAAGACGGTTACGTTCCCGTCCGGATAGATGTTGATTACTTCGAACTGAATTTAATCTCCGGCAACTAATGATGCTGATGCTGTATATGTGAAACATTCTGCACGAACACCAATGCTGGTTTTGTGGAGACTTGATATCTGTAGCAAACCATGAAGCTGTTGATCATTTTTCAACATTGCTATTTGACCCCACCCGCCACTATTTCCGGTTATGATAAACAAATATGATCTGGACTCGCACACTTTTAAGATGTGACGTTTAGGTCTATCAAAGCTATTATCAAAAGAAGTAAAAAGAAGGCGACCATTTGCTAAAGTTATGGGGTCAGCTTTTTCCTCTGCTTCTTTGGTTAATATTCCATCAAATACGTCCCATGAAGTTACTAAGCGTGGTGGCGGGGGTACATCTGCGATCTGTTCATCCACGTATTGTTTCATCCCGCCATTAGCAGTATTAACATAGTCTTTGATAAACGCAATCGACGTACCAGAATCTTTGATTCCCCCGATTTCACTGATATCGGTCAAGTTTTGCGCGACAGCGCCTCGCAGCCTCAGCACAACGTCGTGGATGTCCACGTTAGACGTTTTAAGTTTTCCAGTTTGATTTTTGGAAACTCACAAGTTCCCCCGGTTTGATGTCACCACGGCTAATAAACTCAGGCAAATTTGTTTTCAGAACGATATTTTGAATATCCACGTTGGACGTTTTAAGTTTTCCAGTTTGTTCTTGCAAATCACAACCTCGCCCGGGTCAACGTCAACAACAACCTGGCTGGTAAACTCGGTCAAATCCGCTTTGGTGGCAAACCTGCTCAAATCCGCATCTGCGCCGCGTCTGGTTGAGCAGCGTCCGTAAATGTTAATAGGCATTTGTATACAATCAAGTGAAGCTTAATATAAAATCAACAAGCGCTTGCGGGGTCGGTGTTGAACAAGTTTTGCTTCCCGCGAGTGCATGCAACGCTTCAACAGCAAGATGACCGCATATTAGCCCGTCCAGTAAAGTTTGCAAACAGTGGTTGTCGTCCGCCTCGGGTTAAATAATCAATAACTTCAATCGGTGGTGCAAGCCCGTACGAGTCAAAATACAAAAGATGTCGAGATGTTATCGCGTATGCAACCCAATGAATGCCAGGTCCCGTTGTCAAATCCAGATTAGCAATGCCGGTTTTCCTTGCGTTGGGAATCATCGATGCAAGTTCATCTCGCATAAAGACACCTCGGAAATGCTTGACTGATTTTACCATCGCAAGTAAATCAAGATTGGTCAACGGCAAGGCCTTCTGCGAATTGTACCGGGTAGTCGAAGACCTTTGCCTGATGGTATTCTGCGAGTTGTTCCGGGTAGATCTTTTCCTATTTTAACATAAATTTTCTACCAACCGCCTTTTTCAATTTTTGATAATGCCGGAGCCGCGGCCGCTAAAAACTCTGGAATCGTTGCAAGGAATAGAAATATTCCTCCGGTCTTTTGCATTTGCGCCACCTTCGACTTGGATAACTTTAATGTCACCGAGGTGTTCTTTCGTTTGGCTGCATTAAGGTAATTAAGTTGCGTTTGTATCAACCACACGGGGACATTTCCAGTTAACCTTGCCGGCGAAAGCTTCATTGTGACACCACAATCGTTTCGTATTGCGCTTTTGAATTTCGCAAGCTGGTTTTCGCTAAGGCCAACATTAACTTCGTGGCAGGACATTATTTACACATGTAACAGGTTCAATTGTAACCGCTGAGTTTTACACAGGCGCGTCAATAACCCTCATTCGACAACCTGCACCCTCCAACAACAGAGTCTTGTCGGAGAGGATCACAGCAATGCATCCACCTGTGGCGGGGGAGCGGCGCCAGGATTCTCGACGAGAATGGGCCCACCTACACGTGTCTAAAAGTGCATGTCAACCACGGACTGCCTGAATAACTCCAGTTGTTCCAGCGAAAAGTAATAAATCGGGTACAATGTACGAAAGTTGTGCTGGGAAATCGATAGACTTGTGTCAATGTTTTGATGTCGGTCCATGTACGACCATAGCTTGTGGTATGTACGTGCGACTTGATTGTCTGTAAAGTTAGGCTGAATTTCTTCAGAGGGTTCCTGATGACCGTTTAACCGCAAAGAAACCTCAGACACTCCTAGTTTTACAAATATCGTAGCGCTCTAGTAATACTTTGAGACGCCACAAACACATGTTTTGGTGCACAAAGACCATGTTGAGTACTTATTTGTCATGTAAACTGTCCCTGAATATCACTTCTTGGGTGCACGTCTGTGGTGTGTGCGAGAAACGACAGCGTTGAAGTGTTTCCAGACTCCATAAACAACAACAAACGGTTTTCTACAGCCAGTGAAGGGAACGTTGACAACACAACTTTACCATCAGCGGCACCTACATCACGCCAAATTGCATCGTTGTCGTTATTCTTACGGTTTAACATGACTATGTGTTTGGCCCCGAAGATAACCTTGCGGACACCTCTGCAAAACCCTAATATGTCACTGAGAGGAATCGCGCACGAAAACTTCAATAAGCCTCGGTGAAATTGCCCTCGACGCTGTGCAAATCCAAGGTTGAAACTGTCATTAGGAAACGCTAAATCTTCTATACATGCAGGGGCGGGGGGACCTGCACGGTTATTAGGCGGTCGTATTATAAATTGCACATGATCTGCATGGTCGTTTGCGTCCTTGTGAAACATTATAGACGGGCCAGCAGACCTCGCGTAATCGTCTCTGTATCTGGCGAGTCCGAGAATCATCGTGGCAATGTCAACGTTGCTGAGAATTGATTCGATTTCCTTTCCGTCAATGGAATAATTTGCTCTGTTGAACAACGCCATGATGCCGTGTTTGACAAATCCAACCCTAGTATTAGCAAGATATTCAGCGCCGTTCTCACGTATAAGTTTTCCCTCGATTTCCAAGAAAGCCTCAGACAGACGAAAAAACCTAGACGTGTCCTGCACTTGTAATTCTACCTTTTTTTCATTAGGGAGCCTAGCCGGGTACGAATAATACTGAAAATCTTTGATGCTGCGATCTACCAACACATGCACCTCCTTGTCAAACGCGGAATCGTATGTATCTTTACCATTGTGTTTACTTATACATTAATTGGTTCGTCTAATACCTTCTTGCGGCCGTCCCGTCCACAACTGTAATCCGCTCCCCATTGCCATATTTGCAATCGCCGATTCTTTGATACGCAGCTGATCAGCTTCATTGACGATTTTGCTGACCTGGGCTGGCGTTGTTTCTGTTGATTGAAGTGTAATTGCTTTTGGAGGTGCTCGAGTCACTAATCGTCGAAATTCCGTATTTTTCAATCGATTCGCAGCAACGTTTTTGATGCTATCAACGACTCGCGTTGCAACTTGTTTAGCAATTGGTGGAGCGCGCGAGGTCAATGCGCTAGCACTTGGGGTGCGCCTGTGAACAATCCTGGACAACATCACCAAGACCAGTTCCGTAATATGTCACGTAAACAGGTCTTCTCGCGTTTACAACATGCACTGGTATCGCACGTCCACGTACGACTGTCATTATATTTAACTGTCAGGTCGATCTCTAATGTACAGTTGTATCGCCAAGGTCTCACCGCGCAGGTCCAACACGTGCCCGTCCTGGTCCACAAGTGGGTGAAACGGATATGTGTCAAACAAAGATTATAATATAGAAGATACACCGGTGACGTGGGAATAATTGATATCAAATCACGCGTTTCCGCAGTTGGGGAAAAAGCAAACAATATGTAACCTTGAGAAGCCACACTTGAGCGAGCTCCACTTTCGTAACCGCCACTGATGACGTCACAAGTTACATTAATTTGAATCGTTGAGGTAATATTAACAATGTCAGGCGCGATATGGTATCCCATGCGTACAAATGGTTTGTTATCGGATATGTTTTCAGACCAACCTAAAATTGTTCTAATTGACGACCGTGCGATGTCAACCGCGTATGGTGCAGATTCGATCGCGATGACAGAGCTGAATGTTGGCTCGTGTTCACGTACTGGAATTTTAGAGTCTTTGCCAGTCACCAATGTGATTCTCCGTCGAATCTCTTCATTGATCAATTCCATATCGTACGCACACGCGAGAAGTTCCTTATTCCAGGTGGCGCCACTGTCGGTGGAAAACACAAACGAGTTATTCGCGTCAAGACCCCCAAATGGCAGTGATCGAATATTAGGCCAACTGTAATAAGCTCGCAACGACGCCAATGCACTTTCGAATGTGCGGGATTTTACTACCCGCCTGCTAAGTTGTTTAGCTGATTCTAGAAGCATTTATGCTTGTTCTTTCAGCGTGGGTTTGGGTGGGGATAACGCACGTCTTTTTTGTTTTTGTGTCGGTGCTTCTTTATCTTTCGCGCGTGGGGTTTTAGGTTCGTACGATGGTCCGGGTTCTACATATCCATAGTAACAAATAGTATGGAAATGCGGGGGCAGATGGGTCACGATCGCGTGCCGCATTTGAACGAAATGGGACCATTTTTCTTTTTTAAAACTTTTTCATAAAATCTTTCCATAATTCATTACCTTTGTCCTAGGATCCTGAATAAAATTCATTACGCGCGCGTGAAAAGAGAATCCACGCATTATCATTAGGCATAATTCGTGATTTTCCAGTAGACTCTATATATACACCTACCTAGGCCATTCGTCTGTTAGGCGTTGAGGATGTCTCCTTGTTGGTAGTTTTAACATCCATTGTTCCCAGCTGACGGGTGGCACAAGAGCAACTAAGAGGATTTTCATGGATCCATGCGTGAGCATCTTCAGTAAAAAATTGAGGCCTTGTTTTGACCTTTTACTGGTATCCGGGTTGTTGTTTTTGTGGAATATTTTTAAGTGTCTCAGCGGTGGTGTGTTCTAGTGTAGAAAGCGTCGTTGGTAAGCCTGCAAGGGTGTAGGCTGACTCGAGTAATGGACCCGGTTCTTCTTCTGCTTCTATCTCCGTCGCGACTTTTTTTTACCTCTTCTTCGGTTTTACGTGTGGGTTTAATCAACGGTGCAAATGTTTGTTCAAAGCCTTCTGTGAGATCTTCTCGTGCGTATTGTGGCGATTGTAACATATCTTTGACACGTTTGCGACCGGCTATAACATCGCAAATCAGTTCCTGGTGTTCGCGGGCAGCTTGACTGAGTCGCTTTCCATACTCTGCGATGGTATCACTGGTGGAAAGCGGAGTTTTCTTTGGCGAAGCTTTCTCGGTTTTCGCTATTTTTATATTTTGTATGGTTGTTAAATTGCTTTATTTAAACCTGCTTGATATTTTCCGCCGCGACTGGAAGTTCCGGTCAAGTCAATAGTGAGGAAATTAATCGGGTCCAAGGTGGCCTCCGCGAACATTTTCAAATCTTTTGCGTCTTCGGTGCTTTTCCTTTTTCGTGACGCCATGTTAAATGTCAACGGCGATGTCGTATAATACAATCATGTCTTCATATTGTGTCCGATGCCGCATGAAAACTCCTACTGCGAATCCAACTCGAGTTAAAACACATAATGGTCAAACCGCGATCGCGGGAACTAGTGTTCGATGTAAAGCAAACAAGTTCACGTTTGTGAGCGGACGGCAAAGCCATAGACTCGCAGGATTTTTTTTAAAAAAGTCGTTGGCGGTGATGTTTGCTGCCACGTTCGCAAAGCTACCCGGGACACCATGGAGTAAATATCCCGGTGAAAAGCATATTCCCGGATACAATTACTGTGGGCCTGGAACACGGCTGGATATACGACTTGATTCTCACAACCAACCGAAACCTGGAGAATCACTTATCAACCGCGTCGATGCTGCATGTTACCGACACGATCTTGCTTACAAAACATCAAACGATATCCGTGCGCGTCAACGTGCCGATGTGGATCTCATCCATGACTTGAATGCAATTAATCCTACACTCGGAGAAAGAATCGCTAGATGGATCATCAGAGGGGGTATAAAGGCAAAGATTGTTTTAGGTGTAACTAGGTGAATAAACAAACATGGTTTCTGAGCGAACTTTAGCCAAAATATACTACAGTCCACGCGGGTATTGGCGCGGTGAAAAGTTAGCGAGCGCAGCAGCGGTCACTCATGGGGTTGCTCGAAAATAGTTAGCCAAACAAGTGCTGTGACAAATTGACCTACCTGCGCCAAGAAAGATTTCCCGTGATTGGTTTGATGTCCATACACCTAACGAAGTTCACCAGGCTGATCTGTTATTTCTTCCACATGATCGGGTAATTACAATTCGTTCCCGCGAATACGGAACTGCCGCCAAGAACTATTTTGAAATCGTAAACTGATTTGTAATTGTATGATGCCCGTATGCTTAAGTGGTAATTCCGTCGGGGAGTATCCATCGCTTGGTATCAAGCGGTGACAAACTCACCTTGGTGCATCGATACACCCCCATGTGATGTTGTTTGCTCCTGATCATGTTGGCGGTATGTATGAATTCGCGTTGCTCGCGGAGACATTCCACATACATCTCGTGTGTGAGATCTTTGTTCACAAACACTCGGGAAACTCCTTTCGCCTTCTTTTTGTTTTCGGATCCGACCTCAATCAAGTACATATTGGGGCGCAGTCCCACGTATTCGATGATACGTTTACCCGCTCACTCGTCTTTGAATTTCCCCACAATATTTTTGTTTGTATCGCTTTTTAGCGGTTGTTTATTGGGATAATCACTGTTGTCAAATTCGTTCGCGAGTGTGTCCGATGCGATATCCGCGTACACATGGTCGGTGGTTATATTCATTAGCAGCGAGTCGGTGTCGGTGCAAAGCATCTTGACATGATCGTAGTAAAATGTTTTTTATTTTTGTCATAGTAATATTCATACATGAGCAGCTTTGAAAAATCAAGCACGGACGCGCCAACGAAGATAGGCTTTGTCAGCTTCAGTTTTGATTTTTTACTATATACGGCAACAAGCCCACTATCGAAGATCTTTCGGGATTCGAATACCGGGTCAGCGATGAGCCTTCGAAGCTTGTCCGGTGCGGTATCACGGACGAGGTCAACACGAATTCGCTTCCGCATATTCTCCATCGTTTTCCCAAACACGGAATTGTTCATTAGTTTCAAAAATTCTGTTTCAAAATCATTTTTGGCCTTTGTACGCAGATTCGTATTCATCTGGATATAAGGAGACATTCAAACCTGTTGGCGAAATCCGAGCACCCGATTAATTTTTCTTACATGCAGTTGGTTTTCCGCCGAAGGTTTGGAACAAGATTGGTGCATTCGGTAAACTTGCGTCTGGATTCCTCCACGATCTCGCATTGATACGGGAACAGCCATTCGCGGGGCACCGACAACGCTTCCGGTGCCAGCGTTGTGGGCGGGGTGAAGCTCATTCGGGTACTCCAAGTCGACTTCGAAGAAGTATTCGTGGTCGCTGTTTCTGTCGTGATCGTGTACATATGTTTGTGTGTCCACATTCGCGTGATCTATCCACGAAACCCACCAACCGACAGCGGCTGCGTCATCGGCCAACCAGAAAGATTGTCGGCGTTAAGATACATGAAGTAACTGTTCGGAACAGCGGGGTCCACGCGCGGGTTATTTGCACGAGCGCGAGGATGACTAACCATGGAAATCCCGCGGCAAATACCACGCTCGATAAACAGATGTTGATCAATATCCGTGAGCAGTTTCAGTTCTCCTTTTGTCATTAAGAGCAATGCATCCCAGCCCATTCCCGGTGCCGTAAAATTGTGCGCGGGGTCGAGATTGTATATTCTTATGGCGGTATCGCGAAACGCTTCAAAGACATCCACGAGCAGCAACACATCGGTGGGCATATATAAATCGTGATAGTCACCGAGGTTTTTACATTCGAATGCGGACCAAACCGCGTTTGTGTGTGCGTAGTCGTCGGTGGAAATACCTTCACTAGACAACGATGAACGAAATGCTTCGATCAGGGGCAACTGAGTGTCATCAAACTTGCCCCAGTCGGTCGTGTACTGGTATGGGTACACTCCTTTCCGCGTTATCAACTTTAACTTGTCAGTGGTGAGTGGACTTTGTCCATCAATGGCGCCATATCGACTGGTAGTTTTGAAGCTTTCCACCGCAAGGTAGCTAACTGGATTATTCAATGATGAAGAAAAAAACTGCATCGAATCATTGAACTGCAAATGGCCCACCGAAAACGTCATGAATTTTTCCATGTTGTTGGGGATGACACTTCTTCGCGCATTCGATGCTGTTGCGATTCCATGCATAATCAAGTGGCTATCATACCCATGCAGGTTATGAAACACCACAGAAATTTTTATTTTCTTTGGGCAAATCCGCAACTGTAGATTGCATGCGTTGTGTTCGGCCCCTCGGTACACGCCAGTGATATGACAGTGATCGCGAACTTTCGTATCAGTGAAACCAAAAGCACCTCCGCAGATTCAGCAATCGTTGGCCGCGAAAAACGTATCAATATCATCACCGGTCATGATCATATCTTCGGGCGAATCCAGCTGTTCGCGAAACCATTTCCTGGTAACCTCAAGTGATTTAAGAAACACCTCAACCGAGTCCTGGCCACGATACAATACTGGTGGCTCACGTGCTTCATCACATCTGACGACAATGTAACCAAACCCGTCAGAATCGTTCAATGAAGCATTCAAACATTCAAAGTCCGCATAAATCACATACGGAACTTTCATCTTCGTTGCACAGCGGTAAATTTTAAAATGTTTTGCGGGTTCTGGCATAATCGTACGCTGAGGTTTTTTACTGATTCCACCACAATAAAAGTCATGCTCCTCAAGCCCCTGGTCAGTGCTATATAAATGCAGGCAACGTCTGGGTGGACATATTTTACAGTGGTACTTGCTGTGTCGGTTAAGCAATCGCGGAAGATTCTTTATCCATACGTAATGAGATAATGACTCTGAAACTTCCATGCCTTCTATCAACAGCAGATCAGTCTAGGTCCGTCCATGCGAAATTTTGCTTTGTACATGTGGGGATAGTTGACACGGATAAAAGACTTTGTCCCAAGCAAACACGTTAACGGCGATACCCGGTTTAAGCTCTTCAAACTTGTTCAGTGTAGCCTTGGTAACCTGCACCGAAAATTCAATTTTGCCAAAATTAAGTTCACCCAAGTATTGTTTGTATTTTTGCGTCTGATCTGTATTATTGCTCGCGAGATGTAACGCGGACACGATAGTCTATCCAAACATCGATTGTCTTTGTTTCTTTTTTACATTTATCACTGACCGCGGCGGAACATAGTCTGGTGTTAGTATATAATTCTGTCCGTGTAATGGATCGTACGAGGAAATACTCAGCTGAACTTCCGTACATCTATCAGGAGTTCATCCTGAACCGGAGGTGGTCTATTTTTCAAACGTGTGGAAAATCTTTTCATTACCTTCATCGATTGGTTCATTGATAGTTTCTATGTCTTAGCGGTTCATGATTATAAGTGGACCACCATGAAACCACGGGGTTGCGATTTTAAATCCGCCCTTGTCTGATGACTTGCGATTAAGCGGCATACGTCAAACGTGCACGGAGAGCAATATCCACTTTAACTACCGAGGTGCCAGAGCGTTGTAACGTCGATATGATTTCCGGGCGCATATTCGATAAAGGTTTCATAATGTCCTTGCCTGGCGCGTACGTGTTTGGAACAATCGCACTGTAATCCACATGATTACTCATACCCTTGTGAAACTTAAACTCAGGGACTTCTTGTACGCAGACAGACGCGGTACGACGGCGGTCTTTTTCATGAACATACCCAACTGCCTCAGCGTCAATAGCGGTAGCAACACGTCGACGGTTGTGTTCATCCGCAACTATATTTGCAATTTTCGAACGCTTGACTCGTGCAGGAATTTCGATATTGAATTGTGCTGCTGTTTCACGAAGCTGTCTCACGGTCTGGCGCGGTTTAGCTACGGTACCTAATAAACACGAGTATGTTAGCTTTTCTTGCACCTTTCGGTATTGGTATTTACGCTCGCGCACCAATTGTCTCAGTTGTTGTAACGTTGGTGTTGCGGTAACTGGTTGCTGCGGTTGCGGTTGTGGTTCAGTTACGAGTCATAATAGCTTAAGTATGTCAGCTTTTCTCATACGGCTTGGTATTCGTATCCCACGCTGTTGCGCAAATTGCCTTAGTTGATTCACAGTCGGCATACTGTTATATAAGGGAAAATCTATGTCTAATTGTGAATTCAGTAAATAAATGTTTTAAGAATTTTTACATTACCGGGACTGGAAACCGCAATTGTCTCAATCCTGGCTATTATTTCAGTTACTTCTGTATCGTTTTTATCAACTTCGTCGGAGGATATTTCCTCAGTGGGTTCCACTGCTGTTGCGCAGGCGGATCTTTGACGGCGTGCGGGATAATACTCGCGAACAAATCCGCATGGTCGGCAAAGCTGAATACGAGACTTTACTCCGATACTACATTTGGTACATGGTTGAGCACCCAGACCTTTACATAACGGTAGCAAATGTGATTTATAATATTCGTAATGATATGTTCTGCCACAGAGTTCACATTTTCCAAGGCATACACCTTTGCATTGATTGCGTCCTAATGCCATTGAACTTCTTATATATACGAAAAGTTTAGTCTTTAATTGCTTTGATCTTTCGTCTTTCTTTTACTTTATCCTTTATATCTTGTGGTATAGAAGTAAACGTTTTATAATCCAGAGGATAGTAGTTGATTGTTTAGCCATCAACTGTACGATAATATTTTCCACACCATAAGAAGGTGATTTTTAATCTTATCAACTCATCTATAATTTCCTTCAACCTTAACGCATTGCCATTAAGTACCGCTAATTTTCCATTTTAAAGTTGTACACCAACTTGTAAATTAAAATTTGTATCCAATAATATGAAACGTTTTGTGCCACTTATTCCATTCTTTGATGAAATATATCTTTGGTAAATTTATTACATAGAGCAAGATGTTTTGCTTCTGGCTCGTTGAATAATTCTTCGTAATACTTCATATTACGGTCGGTGAGTGTGTATGCCATTGTTATATTAATGCTAAAAGCATTTCTCTAATTAATTTGTTCCTGGTGATCTTTGCTATTGCTCAAATATTGGCTCGATATTTCGGTGTCATCGTCATAATCATTATAGTATTCGCTATCTGTACCTGGTGGTGCAGTCAGCGTTAGCGACTTTATTTTTTCTTGCTCAATATCAAATAATGTTGCTTGTTATATTTTTTTCTCCAAGTAGGCATCGCTGTTTTTCAAGCATAATTCCTAAGTTGATTAATTTATCAATATGCTCCGGATACGTATTTGAAAAATCATATATCTTTTGAGCATCTTTGATAAATCTATATGACACATTTAAACAAAACAACGACTTAATCTTTTCTGCGACGTTTTGCACACTCGACTGGTTTGGCAGATTAATTCCAGACTAAGATGTTTTGATAAATTCATTTAGAATACCATATGCATCGATCTGTAAATTTTCCGCCGTTGTTATATACACCGGAGTAAATGTCTAATATAATATTTTCACATAAACTCTGTCAGTGCAAAATATTTTATACAGTATACCGCGATCAATAATCACACAGTGCCATAGTTGATAGTCGGTGTCGAATATTCAGCTGCGAATAATATCAGCCTAACTTAGCTGTAGAGAAAATATTTTCTGCTGCAGCAGAAAACAGTACAAGCAAAATCGCTTGCACAGTCGGTGGCGATCAATAATTGTGTTTCACAGTAGTATTTTTAGTCTCACAGAAAATGATTCTACACATTGTAGTATAGTTACAATCAATAATCAGGCCTGACTGAAAACTTCATTTGTGGCATTTCCAATAATAGTGATTTGCAAACAATAAAAGTTGAGTAACTGTTTACAAAATCACGTGGCCAAATAGTGTAGTTGTTGTTTTTTCAAATAATTATGATCGCAAATCGATAACAGCTAGCAGCCGATATTGCTACGTGCAAAATCTTTTTCACGCTAGCGTTTAAAATTATATTTTGTAAACCCAATCGCGCATGCACTAATATGCGACGACTAAGATAAAAAATACTAAAGGCATGGGGTATAGAAAGGCTGACTCATCCCAGCAATAAAAATCTGAAATGCCTATTTTGCCACTACTACCTGTCATTATGTGCATGGAACTGGAATGGTAGCCCTAGCCATTTCATCAATTCGCAACATAATTGTTTTAAAAACAAAATTGGTTACTTTTATTCGATTGGATTATACCTGTTACTGGCTGTTCTTTTCGTATAAACTACCAGTTGTGTTAGTTGAATACAAAAGTGATGATAACAAAGAACATACTTTTCACATTTTAAGTTGAAATTTTTTAAATTGCACGTGCCAGAGTTCGTACTTACATTTCAACTCAATTAGGCTTAAATATTGCTAGATTTGTCCTGTACTTGCCACACCTTTTTAAATGTATGGGCTGTCAAGGTGTGTAAAAAAACTGACTAGAGACATGTAGAGTGGGCTGTCAAGGTACGTCAAACCGACTTTATACATGTAGAGTGGACTGTCAAGGTGCGTCAAACCGAATATTGACGCGTAGAGTGGACTGCCAAGGTACATCAAACCAACTATAGACATGTAGAGTGGGCAGTCAAGGTGCATAAAACTGTCTTTAGACATATAGAGTGGGCTGTCAAGGTGCCTCAAACCGAATATAGGCATGTAGAGTGGGCTGTCAAGGTGCCTCAAACCGAATATAGGCATGTAGAGTGGGCTGTCAAGGTGCCTCAAACCGAATATAGGCATGTAGAGTGGGCTGTAAGGTGCCTCAAACCGAATATAGACATGTATAGTGGGTTGTCAAGGTGCCTCAAACCAAATATAGACATGTAGAGTGGGCTGTCAAAGTGCATCAAATCGACTATAGACATGTAAAGTCAGAGCTGCAGCAGAGGCTGGGTAGTGGAGTGGTGCGAATATAATATTTTGGATAGGTATTTACCTCCCAGGGTCCCAAAAAAGTACCCATTCGGGAAGGAGGGTGGGGGACATGACTTAGGGGTCATAAATAATTTAACTGTTGGTGTACAGATAACCTGAATAGGAGAAAAAGATAGAAAAAAAACTGTATGTACTGCCAGGCTTGGAAACGGACTCAAACCGGCAGAACATCCCTATATACCTCATCGTGATACGTTAACCTTCCGGGAATCCGAGCTGCTCACAAGCAGTTAAACCAAAGAAACACCCTAACAGGCAATCAAATGAATTATTTATTAGTAGGATACAGGTGCAGAAATGTACCGAAAGTAGTTGACTCGAAATTCTAGAGTATAGGAAAATGAGTGTACAAGTATAGAAGCAGATTCTAGCACTCGAAATATATTGCTACATGAATTATATAATATGCAAACGCCAAAATGATATAATCTTTTATCATACGATTGATAGGTAGATCTATCCATCTATCCCCAGCACCTTTACTCCCATCTCTTCTATCCTTCCTCATTCCAGACACGCATGAATACAAATGTACGCTCGGTCGCTCCTCCATAGCAAAGCTGAAGGTCGGGTGGGTGTGGGGGGGGGGTGAAGAAGTATCAACGAGAGAGAGAGAGAGAGAGAGAGAGAGAGAGAAAGAGAGAGAAAGAGGGAGCGAGCGTTACCATTCTGCTAAAGATTTGTCTGTATTTATCCACGAATTGAAATTCCTTTCTCAGTGAGTTTGTTATATCACAACGAATCGGAAATCAGGGTTTTACAGAGTCGTGCACGCACTAGCAATCACCTTGTTATTCCCGAGTAATATAAATACTTTTGCACAGCGCTTGTTATTCAGTGCACAGATTACTGACACGATAAAAGTGTTCCTCAGTTTGCACAAACAATTGAATCAGGTTATAATATCCTGGAGTCATCAGTATTGACGCACTTAAGCATTTACATTCACCTTTTCAGAAGTATGCTCCTTTTATAGTGATACCTGTCAATTAATTTGAAACATTGGTTATTTTAGTAAAGCATGCATATCAAATGACAATGATATATTTCCTCATACGGCATGCTTTCAACCAGGCGATCCTTTGTTAGAAAGTTGTGTATCACGTCACTTTTTTTGACGCACTTCATATGCGTCTACTTCTTCCTGTGACACTGTTGTACATACGGTCCGGTAAAATCATTATATTGCAGAGCAACACCAATAGCATATGGAAAACTCAACTTTATTATAAAAATTACATAAAGAAACTTAACTTAGCGTTCCTAAAGCTTTTCTATACTTATCACAATTTTGGTTTTGGGAGAGATTTTGTCGCAAAAGCAACAAATTGGGATAAATCATGCGGGTATTATAATAAAATTGTTTACTTGTAATAAAAAAATAAATATTAGATTTAGCGCATGGCCTGTTTTTAAAAATTTAATTGGCAGTGTGAATATGCAGAACCTCAATCCTTGAATGTACTCTTTTTGGAACTTCAAAACTGTTTTTCATCCTTCATAACGTATTTCTCAACAAGTGCAAATGTTGTTGTTGTTGTTTTTTGTTGGTCGTCCTTCGAGTTCGACGATGGCCATTACATCACTAACTGGTTTGGTTTATATGAGTATATGAATGGCTGATCATGCCAATTTGCACTCTGAACTGTCTGTGACACATTTGACAGGAGATGCCGCTTGGGTTTGCTTGATCAATAGAGGACGTGCTGCAGTTCTGAGATTTACACTGCCCACTCTTCTCCACTGCCTCTGTAGTTCTCCTCCGTTCAAAGTCTGTAGCTCCAGTATGGATGAGATTCCGCCAGGTGGAGCGATCCTGTGTGAGATCTTCCCAAGACTCAGGATCAATGTTAAAGTGTTTCAGGCATGACTTGAGGGAATCTTTGAAGCGTTTCTTCTGACCACCCTGAGATCGCTTTGCGTCCTTCATCTCGCCGTAGAAAATATTCTTTGGTAGTCGCTCTTCTGATTTAATCAGCAGAGTGTGGATGCTTGAAATGCCTTCCCGTGTGAGAACCTCAGTGTCTCGGACCCTATCCTCCCATCTTATCCTCATCAGTTTCCTCAGGCATCCCATGTGAAAATGGTTCAGCTGCTTGGCAAGGCGTCTGTACACCGTTCAGGTTTCGCAAGCATACAGCAATCTCGGCAACACAATGGCTTTGAATACCTTAAGTTTTGTTTGCAGACTGGTGCCTCTGCGCTCCCACACATTTGCACGTAGTCTGCCAGAGGCCACACTTGCTTTAGCAATTCTGGCATTGGTTACATCATTGATGTGAACTACACGTGACAGTGTGCTGCCGAGATAGGTGAACTTGTACACTGTCACGAGGGTTTGGCCATTTACTGTGATGGTATGCTCTACGTAAGGCTTTCCTGGTACAAGTTGGTGCATCACTTTTGTATTATTGATACTGATTGTGAGACCGAAATTGTCACAAGCTGAAGAGAAATGGTCCATACGGTGTTGCATGTCAGACTCAGATTTGGAGTAGCAATAGAAATTGTTTGTAATTGATTGATGACAGACAATATGCCAATTATAAAGTGCTTTTACTGGTCCCTGACATTGGAAGAAATCTATTACTATCATCATTAAATTGGAATTTGTGTTATTGTCATGTTAGAAAACTTGGCTTTTAGGCTGCATGTTAATTTGCTTTTTTTCTGAAACTCACCCTCATAAGTATGTTTCAACTTAAAACTATTTTAATTACATATTGTTAATTAAATTATGTTTAGTTTTCACAAAAATTATACATAAACTATATAATACATATTTTTATTTAAAATAAATTATATTGTATGAAATATGATATAGTCAGAATAAATTGTATTATATATATATATATATATATATATATATATATATATATATATATATATATATATATATATATATATAAAGTTGTTTTCTAAATTTAAAATTGTGCATAAAATATACAATACGTTACATCTGATATCTAATCATTGCTTGGTAAACAATGGAGCATTGTATATATACAATAGATAGCGAGGCTAATGAACAGACAGACAGATGGATGAACAGAGGTGAAATCAGTATTCTCACACTACTTTATAATGTGTGTGGGTAAAGAAATTTCACTAAGGAATACAAAATAATTTGCATAATGTAAAAAAATAAAATATTGCTTAGAATTAAATATTGCAAAATTTGCTAGAGTCAAATAATTAAAGGCAAAACCATTGAACCCTCTCTCTGACAGTGCCAGTCATGTTTACTTGGCCAAAAAGTATTTTAAGTTTTTAGCCCATTACGACAATGTATTTCCCCCCTACCTATAGCACGGATTTTTGTCCATACCAGTGTCAAATTCAAAATATTTATAGCCAGACTTGCAAAAGTAAGTTATCTTTAAAATGAAAACAATGTACAAAAAGGACACAACTGTTATCAAAGATCTAGTGGTGGAGGTGGTGTGTGTGTCTGTGTGTGGGGGGCGGTAAACATTTCTCTAATTAACCAACAGGGTTATTCACAATTAAAATTGGAGGTACAATTTTTATCTTTTACGTATTTTTTTTAAAAGAATAACGCTTTACCTTGCTTAAAAAAGAAATTGAATTTATTATTTAATTATAACTATTTAAATAAAACCAACCATTGATAACAATGGACTTGTGAATTAAAAATAGGGGCTATATGACTGATGTAATGTTATTTTGGGCGGTGTTGAAAATAAATACATGGATTCAAATAAATAAATACATATATAAATAAATAAATGATTTATCTTTTAAAAATTCACAAATAATGCCATGAAGTCAAGCTATTCAGCAATCAAATAAAAATAGTGTTAAGATTGTATTTGAAACAAGTGAAATAATTCGGCAGGAAATTTTTCATTATTATTATTATTATTATTATTATTATTATTATTATCCAAATCTGTTTACTGTGCATTTCTTTATATTCAAAGGTTGATTACATTTATTTTTAGAGTTTTTTCTTTGTTCGTTTTTTGTTGTTGACATTGACATTTTAAGTGAAAGTAGAATGTTAATTAAAGAAAACTGTAGACGATACAGATGATGTTTGTTTACCTGTGGCACGCGACGGTTCCCATAAGTCTCAGTCTACAAATCTACTGTAATCGATGAGATATGACGTAAAAAAATATGTGGCCATTAGAAAAAAAACAAAAAAACAAACAGTCAGTCCGTAGCGGAACGAGCATTTAATTATTTCATTTTCGAGGGGAGGGGATTAGGGAGGGGAGGGGGCGATCTGGGATTATCTTTCAAACCAAAATATTTTTTCTTTTACCTCAGGAACATTTTTTCATCTAATATAATGAATATAATTAGTTCTTTTTTTCGACAAATCAGAGCAAGAATATTTTTATTCCAGCTATTTGGGGGATGGAAAAGCAAACAATGGTCGGGCCCGAAGGACATTTATAATATGTCTTTACAAAAGTACATGTCTATTCCTCTCGTGATTTTTTAAAATGTATATATATAGTTTTTTGAAGATATATATCTAAATAATTATTAATCATCGCACTAATAATTATTAATCATCGCACTAATAATTATTAATCATCGCACTAATAATTATTAATCATCTCACTACGTGAATAAATATTAAAAGTGTAAAGATGAAGGTAGAAAGATTATTTACATCCGATGGTACCACATCGTAGGCTTCTATCTTTCAAAAAGAAAAATATAGTGTATAAAATGTTAAAGAGCGACAGCCATAAAATTACACTCCTTACGATTATAAGATCTAGTCTTTAAAATACAGTCCCTAACAAAACGTGTACCTGCGTTTGGGATGATATTCTGAGGTTACTACGGCTATGTAAATATCAGTTTGAGTAGGAATTCGTGTAAAGCCTAGTTTGCTGTAATTTTGAACTCCGCAAAATAAAATACATGTAAATTGTAAAACAGTTTTACCGATTGACTGGATATATATATATATATATATATATATATATATATATATATATATATATATATATATATATATATATATATATATATATATATATATATATATATATATACATAAGTGAACATGTCCATGTGTCGGTTCCTGGATAGAAAGATTTGTAAATTAAACAGGATATCAGTAATATGTTCTTCCTCTATTAAATAAAGAATGAAAATAAAAAGGATTAATATATTACTGATATCCTGTTGAATTTACAAAATGTTTCTCTCTCTCTCTCTCTCTCTCTCTCTCTCACTATATATATATATATATATATATATATATATATATATATAAATATTTAAATATATGTGTGTGTGTGTGTGTGTGTGGTGTGTGCTGCGTAGTGGTCAGTCAGCAGATAGATAGATAGACAGACAGACAGATAGATAGATAAATATGCGCTCGCATCTATCGCACATCTAGGTACTACTATATATAGATCTCTAGCATGAATTAATTTATAATATATTAATAAATATAAACCATAATTGGAAGTACGTGTATTTTAAAGGCACACGTGCAATAATCAAATATAGAGTTTTGTTCTGAGATCAATGTTATACAATTATATCCCTCTAGAGAGAGAGAGAGAGAGAGAGAGAGAGAGAGAGAGAGAGAGAGAGAGAGAGAGAGAGAGAGAGAGAATGTGTGTGTTTGTGTGTGAATGTTTGAAATTAATTGACTTTTGAAAACATATTCACCCCCCTTTCAGTGTTTCCTGAAATAATCCAGTGGGGGGTAATTGCCTCAAAACTCTGTCTTGTACCCCGAATTTGAGGAGTTTTCGTTCTCCATAATACAGAGGGTACAAAATAAGTCATTCTACATATAGCTATTTAGGGGGAAGCACGGTGTTTATTGAATAACAGTAACAGTCCTTCAGTTAATATTGTGTTGAGTTATTAATTACTGAAAGACGCCTTTGAATTTCTGACCCATATTCCTCTGTCATGCATGAAAACACACTGTACATGCATTGCATTGTGGGACTGAAGTAGTGAAAGAGAGGGTGGGGTAAGGGTATCCTCACCACGGCAATTCATTCATCCGAGTCAATAACTGATCAGTGATGACTGGAACAGATTTTCCCAAATGAAAAAAGTTGAATTGGAGAGACAAACATAGTATTTTGTGTGTGTGTGTTTTAAAATACTTTTCAATATATGTTGAGATGAAATTCAAGCGTATTATTTCACCATGTTTATGACGGGAAGCTCAGAAGAATGGAAATAAACCTGTGAATTTGTAGTCCATACTATTCATGACTTTTTATTACAAAGAATTATTTTCATAGTAATTTGTCGTCTGTTGTGGTAATCATATAAATACATATAAAAAAGTTAGTTTAAATACATATCAAAAAGTTAGTTTACTGATATTGTTTTATTTAGATGAACGGTATAAAGCTGTCAAAAATACTGACGAAAGTCCAACTTAGTACAGGTAAAAGGCACGGTCAGTTACGGCGGTTTCTAAAGAGATTTTGTTAAACATTTAAGTGCTTATATGATAAATATATTGAATAGATTAAATATTTGACATATCAAGCAGTAATCAAGAATTATTATTATTGTTTTTAAATGGATAAGGCAAACTTTAAAGGCTCTTTTACGCCTATCACCGCAAACAAAAGCACGTGTTGTGAACGGCCATTTCTGGTAGCTAGACCCGTCTGTTTATGTCTCGGTGTAGCCATTATGGCAGTAACATGATACCCGATTTAATTTTGTATTTTCTACTTGACAGTAACCAACGCTGCGTCGTGGCCCGATTTACATTTAATAAAATTCATGTTTTATTCCGTTCTGTTGAATGATGTTAGCTTGTGCAATAAGGAATCCCAATCGTGTATAAATAGAAAAAAAATGCCATTGACCCGACCTTTCTAGGATCTTATTTGCGGATATTTTTATCGCAATACATCAGTGGGAAAGCTTGTGGTTTGATTGGCTGAACAGTTTAACCGTATTCTTAATTTAGCATATGACGTATTCCCCCTTTTGTTATACTGTTGAATATAAAAAAGTGTTGCAACACCAGTTTTCATCACAGTGGAAAATTCATGCGAAATAAAGTATGACAGATATTTTATCCGGGAAAAAGGAGTAAACGAAAAACAGATTTTCTTCTGTACAAAAGAACTCGGATGTGAATATAGCGATAGAAAATTACCCGAGCCCACCCAATGACGAATCAGCCGCCACATCGCAAGATGAATCGACGATGGTCACATCATCGACATAATCATCGTCATTTTTCTCGACAGTCACAAAGTTATTCCTCACAGCAGAGTTTTAAAAAGGAACAACGGGTTTTCTCCCCGCGGCCGAGACCTCGGGTCTCCCCTAACTGGCCTGTCAAACAAGAGCGATATTGGGGAATTCACCTCTACCTTTCGTGCAAAGGATGTTGTATCTCACGGATCCAACACCCAACAGACTTTCGAACAGCAGAAGCCACGACAGAACCCCTTGAACATTTATATAGGTGAAAATTTCACTGTTCGTTTGTACGACTGGTTTAGGTTCACAAGTATTATCAATGACAACAAGAATGGGGGTATATTTCATTGTGATTTTCGGCCCCTGAAGAAACCAATGGACATGAGTCTGTCGGCGGGTGCCCTCAATATTCTACAGGTTCCTAATGCAGGGGGAAACTCCATCGTGTCAGAGGTATTGTCGTTTGAACTGCTCCAGAGGTGTTTCCAGGCTAAATTGTACAAGGTAAATAATTTCTTCCACCCTTTCCACTCTTTTTCCTGTCCAAGTTATGTAAGTAGTTGAATTAATGTTTCTGTCTGTATGTCTGTCCGTCTATTAATAAAATTCGAAACTGCATGTAGGACAATACTGCTAATAACTATAATCATGAGGGATACAGGGGCTCATATCGTTGCTTACAGTTTACCCATAGATCATATATGTAGGAAAATTGTAAGCAACGATACGAGCCCCTGTGATGAGGGATACGTTCATATATCTGTCTACCAACATTGGAGAATATGTAATAAACCAAATGAATTCGAAATTCACCCATTTTTCTTATCACTGTCAATTTGTTATGACAACATTTTCATAAAGCATACAAAATACAGAAAAAAAACCCCAAAAAACCCACGAGTACATATTTGCCCCCCTCCCCCTTTTAAAAAATAATTCCAAAGGACGGAACGAATTTAGTAATGAACCTTTATTCATGACTAAATTATTGTATTCTAATTATGACCTAATATGTATTGTACTTTAAAATAGAACCTTCCAGGTGGGATGGAAAAAAGATAGACAATCTTACACTAATTTACTACACTGTATCCAAGATGTCAAAACAGACACTACTTATAATACAAGTTGATAGAATTCGAATTTTAAATTGTCTTTTACTTTGTATTTTTATCGATTGCATTCAAAAAAAAAAAAAAAGTATTTCATTAACAGAAATTGTATCGCAGCATGCTCGGTCTTTTTATAAGCTTGTATGGCAACTGCATATGGACATTAGCAAATTAAGTGATAAGCAACTTGTGGACAAAAGTAGAAGATGTGTAAATACGTCATATTTTCAGGAAACTATCTGTACCCCATGATGTAACCAACTTGTACAATATGTACCCAAACCAGCCAACTTGTAAAATTTTACCTTGTTTTTAAAAAGACAATATTGCATGGCTGTAACATGTAATATATTTCTGTATCATAGATGCTGCTGCTGCTGCTGATGATGATATAGTTGGATCAGTATCATCATCATCAAAACCCATCAAACATTATTATAATTAATATTATTATTATTATTTTAGACTGAAATGGAGGTTTCCTATTTCCCAGAGGGAGGATCAATCACGGACTATGTATGTGATATGTTCAACACCAAGATTGGGGTTTCTGTAACACGAGCCATCAAATACCATGGAGACTATGCATATGATGATGCCGAGCACCTGCTGATGAAGAAACTGAAAGGTATAACACAACCACAATTTCTCCATTCCTTACTGCCAACCATTGATTGTGCTGGAGTGTGTCATTGTATCTATTATAATTGTTGTTGTTGGCATTTGTTTACGTTTTACTTGAAAATTCTTGTTTTAGCCCATTTCTAAAACATTAAAGCAGAATGTAAATTGGATAAACCATACGCTATCGGAACCCCCAAAACTAACCATTCTGTTGTGGTAGCCAGAGTATATCAAATTTTGATTACCATTAGAACAACCCTACTGAAGTTTTGTTGTGGTTTTATGAATCGTTATATTTATGTCCTTAAAAAATTAAATATCAGTAATGTACATCTACATCTGAACAGGACACCGTGACTTGTAACACATGTTCAGATGGTGTTGTTAGACATACCAGTACACGATAGTGACTTGTAACACATGTTCAGAAGGTGTTGTTAGACTCCAGTACACAATAGTGACTTGTAACGCACATTCAGAATGTGTTGTTACTAAAGTAAGGCTCTTCATTACCACTTACAGCGATTATTGGATGGTCAAAATTGTTTGATTGGTTGATTGACAGATTTATTATTTATTTCTAGGTATTGTACAGTCCAGTAGGAACAGTCTGGAGAAATGGGCCAAACAGATTTTGCACGTGTGGGCACCAAATAAGCACACAGCAAATGTTATCACCATGGTATACAACAACTTCCCTAATGATGTAAAATCCAATACTGTTGTAATTGTGACAACAACACAGGCATCAAGCTTTATCTACAAGAACAAATGAACAAATATTTCATTATTTTTTATTGGTTAGAGAGATTAAATATGCTTTATATTGGCAAAGTTTTTGGATAGTGGGTGGGTGAACTTTGCTGTCAGGGTGATGAACAAAATCAACAGTTACATCCATCTGAGGTGAGCCATATCAACAATTCCCAGCACAGACATGTGTGTAATATCCAGAAGATTGGAAGCACAGACATGTCTTATCCAGAAGATGGGAAGCACAGACATGTCATATCCAGAAGATGGGAAGCACAAACATGTCATTTTCAGAAGTTGGGAAGCACAAACATGTCATATCCAGAAGATAGGAAGCACAGACATGTCATATGCAGAAGATGGGAAGCACAAACATTTCATATCCAGAAGATGGGAAGCACAGACAGGTCATATCCAGAATATGGGAAGCAAAGGCATATGTCATATCCGGAAGATGGGAGCACAGACATGTCATATACAGAAGATGGGAAGCACAGAAATGTGTCATATCCAGAAGATGAGAAGCACAGACATATGTCATATCCGGAAGATGAGAGCACAGACATGTCATATACAGAAGATGTGATGCACAGAAATGTGTCATATCCAAAAGATGAGAAGCACAGATATATGTCAATCATATCCAGAAGATGGGAAGCATAGACACATTTTGGAAGCAAACATGTTTTTGACCCACACAAGACATTTATAAATTTTCGATCAGAAAGTTTTTCTATATAAATGGAGCGTGTGGACTTGTGTATAATTGATTCTGCAACTATTCTATGATTTGGGCACAAAACTTGTGACCTACAAACGCGATGGAATCATGTTCAGGAATGATTAGTACTTTATCAAGAACCTTTCAAAATAAAATTGTATGGTTCTTAGATCTAAACACATACATTTATTTGAAATTACTGTAAGATCTGAATCTGCTGTCTTTGTGATTTGCAGAAAGAAAGTTAATTTTATTTCTGATTTCATGAAAGGAAAATTGAATTATTCTCAGACATGCATATTGCATGAACATGTATATGGATTATTCACAGACATGCATATTGCATGGATTTGTATATGGATTATTCCAGACATGCATATTGCATGGATTTGTATATGGAGCTTAACTTTTATTTTTGATAACATTTCACTCTAATTATGCATGGGCTATGAACAAATTGTTGTTTCAGGAGTAACATCCAATATTAAAAATTTTTGTTATACATTTAAACTTGTATACATGTATACTCTTGTTTAGCTAGAATAAAAATTGGGAAAAATCTAATTTAGGAATTTTTTTTTACAATGTACATGTATATGCAAACCCAGTATTCAGAGAAGTCCTTGACTTAAATGCAAATTCAAATATTTCTTCTTTCAGGCGGATTGTGTGTTTGTTTTAGCTATTATTAAAGTAAACACTCCCTATGAAGATCTGCAAGAAAATGTTTGGATGCGACTTGAGTGTACATTGTCCTTGGCGGATAGTGACCAAAACAAAAAATAAAAATGGCCCTATATATGTTATATATCCTCAAAATTTGTAAGGTTAGTTGAGCAGGAAATTTATAAAAGAGATCAAAATCTCAAGCTTAGTCTTATCTAAATAAGAATATGCGGACATTTAACTTATTTAAGGATGATCAAGTGAAATATTCTGAAATACCTGATCCAATCAGGTCTTCTGAAATACCTGATCCCATCATGTCTTCTGAAATACCTGATCCAATCATGTCTTCAGAAATACCTGATCCAATCATGTCTTCTGAAATACCTGATCCAATCATGTCTTCTGAAACTTTCCATTTTATAGACAATGACATCCTTTCATTGCAAACAAACAGCAATTTTGCCCTTGTATTTGGACACAACTTTTCGAAACTTCCTAAATTCCTTTCTTTTCTGCATACAGAGCAAGAACTATAATTCAAGTGTACAAGAAATTTGATGATTAGTAGGTGTAGTACATTTTCTAGAAACTGCCTTACCCTTTCTATGGTGTATGATTCCTTGTGATTGAGCTATCAAATGGGTTTCTATGGTGTATGATTCCTTGTGATTGACTGCCTTACCCTTTTTATGGTGTATGATTCCTTGTGATTGACTGCCTTACCCTTTTTATGGTGTATGATTCCTTGTGATTGACTGCCTTACCCTTTCTATGGTGTATGATTCCTTGTGATTGACTGCCTTACCCTTTTTATGGTGTATGATTCCTTGTGATTGAGCTATCAAATGGGTTAAGATTATAAAGTTGCATTCCTCTCTGATCTGGAGGTGTACACAGTTTGTAGAAGTGATAAAGCCCAATGATAATTAATGACCAAGAAATTAACTTAAATGCAAAATTAAGCAGTCAGTGAAATGTGAAATACAGAATACAGTAACCTTTATCTTTGATACTCAGACCCTAAGTAACTGTAATCAGCAACCATAATCACCGGCAGTTAAGCACCGATTTTGAAAGCATCACAAGTACCTTGTAATCTAAGATTTTGTATTTAAAAAAAGCCCCACCTTTTTTAAGAAACAAAACGAATGTTTGTGCAATTTGTAGAATCTTTTTTGCACGTTTTTTCTTAAAATGAGAAACAATTGCAGTTTTAAGGACATTGGTATCATTTTAAAAATGTGTCATACATAGGTAAAAATATATTTGTGATTCTATAGAAATCTACAGTGTACAAAGTTATCAAAAAATAATCAATTACATTGTAAAAAGTAACAGAATTAAGACAAATTACAGAGGTGAATAACTACAATCAAGAGTTTAAAGATTGTAATTTGATTCCATTTTAAAGTAATTTACCCCCTGGTCTGATTATATTGTCCTTATTTAGATGCTAATGTACCTTGACTACGCTGTTAACAGTGCCTGCAAAAAACACTGTTAAACTCAAAACATAATTAGCTTTTCACCCCAAAGTATAATCAAGTAGCATGGCAGAAAATTGTCCAACTTTATAACTAGAACATTGATTAAGGTTGCTTGATATTAACCACCACTTCTGTAGTTTTAAGTCAATTTTGTTAAAATAGTGTTCAGTACTGCATAGAAAGTAGGTAACAGAAACCCAGTTATGTTAATCCCATCATCTACAATGCACTTTTGTGTGGCAATAAGAGAAAAGGTGTGGAAAACTGAGCGCTTTCACTACTTTTAATTAATGTTCGTGATCAAAGTTTTGGTGTGCGTCGCTAGTTCATATAAAATAGACCCTCAGTTTAAGTTTAAAGGCAATAGATGAAAAGGTATTAGAATCTGAGCCTCAAAACAACTTTAAAGAAAATTTAAATAAATTCTGGAAAACTAAGTTACAGTAACTCTATTTTGGTGCCTGAGATGAAGTCATCCCATGATGCTCCCTCGGTACAAGTTTGGTGGTAATGAGTAAAACAAAATATATGGGAATTAGACCCTGAACATGATTTTAAGCAAGTTTCAAAACCTTTTCAAAAGTAGGTTAAAGTGACAAAGTTTTGGTGCATGTCAAGTGCTCGACAAATGATGTACCCACAGTTCAAGTTCAACTGGTGTAGTAGTATAGGGGTTACAGCCCCAACAGAGACGACTGGTATTATTTTTTTAAAAGAATTTTTTTTTTATAAATCCTGGAAAGTAGGTCACAGCCACCCAGTTTTGACAGGTGCTCATTGTAGGTTTTGGTCAATAGGTAGAACAAAGTATTGGAATTTGAAAATGGACACTATCTATAGCCAGTTTTTTTTAAATCCTGGAAAGTAGGTCACAGCTAACCATTTTTGGTGCAACAAACCATCCCAAAATGCATCTTTGCTACTTTGATGTGTGTGTATATAGAGAGGATATTTGCTTGAAACGAGTGAATAAAGGATATATTTCATCGAGTGGGTGAAAATACTTAAGTTTTTCACCCACGAGATGAAATATATCCGTTATTCACTCGGAGAAAGCAAATATTCTTTTTATTTTATGCTCAAGCGTATTGTCTAGCAATTTGTATAACACACTGAAGTAGCTGATTTCTTACTGCATCCCGCGCGATAATGTCAGCGGTTTGCCGTTTATGTTTTGCTCTGTTTTGTGTATATTTGCACATAAAATATCAGTAGTTACATAATGCTTCTTCCCAATTCAAGGTAAAATATCAGATAAAAAGAAAATGAAACCAAAAGAGAATTATGTCTGTTGCTGGATTTGAACCCGGTTCGATGGGATGTGAAGTGGCCATCTATACCACTACACCACGCGAGCTATTGACTAATAGTGAAAAAATATCATGATATTTTTTCACTGCAGTGAAATATCACAATCATATCACTCGGAAAATCCAGTATTTCACTGACTAGCATAAAATAAATAAATAAATAAATATAAATATATATATATATATATATATATATATATATATATATATATATATATATATATATATATGACAGATGGTTCACAGAAAAACATGAATCCTATGTAACTCCCTCTTCTCATAGCAGGTTTATAAAAATTAATGTCTTCAAAATATATATAAAAAAACTCATGAAAGTAGAGATTCAGCAGTGCAACTACTTGCCTAAAACTAACCAGATGGGATGCCAATTCCAAGGCCAGAGTGACTGTATAAACCCCAAAACATGCTTTGATTAGACAAGCTCTAAATAATGACACTCCTGTGTGTAACATCTTGTATATATATATGTTTATTCTTGGGCATGCATTCAATTAAGAAACTTCATAAATATTTTTCTGCTTAATCCCATCTTTCTCAAATGTGAAAGCAATGATTAAGGACAGTATTGGAAAAGATTTTTCATTCAATGTAAAACTTGGTGTATTATCTTTGAGGCCAAAATATTTTTTTTCTGTTTTGTGGTTTTGTGGGTTTAATGCCATTTTTCAACACCTGACAGGCTATATGTGGTGGCCAGTAAATTTGGTGGAGGAAGAACCCAGGAAAACCTCTGGAAGAACCGCCAACCAATGGGAAGATACTGGCAAGCTTTCTCACATACCCATTTTGGCAGAGTCGAGACTTGAACCTTTGCGGACAGTGGTGAGATGTTAGTGATCTGTAAATGTGAGCACCTTAGACCACACGGCCACCTGAGGCCCCATGCCAAAAAGTGATTCATATGCATTGCTTGCCTTTGTCAGCATGGCTAAAAGGTCTCCTCCATGTTAGGGTTTACACCAAAACAAGGACCCCCTCCCCCCCCCCCTTCATTAGGACCCTAAGTCAATAAGCTTCTTTATGTTTGATACAGCAACACTTTTGCAAAGTCCGGTGAAGGTATGTGAAGCAGAACTGAAGTTTTTGCACAAACAACACTATGCAAAGGTCAATGAAAGTGACCTTGACCATGGACATTTCAACCCCCAAATCAATTAGATTCGTCTTTTGTAAAGAAACCCACCTGCAAAGTTTGGTGAAAGTATATCATACAGAACTCGTGTTATTGCACTGAAACCAATTTGCTATGGTTGGTCATTAACTTCTCTTTTGACGTTTTCACCTCAACACTGATGAAGTATTTTGTCTCCTATAGAGCAAAGCTGTTGGTATCTGCAGCTGGACTCGTGTTACTGCATGGTAATGAACTCGTTTGGTTGGACAGTTACACTGACCTTTGGGCCCACAAATTGATAGGGCTTTTAATCTCCTAAACAGCAGCCCAAAGGCAAAGTGAAAGTTTGGTGACTGTAACTGGAGCAGAATTAAAGTCCACCATACAGTAACATGATTTTTGACGGACAATTGGAGATATATACATGTATATATATATATATGATTTTCTGAGATGCTGAAATCCGTGGAAAAGAATGCATACTTTTCATTTCTGGATGCATGAAAATTGCAACAGCCGAGTCCTTGGTATGCAAGTGTACAAAATTCTCTTTTATTGGTCCTTTTCTACAAAGTGAACATCAATCGTGCAGTGTGCAAGCTATCAAAGTTCAAGTGATTGTAATGCGAAGCCGCATTGGTTAGATCTCAGCAGACAAGGAGATTAAGACATCTGTTAATCAACTGTCGTTCCTAATGATCATTTTTTATCAATCAACTAATTACACATGCGTGTGATTTGACACCTCTCTTGGATAAACATGACTCGACACAGTTTTAATCCATCATATTATAAATCCTGACGTGATGTTTGGAACACTTATACTTTATCATATGCCATATTTTGAAAAATAGTACCAAGATTTTGGGACTTGTTTTTTGTTTTTGTCAGAAAAATATGAAATCCCATGTTAATCGTCATAAATTGTCATAAACATCAGCTATATTTTAGTGTCGTGTACAAATATACTTTCATTTTCGAGCGACCACCATATGTGTACTTTTCCGATGGTAACTTTACATAATTTCTTTGGTGCCAAGCACAAGGCTGCTGATGAGTGTGATTCTCAAAAGACTAGCGGACAGAAATTAGTAGATATATCTAGTTTTGATAAAGAAAACAGAATGCCAAATAGACTGAGAGATTCGTGGAATGAATCATGGAATATTACATTCCAATAGGCACGAAAAAAGAGAAAACAATGGAACATTAGCTTTATGCACGTGGTGGCACGACTAGGGAAGGAAAAGTGCATGGCGACTCAAGGAACACCAGGTCCAGACCTTAAGGATTTTTATCCTAAACCTGCTGTGGAGAAATTTATTAAAGTTTGTTTAAGAAAGAAGTGAATGTAGTATGCTCTGTTACTTACATGTGATATGAAAGAAGTTAATAGAATATGGTCATTTGTTTCTTTTTCCAGTGTCTTAGAAATTTATTGATTTGAAATGGAATTGAGCTAATTAAGTACATTAATATGGAAAAGAAAGCGTGATCTCTTCCTTGATTCTGACTAGCTGCACACAAAATTGAAGAATGACAAAGTAAAGGCATTGAGAATTGTTATAGTTGTAACACAACAATCATCATGGTTATTAACTGCCTTCATTTTCCATTTATTTATTATAGTACAAAATATTTCACAATTAATGAGCATTAACATTCTGATGATATATATATATCGTTGACACAACAATACATATATAATGGAAAAAATATCACTAGGGAGACTCCTAGTTTTAGCGCTGTGACAGCAACTTTTTCCAAGGTAGTCCTGGACTGCAACTTTAAAAATCCTATGGAAAAGCATATATATACACACATATACACATAGATATACACACAAACACACACTATTTGCATTCCATCACATTATTGATTTGCCTCAATGTCAACAATGTCATATTGAACATTGTGATGTGATAAAAATGCAGTTTACTATATTATTTAACATGACAAGTGACCTGTGACTACCTGATCAAGACCAGAGATGTTACAATTCTGCACAGTTTTTCTGTCACAAGGGTGAGTAAGTAAGTGAAAAGTTCAGCAGGATTCATTTAGTCTGTGGAGTCCTTTTTACAGCGAATCCCAAACTCTTCCACTCAACCAAAATATTTAAGTTGGCTTATTTTTTTGTTTGTCAAAGATGTAGAAGATTACACAAGTAATGAGACCTAGACTTAGTAGTTCAGATTGGTCTGAGATTTACATGAGGTAGACTTCCTAGTAGTTCAGATTGGTCTGAGATTTACATGAAACCTAGACTTCCTAGTAGTTCAGATTGGTCTGAGATTTACATGAGACCTAGACTTCCTAGTAGTTCAGATTGGTCTGAGATTTACATGGGACCTAGACTTCCTAGTAGTTCAGATTGGTCTGAGATTTACATGGGACCTAGACTTCCTAGTAGTTCAGATTGGTCTGAGATTTACATGTGACCTCTACTCAAAAATCAAGCGCTATATGGTCAAACATTTTTAAGCATGAAACAAGACCTCAAGCTCAAAATCCTAAAATCAGGCATCATCTACTTGGAATTATCTGAGCAAGAAAATCAAGCTCCAAGTTGTGAACTTTTTGCACTGTTACTTTAACTATAATTAAGTTCAAACCTTAGAACAACTTACAGGATATTCCTTACTTTTTGTTTACCCTTTGAGCTAAATTCTAAAATGTGCTGTAATCACTGGAGTGTGAAATGTAGGTCATTGCGACCTACTCTGGCCCATGCTGAGTATTACTCTCTAAGATGAATATAACAAAGTTTCATGACTGTACATACAACAGTGCCAGAGTAAATACAAAAACTGAATGTTGTCACCTACAACAACTAGGTGTCAAGGAGTGCTTACTGAATACTACAAACTCTAAAAGTAATAATTGTTCTTACATGTGACAGAAACTCCTGTCATGATTCAAGAGCATGCCAAGTTTCATGAATTGTTAATTGTCAAGAGTGTGGCAGACAGATGGACACAATTTTTTTAAAAAAAGGGGGTTAACTTTTAAAATGCTAATCAAGAGTCTATTACCTTGTCATGATACAAGAGCATGCCAAGTTTCATGTCTATTACCTTGTCATGATACAAGAGCATGTCAAGTTTCACATTTATTACCTTGTCATGATAAAAGAGCATGCCAAGTTTCACATCTATTACCTTGTCATGATAAAAGAGCATGTCAAGTTTCACATTTATTACCTTGTCATGATAAAAGAGCATGCCAAGTTTCACATCTATTACCTTGTCATGATACAAGAACATACCAAGTTTCACATTACCTTATCACGATACAAGAGCATGTCAAGTTTCACATCTATTACCTTATCATGATACAAGAGCATGTCAAGTTTCACATCTATTACCTTATCATGATACAAGAGCATGTCAAGTTTCACATCTATTACCTTATCATGATACAAGAGCATGCCAAATTTCATGAAGATACCTCAAACAGTTCAGAAGATAATGAAAGGTAAAGGCAATATTGAAACATGGGAGATAACTCTAAAATGTTACAATCTGACAAAATGTTACAATCTGACAAAGCTGAATCTCAAACTTGTTTCACGATACAACTGAATACCAAACATAATGAAAATATCTCAAACGGTTTGGAAGATTTTAACTGTCATGTGTGTGTTGTAGATAGGTGAATACAAATTTGTTAAACAAGAGAACCGGGAATAGTACATTATACACGATTCTGAAGATCAGATCCACAACATTTTCATTTAGGACCAACTAGACATCATATAAGAAATCTTTTATTGAAAACCCCATGTTGATATGATGATCTATTCAGGCGGATTAAAAAATGATTTTCAAGATGGCCACTGTGACATCATTACTGTATGTCCAAGGACAAACTAGACCTTGGGATGAAAATGTGTGTAAAGTTTCATGTCAATCCTCCACCTCCCAGTAGATTAGGAAGAGTAATGATAAGAAACTTGTATGAACTTATGGATGGACAATGGACAACAGACAATCCTATAAGCTCTTCTGGTCTATGACCAGTGGAACTAGTAAAAAATTGGAACAACTCTTGAACATGCTGACCAGACAGACTACTTTTTTTACATGATAGAATAGCATACCAAATTTCATGATGTCTGAAATTGTTCATCAGATATCAAGTACACAAAAAGTGACTTCTTTTGGTGGTGGTGGTGGGCGGGAGCAGGCAAAACAAAAACATAGCTGTTGGAAAAATGATCCATATGGCTCGATTATGCGTCACTGATGCAACAATAATGCAGTTTTACCCCAACTGCTGTATTTTAATTTGCAATTGTGAGCTTCAGCTTGAATTTGTGCTAAAATATTGATCGAATACTGGACCAGATTTGATACTTGGGAGCAGATTTGTCATTGATCCTGCACATTCTATGGTATTTAACTTTATTATTAAATGGACAGCATGCCAGAATTTTCTAGCTTAAAGACTGAGCTAGAGTTTTATTCTAAAAAAAAATGTTTCAAGAATACAAACCCAGCAAACTGTGAGCCCGAAAAATGAACTTGTGCTCAAAACATCAGTACATCACCGACTCTTAATTAAGCAATCATATTTCATACCTTTATTACATGACACCTACGATGTGCTTTTTTTTTCTCCACTGCATGCCATGACATCACATGATTTGTGATAAATGCTCACACTGCACTTTGGTGATTTCTGGTCTTTTACATGACATTATTTTTGTTGCATCATGTAGCTTATATGCCGTTTTTATTATTTTAAAACAAAGTTAAATGTCAAAGTTTTGCACTAAATCATGTCAGAAAACAATTATTGACCTATCTTGACATTTATATGGAGTTTTAATGAACAAGCAAACCCATAATATTGACCTCCACTTTGCATTGGACTGTAGGAGGTATGCTTATTTATTAAGCTTCATATGCACCTCAACAAAGGTCAATATTTGTGTCTACGGTCAATAACCGTATTGTATCTACTTAGAATATGATATTCCTGAAATTGATCCGGAAATAACAAGGACAACAAATTGAAATAATAATTATTTAAAATAAAAATTTTGTGACTACTTGTCCGAATAGAGAATCTGTGCTCAACCTGTTTAATGACGAGTTCTGAGATTTAAAAATGACCTAATAAGAACATTCACAATATCTATGATGGCAATATATCATTTTTCTTTAAATAAAATCATTGAAGTATCGCACTAATTTGATAGTTTTTAGGTAGTCTTAAATTCCAGCAGAACTTGTGTAAATATAAAAGGTAATATTTCCAACACTAATGTGAAAATAGATATTTCTGAGCACAACGGGTATTGCTGAGCACAATGGGTATTGCTAAGCACAATGGGTATTGCTGAGCACAATGGGTATTGCTGAGCACAATGGGTATTGCTGAGCACAACAGGTATTGCTAAGCACAATTTTCAGTTGTGATCATTGACCTTCAATCCAGGGTTACAAAGGTTGAAAAGTTTACTTAGCTGGTTCTTAGTAAGTTTACTTAGATACTGTACTTGGCTTCAAGTCTAACTCTACTGTCAAAAAACATCATAACCATTAGTACTACATGTTGAAGTTTTTTCAAAATTTATTATACACAAGCAATACTGCATGAAACTGATTCTTAAAAAGGTCTGTTAACATTTTACATGAATCTGTACATTTGATAGCATTTATATTTGATTTTGAGATCAAATTTCTTTGATTTTGAGATCAAATTTCGTGTACAAACTCGCATTGACATGTTTTTATGAAATCTGGAAAAATGGAATGACCAAAGACCTGCCAACCCTAACAAGACCTTCTCATTAAGGCAGTCCATTGTTTTCTGTAAGTTGGACCACTTTTCAGTAAGGTGTAACAAAATATCATGCACTGCTATTGTCAAGTTGGAAAACATGCGTTTAAAATGTTCAGAACTGAGATTCAAGGCCGATGCAATGTAAACATTATGTTCAACTAAAAAGTTTTTAAAATACACTTAGACCTTAAATACCTCCAGTAGTTTCACAAACTTCAAACCCTATGGAGCTCAATGGCTTCTTGCCATCTCTCAACTTGACGTAATCCTTGGGTTTTTTACCATTTCACGTGGCGACAGCAATCATCTCTCCAGCCATTAGAAATACTCAAATCAACACATAATGTCCAATAAACGTAATTGTTACCCTTCTTGCTTTTTTCCCCCCCCAAGACTCTAAATATTCCTTTTTATTTTCTGTACTATTAAAACTCTTTAAGAGGCTTAATGCACCTGTCGTATTGAAGATTATCGCTTGAACATGTATATAGCTTGTTGGATGCCATATTTTTAGAAAATTCTTTAAGCAACAGCTTGATAATGCAGATGTTTTGTATGAAAAAATATGTGCAGTTTAAAGCGTCTGAGGTACTCCTGTAAAGTTAGTCTGGTTGCCTGACCAGCTCCACTGAATCTAATATGAAACCTGGATCTGAATCAAACATGGACAAGCCAATATCCAGATTTTACCGCAACAATCATATTTCCGTACTGTGTGCTTTTATTCTGTAAGTCTGTATTTTAAGGGTAATTTCCATAAGACTTACGGCCAAATCATAAGGGCTGGCAGGTCTGCAATCAGGGTGGCATCACTAAGTGTTGAAGGCAGGTAGAGAACCAAGCACAGAAAACGGGGCAATGGATCAAATGCACATAGGTCAATGGAGATCAACATCATTGTCCAAAAGAGAAAACTTGCAAATGTTCGCACCACAGATCTCTGGCCATCATTCAAAACGATTTTGATTTAATTCTCATTCTTAAAAGCAAAAAGAAAAGCACAATTTCCATGTTGTTTAATTTTGGGTTTTTACCGTTAATTCATGCCATAATGTTTTGATGTGAAGATTACTTACTTTATGTACATATGCAAGATCGGTTCATGCTTTCCAGGGGCCCCAGGTGGCCGAGTGGTCTTAAGTCCTTGCATTTACAGCTCACTCCCATCTCACTTCTGTCCACATGGGTTAGAGTCTCGGCTCAGCCAATATGGGTATGTGAGAAAGCTTGCCAGTAGCTTCCTGTAGGTAAGTGGTTCTTCCCAGGATCCTTCTGTGTTCTTCCTCCACCAAATTTACTGGTCGCCATGTATAGATTATCACATGCTGAAAAATGGCATTAAGCCCACAAACCACAAACCTTCCACTCAATTTTTGTTAACATATTACCAGGGATTGGATAGCACATATCACAAAGTTACAACATAAGTTTTGAAGGTTTTTGCAGTTTTTTTATTTATTTGTAGTCATTATATAAAAAGTACATGATAATGACAAAAGGCTCAATGCTTATTGTTCTTAGATTTACAAAGAGGCAGACAATTACTGGCACATATCAGGACATTTTGCAACTAATTCATATATTTTCCATTTTACAACAGTGACCTTGGTTCAAGATCAAACCTATAAACAGAAAGGTTTCATTCGGAATATTTGGATTAACTTCCGGATTTGTGAACATTAGAAAAATTTAGGACTTTTAAGGATATTCTATACTGTAAGTTATTTATAATTCTTTCACTTTGATTGTTTGTTGAAATATTTAAATATTTTAGCAAATTAAATATTTGTATTTTAAATCTTGAAAGCTCGTCAGTCTTTTCTTTTGTTACACTACCCCTAGTCGTAACACTATAAACAGAAAGGTACTTAATTTTGATATAATAAAAAGCAGCACTACTGTAATTGACATGTTAGTCCTAAGCTGTAGTTTACCATATATACTAGCATACAATCCCACTGCAAACTGCATTGACCCAGATCTATTGTCCCTTACTGCACCACCAGATCCAAGTCTATGCAGTTTGTTAAGAATAATCAGTAGAACAAACAACATGGACCCTGATCTGGTGGCACATTATGTGATACCAGATCAGGGTCAATACTGTTTGCAGTTTGACCCAACTTACAAGCTAGTATATGTGGTACAAGTGAGGAAGAAAAAAAAGATTCCTCTGAATTTAGCTTTATTTTGCATCTGCATTGAAAATTTCCTTACGCTGTATACAAAAGTGAACAAGACAACATCCATGGCAACAAGACAGATTATATATTTTGAAACGCTTAACATCCATGGCAACAAGACTGATATTTTTTTTGAAACGCTTAGGGCAAGTGAAATTAAAATGATATTAAATGTTTCCGTCATCAGGGATAAATACATCTTGAGCAAAACTCAAGATTAAATGTGTGGTGTGGACGATATCTATTAGGATCATTATCAAGGTTCGTATGCTTCCACTACATTGAAATTGAAGGACTTTCCAGGGCTTAAGAAATAAATTTCCAGGACCACCAAATATAGACAGTAAAGGTAAAAATCATATAGAGCTTGAATACCAGAGATTGGCAACACAAAAGTGCATGATTGATGATGAACTGATCATGCCGATATTCCAAGAACCGTACGACAAAACATGGTCCATAATAAGTTTTGAGGGAGCAAAAATGATTTTCAAAGACTTTTCAAGGACATTAAAACTAAAAATCAATTTTCATAGATTTCAAGGCTTTGAATTGAAAAAGCCCAAGTCCAGTACTTTCAAGGTTTACAAGGAAGTGTACGAACCCTGCATATTGAGAAATATGATCTTCAATACACTTTTTGTAGCCTACCAATTTTCGTGTATTTTGTGGTTCCTACTAACCACGAATTTAAAGACCCATTTAACAACGATCCTTCCATGGAAATACAAGGATGCCATTCCCAATCATTGAACTGAAGAACAGATCAAAATGTCTTCTTGTCTTCACAGCAGATAGATTGATATTTCTGAACGAAGATTAGAACACATTTTAAAAGAAGGTACAGTAGCAAAAAGAGCGCAAGGACTCAACACATAAAAAGGTGCAGTACATGTGAGCACATTTCATTGATCACAGAATGCAATTAGCACTAAATTGATAATTTTTCTCCAAGAATCTATACAAGGCTACACATACAAGTGCTTCAAATTTTGCCGTCTATAATGACTATTCTATTTTTCCCTGTGTCCATGATTTACACCCTGTACAATTTTAATTATTGTTCTTTGAATTAAGAACTTCATAGTTCATCTGATACACAATCTAACTGGGCAATGTTTACAGTCATGATGTGTAAAAAAAAATGTCACCTCAGTATGGACATAATGTCAAATCATTTGAATTTACACAATCTTTTAGTTAAGAAGTAGTATTTTATTTGAAGTCTTCTAAAGTTCATTATCTCTATATGCATCAGCATAACCTCGTTCTCTCTCTTCTGGAGCTAATTTGATCATATCATCTATACGCAATATCGTGATAGCAGCCTCGGTGGCAAACTTCAGAGATTTGATCTTTGATATGGCAGGTTCCAGGACTCCAGCTGCTTTGTTGTCCCTGACAATGCCTTCATTCAGATCCAGACCAACCCTGTAGGAAGGAAACAATGGTGTTAGAACAATCTGATCTTTTAAAATCTCCTTACATTCTAAACCATTTAAAAACTTATTATAATAAGATTGCATGTATTTCTTTACATGGACAAATGTTACTATCATCTGGTTGCCACAGTTTCCAAGTGGGATGATCAATGAAGCTTGGTTTATTCACACTTACAGAGGAATACTGCAAGTCCCCTGGTGATGCTTTACAAAAAGGCGTGGTGGTCATCAAAGACCTGCCACTAATACCAACATAAAAAGGATGCATAAGAGTACACTGTCTTGCTTGATGTGTTAGTTAAGGTCTAAAAGTACTTTAAAAGTTTAATTCAAGAATCCAATATTTTATGGAATATATGGAATAAACCGTCTTTGCAAGGCAAGAGTTGTCAATCCACTTAATGCAACAACAGATCCTTAGCATATGCAGCTTGTTCAAAGATTGTTTTGAATGAGTATCCCCTTGTGGAAAAAGAATTACTGTCGGTAACATACTAAATCAATCAAACAATAACCGCTCATCACACCTGTTACATATTCAATGACTTCCATTGCGTTCAGATTCCTCATGTCAAATAAAATTTGTAAACGGTTTAAATTGCAGCAACTGAGATGTGACGTGTCATTGCCTATAAAGGCCACACTAATTATAACCACCTATCTTTCTGGGTAAACGTAACAAGCAATCTAATTTTATCAGTTTCTTTCAGCTGCATATAATGACATAGTGTAGAGGCAGAAATTGTTTTTGTTAGTTACGTCAAGGGCTGATGTGTAAAGAAGTACACTGATGACCTCTGACAAGCAAAGATGGAGTTGAACATGAGAAATGATTATGCTAACCTGTAAAACTACGTCATAAGGGCAATAGGTGTTGCAAGGTTTGCAGCAGCAACAGAAATATGTTTCCACAGCAGCAGTTAACAGGCCTTGTATTTCAATGTATCCCATTTGTATAACCTCCATCATCGAGAAGAATTGTGAAGGCAAAGTTATGGGATTAAGAGTGAAATTTATCTGATCTTAAAGAAAAATTTGGTCTATGAATAAAATGTTTGTCAATAAGCTGTTCTTTTAAGAATATTGACTGATACAAGATGGTATTATGTTTCTAATTTGTCAAGATTAAAAAGAATTGGATACACTGACAAATTTACCATTGCTATCTATCTAAATTAGATTTCAAAATAAAATGTTTGTGAACCCAAATAAAGATTGTACTCTAAAGACTAAATAGGCTTCTACTTATGGAGACTAAATGTAGCTTTATTGCATGAAACAAGGTATATTGTCTACACAGGGAATGAAATCTCCAATGCCCAACAGGCCAGACCCCCCGCCCCCCCCCCTCCCCGGGAAAAAATAAAAATAAAAAATCAGTTGTCAAGGCTTGAAAGTGGCAGTAGTGTGCTAGCCCTAGTATAGTAAATTTCCTGTCAGACTAGCAGTTTTTATAATTAGTCCAATGGCTAGTAAATGTCAGACTAGCAGTTTTCATAATTAGTCCAATGGTTAGTAAATTTCCTGTCAGACTAGCAGTTTTCATAATTTTAATAGTCAAATGGGTAGTAAAGTTTCACTTGTTGCCAGTCAGTGTTTGTGGGAAGGACAGGTGAAGAATCAGCAAGTCAAGTAGATTTCTCAGTCGACTAGTCTGTCTGACTACAAAGACACTGATGTCAAATTCAAGACCTGGTTCAGCACTTAAACTAGCTTTCAACAAACCAAATTTTTTCACAGAACAAAAACTGTTTTAAGAAACACCTGATATGTCCATGAGATGAAGTGTTGATATAGATCAAGGGACATAATCCCATGACCAAACCAGTAAAGGTTTATGGTTTTAATGGTATACTGGTATACTCTGGTACTGATTCCGCCTGTACATGTACACGTGCCAATAAACAGGTTTTTCCAGCATTTCTATAAATAGTATACAAAATATATACTTCAGCTTACATTTTGTTTCATTTTAATTTTTTGTCTATTTCAAGGTCTGTTGTTCTAAAAGAAAATCCCCAAATATCTGAAAAATGTGTGATGTTATAGTCGAAACATAAAGTGAACTGGTTTTATTGAAAAATAAGTTAAGAACAAACCTTTAACAGAAATTTTTCCCCAATTATAGTTCTTGACTTGATGACCCAAACCAGGGGTAGGAGAGGTGCTGAGAGAATGGAGTATGTGATGATATTATGTTCCAAATATGAAGTGGTTCAATTAAGAGGTTAGGGAAAGAGATGTGATTAAAAAACTTAAAACAAAATGTGTCCCAGAAATTATCGTTGATCCCATGATCCCACAGCAGGTGACAAAGGACTATACCATAATTAAGCTCACGTGCCTTATGGGTAGGTGAGCTAAAAATTATCTTTGCCAAGATAGTAAGTAAATATCATTGTCTGCCCTTGCAATACTTTATGTACATGTACCGGCAACAGTAAATCTATATTTTAAGCAAATCCTCCAGTACAAGACTGCGATCCTTTTTAAATCAAATCCTCGAATACAGGACTGTTATCCATATTTTAACCAAAATCCTCGAGTACAAGACTGCTATCCTTTTTAAACCAAATCCTCAAAAACAGGACTGTTATCCATATTTTAACCAAATCCTCCAGTACAAGACTGCGATCCTTTTTTAACCAAATCCTCAAAAACAGGACTGTTATCCATATTTTAACCAAATCCTCGAGTACAAGACTGTTATCCATATTTTAACCAAATCCTCAAAAACAGGACTGTTATCCATATTTTAACCAAATCCTCAAATACAAGAACGTTATCCATATTTTAACCAAATCCTCAAATACAGGACGGTTATCCATATTTTAACCAAATCCTCAAATACAAGACTTATCCTTTTTTATTGATTTTTTTAACAACCCACACATTTGTTGTAAAATAGTCCAGAATTTAAATATTTATGCTAGTGCTGGAACAAATAATGATTTGTGTCGTCTAGTCGCTCCCAAAAAGCTACTTCAGTCAACTACTTGCGTAAATTCTCTATTATTAAAAATTCACCCTCCACCCCTTAAAAATACTGTCAGACTGAGCAGACAGTCTCTGAAACACATGCCTAAAAGATTCCTGCTAAATACTTAGCAATCTGTAACAAATCACATCTCATATCTTCAATGTCAAAGTCAAATTGTTGAAGTGTACTTGAAAAAAATGCACTGCAGAAGTGAAGGATTTCAAAATATTTATGTAACAGATAACTGCATCTGCATGACTGCATGCTAAGCCATAATTTCATATATGTGCCTAAAGTTTATATATAAAAATTGAAACAAATATACTGAAAAGTTAACTTAACCTTGAGTTGCATAACAAAGTTTTTCCTGTTCATCTACAATAATGTCGTGGTTAGATCCTGTTTTCTAGAATTACATTTTGAGATGACCCTGATTTCTAAACCCTGTTTGTGCTGTCAGGTGTTGTGGATATTCTTGTGGTATGTTATACACATTTCCTTCTGCATGTACATCAAACAACTCTTGTGTGAGATCAAGTTTATAAAACATGTTAGTGCTCTAATCTCACTGCAGAAGGCAAGTACTAGTGTTTATGACACTGAAAGGCAAGTACTACAGTTTATGACACTGAAAGGCAAGTACTAAAGTTTATGACACTGAAAGGCAAGTACTACTGTTCATGACAATGAAAGGCAAGTACTACAGTTTATGACACTGAAAGCAGGCTAAATTCATTGGCAATAATACAGAAATCAAGAACTGTCCTGAAGGTTTTAATTTGTCAATTCTCCAGGTCTGTGCAACTCTAGAGTCAAATGTTGACCAAAAAATACAATGTTCTCAATGTACATGCTTTTGTAAAGCAATTATGCACTTTCTTTAGTATGAATAATAATTAGAATGTTCCAGTTTGTGCAAAATTTGTAGTTCTTATGAAGTCCACTTTCCGCATATGCAGCTTGTCCAAATAGTGTTTTGAATGAGTATCCCCTTGTGGAAAAAGAATTACTGTCGGTAACATACTAAATCAATCAAACAATAACCGCTCATCACACCTGTTACATATTCAATGACTTCCATTGCGTTCAGATTCCTCATGTCAAATAAAATTTGTAAACGGTTTAAATTGCAGCAACTGAGATGTGACGTGTCATTGCCTATAAAGGCCACACTAATTATAACCACCTATCTTTCTGGGTAAACGTAACAAGCAATCTAATTTTATCAGTTTCTTTCAGCTGCATATAATGACATAGTGTAGAGGCAGAAACTGTTTTTGTTAGTTATGTCAAGGGCTGATGTGTAAAGAAGTACACTGATGACCTCTGACAAGCAAAGATGGCGTTGAGCATGAGAAATTATAACACGACCTGTAAAACTACGTCATAAGGGCAATAGGTGTTGCAAGGTCTGCAGTAGCAATAGAAATATGTTTCCACAGCAGCAGTTAACAGGCCTTGTATTTCAATGTATCCCATTTGTATAACCTCCATCATCGAGAAGAATTGTGAAGGCAAAGTTATGGGATTAAGAGTGAAATTTATCTGATCTTAAAGAAAAATTTGGTCTATGAATAAAATGTTTGTCAATAAGCCGTTCTTTTAAGAATATTGACTGATACACGATGGTATTATGTCTAATTTGTCAAGATTAAAAAGAATTGGATACACTGACAAATTTACCATTGCTATCTATCTAAATTAGATTTCAAAATAAAATGTTTGTGAACCCAAATAAAGATTGTACTCTAAATAATCCTGCAAGAATAAAGTCAATATAGGCTTCTACTAAATGTAGCTTTATTGCATGAAACAAGGTATATTGTCTACACAGGGAATGAAATCTCCAATGCCCAACAGGCCAGACCCCTCCCCGGGAAAAAATAAAAATAAAAAATCAGTTGTCAAGGCTCGAAAGTGGCAGTAGTGTGCTAGGCCTAGTCTAGTAAATTTCCTGTCAGACTAGCAGTTTTCATAATTAGTCTAATGGCTAGTAAATGTCAGACTAGCAGTTTTCATAATTAGTCCAATGATTCGTAAATTTCCTGTCTGACTAGCAGTTTTCATAATTTTAATAGTCAAATGGGTAGTAAAGTTTCACTTATTGCCAGTCAGTGTTTGTGTGAAGGACTGGTAAAGAATCAGCAGGTCAAGTAGATTTCTCAATCGACTAGTCTGTCCGACTACAAAAACACTGATGTCAAATTCTAGGTCTGGTTGGGCACTTAAACTAGCTTTCAACAAACCAAATTTTTTCACAGAACAAAAACTGTTTTAAGAAACACTTGATATGCCCATGAGATGAAGTGTTGATATAGATCAAGGGACATAATCCCATGACCCAACCAGTAAAGGTTTATGGTTTTAATGGTATACTGGTATACTCTGGTACTGATTCCGCCTGTACATGTACACATGCCAATAAACAGGTTTTCCCAGCATTTCTATAAGTAGTATACGAAATATATACTTCAGCTTACATTTTTTGTCTATTTCAATGTCTGCTGTTCTAAAAGAAAATCCCCAAATATCTGAAAAATGTGTGATGTTATAGTCGAAACATAAAGTGAACTGGTTTTTATTGAAAAATAAGTTAAGAACAAACCTTTAACAGAAATTTTTCCCCAATTATAGTTCTTGACTTGATGACCCAAACCAGGGGTAGAAGAGGTGCTGAGAGAATGGAGTATGTGATGATATTATGTTCCAAATATGAAGTGGTTCAATTAAGAGGTTAGGGAAAGAGATGTGATTAAAAAACTTAAAACAAAATGTGTCCCAGAAATTATCGTTGATCCCATGATCCCACAGCAGGTGACAAAGGACTATACCATAATTAAGCTCACGTGCCTTATGGGTAGGTGAGCTAAAAATTATCTTTGCCAAGATAGTAAGTAAATATCATTGTCTGCCCTTGCAATACTTAAGTACATGTACCTGCAACAGTAAATCTATATTTTAAGCAAATCCTTCATTACAAGACTGCTATACATATTTTAACCAAATCCTCCAGTACAATACTGCTATCCTTTTTTAACCAAATCCTCGAAATACAGGACTGTTGTCCATATTTTGACCAAATCCTCAAAAACAGGACTGTTATCCATATTTTAACCAAATCCTCAAATACAAGAACATTATCCATATTTTAACCAAATCCTCAAATACAGGATGGTTATCCATATTTTAACCAAATCATCAAATACAGGACTGTTATCCATATTTTAACCTAATGCTCAAATACAAGACTGTTATACTTTTTTATTGATTTCTTTTAACACCCAACAGTGAAAGGCAAGTACTACAGTTTATGACACTGAAAGGCAAGTACTAAAGTTTTTGACACTGAAAGACAAGTACTACTGTTTACAACACTGAAAGACAAGTAATACAGTTTATGACACTGAACGCAGGCTAAATTCATTGGCAATAATACAGAAATCAAGAACTGTCCTGAAGGTTATAATTTGTCTATTCTCCGTGTCTGTACAACTCTCGAGTCAAATGTTGACCAAAAAATACAATGTTCTCAATGTACATGCTTTTGTAAAGCAATTATGCACTTTCTTTAGTATGAATAATAGTTAGAAAGTTCCAGTTTGTTCAAAATTTGAAGTTCTTATGAAGTCCACTTTCCTCATTTTTTTGATAATTATACACACGGACACGTAAATGTTGTAAGATAATTTCATGCACTGTTGGTCATTTCAACTTTCAAGGGTTTTTGTTGTAAACATTAGTCATACCAGATTAAATAAATGAAAAGTTTTTTTTTTAATGTTTAAACGAGTATACTGAATACAAAACTCAATGTGAAGCTAAATGGGGGTGGGGGTGGACTAGTCAACTACTGATTCTGAAGTCCACTACTAGGACTCTACTTGTTAATGGTCGATTAGCTGACGAGTTGTTTCAGCAAAACTTCGCATATAGGATCATAATGTCATAATGGCATCATTATCTCTGAAAATTTACAGTGGATTTAAACCACCCTAAATTTAATTTTTATTGACCATATCAATATATCAACACATACAAGACAGAACTCACCATCTTAGTTCCTTGTTTTCACGTTTAGTCTGTGCCATGTTATGGTAAGCTCTCAACTTGGCCACCAGGTCTGTTGAGTCTTTACCAGCATTCACAGCAAGTTGCTTTGGTATTACTAATAATGCCCTGGCAAATTCGGCTATCGCTAGCTGTTCCCTTGAACCCTGCAGTTGGCAGTAAAAGAAAAATTTTAAATGTATAAAAGCTAGACTTTGCAGAATAACAATGCTATTATCACTTTCTTTCTGGTCTACTGCACAAATTGCAGTGTATGATACACAAATTACACAATTCTCTGTATTCATTCTAAATTGCTGTCATATAAATAGAAAAGAAAACAGCAATTTGCTCCTAAAACATTAATGCCCTATGCTGGGTCACCTGTTCCACTTTGCCATTGATCATTATACAATGGATAGACAAATCAGAGCCTGTGGAAAAAAATGTAGTGAAATGAAAACGAGGCACCTACATGCCTGGGGTCCTATGTGGCACTGCAGGTATTGACTAAGGTTAAATAAAATTAATAATGAAAACAAAGCATTCCAATTCATATCTTTGAAGTAAAGTAAAATTTATACCAATTAGGAAGAATGTTGCAAGAACAATTTAGCTGTATACAAGATTACTGTCTTTTTGACATTCATATTATAAAATCATAATGACTTTCTCAAGGGATCAGATCAAAATGTATCTACTTGATGTAAAGAAACTGCAATGGGGTGTAATCACTTTCTCAAGGGATCAGATCCAAATGTATCTACTTGATGTAAAGAAACTGCAATGGGGTGTAATCACTTTCTCAAGGGACGAGATCAAAATGCATCCACTTGATGTAAAGCAAGTGCAATGGGGTGTAATCACTTTCTCAAGGGATCAGATCAAAATGCATCCACTTGATGTAAAGCAAGTGCAATGGGGTGTAATCACTTTCTCTAGGGATCAGATCAAAATGTATCCACTTGATGTAAAGCAACTGCAATGAAGTGTAATCATTTTCTCAAGGGATCAGATCGAAATGTATCTACTTGATGTAAAGCAATTGCAATGAGGTGTAATCACTATCTCAAGGGATCAGATCAAAATGTATCTACTTGATGTAAAGCAACTGCAATGAGGTGTAATCACTTTCTTAAGGGATCAGATCAAAATGTATCCACTTGATGTAAAGCAACTGCAATGGGGTGTAATCACTTTCTCAATCGATCAGATCAAAATGTATCTACTTGATGTAAAGCAACTGCAATGGGGTGTAATCACTTTCTCAAAGGACAAGATCAAAAAGTATCCACTTGATGTAAAGCAACTGTAATGTGGCATAGATTGTGCAGACAGATATCTGCAAATTCTCTATGCCGATTCAGTCTGGGCATGCCGAGAGTAATTAATACCCCACCACAGTGCATGAGAAACTGACCTAAATGCAACACATAATCTCATTTATGGTAAGGCATAAAATTAAAAAACAGCGTGAATAAATTAATTTTCATAAGAGTAAAAATAGCACATAAGATACCTCAGGTATGAACCAGAGGACATGAAACAGTTTTCCATTTAATGAAAAAATGTAAAGTGCACACACAGCAGATAGTGGATTTGTCCCAGTGTCTTTTTTAAAATTCAATACAAAATCTGCATCAAAAGATATTTCATTAAGGGCACAGGAATAAACATATGTATTTGCACATTGATAAACGAAGAGATGCTGTAGGCATAGCTTTTACATATTTAAAGAAATTACTGATAACGTCTCATGGATACTTCAGCAGTCAATGGATTTTGTTGGAGTGGGTTGGATTGCACTTTTCAAAGAGTCCACCACCAATACATTTTTTGAGTTTGAATGGTAAATATAAAACTCTAGTCTCAATTACCCCACTATCCTCTCAATTACCCCACCATCCTCTCAATTACCCCACTATCCATATTTAGTTCAAGTAAAAGCTTTCCAATCATTCCCATTCTTTAAATTCTTAACAGCCTATACGTTAAATGAAAGAATGGTAAGACTGGAAACTTTGTGAGAAAATGACATGCTAGAAAACATACCAAAGAGGTAGCAAAGTTTTCTAGGTATATGGACAAGGCTGCTTCCACGGCTCCGCCCCCAGGGACCACCTGCTGCGATTCCAGGACCCTCTTGACCACACAGATAGCATCATGAACTGATCGCTCCATTTCATCACACATAAAATCATTAGCTCCACGTAGGATGATAGAAGCAGCTGTCCTGGCCTTTGGACTGGAAAAATACATTCTCTTATTTAGAAGGCACTTTTTTCTAAAACACTTAAAACAGATCTGATGCAGACCTGCCAACCCTAGGAAGACCTACTCAGTAAGGCAGTCAATATTTTTCTTTATGTTGGGCCAATTTTCAGTATGGTGTTAACGAAGTATCATATGCTTTTTGACAATGCTCGTAAGTTGTTATCCTCAAAATCATGCATTCGAAAAGTTCAGAAGTGTAATCTAATGCAGCAAAGTTCGCTTAGACCTTAGTGACCTCCAGTTCAATTCCAGAAACTGCAGTTCCAAAACACTCATGGAGGTCAATCACTTCTTGCTAGATCTTTCAAACAGATGTAATCTTTGGTTTTTAATTTCATGTGGCAGCAGCAATCATCTCTCCTGCTGTGAACAGTATTCTAATCAACATAACATGATGTCCAAAAAATGTAACTCCTTTTTTTTTTAAAGCATGGCCAAGAATCTGAATACTCTTTTTAATATTTATGTGTGGACTGTTTAAACCTTTAGAGGCCTTCAGTGCATTTTCTGTTAATGGACAACTTTTCTAGATAATGCTATAACGTAAAAGCAAAAGCTCGATAATGCTGGCATTCTGCATGAAAAACATGGACAGATTAAAGCATCTGACATACTCCTGTGAAGTTAGTCTGGTTCCCTGAAAGACTCCCCTGTATCTAATGTGAAAACTTGGATCCAGACCAAACCTGGACAAGCCAGTGTCTGGATTTGACTTCAATAATCATGTTTTAATATTTCTGATTTTTTCTGTTATGTCCATAATTTAAGGGACATTTCAGTAAGACTTGCAGTCAAATCGTAAGGGTCAGCAAGTCTGTGTGATGTATTAGGGTTTAACAAGAAGTCAACACAATACTGGCTATATGGTGCCAATGAAAAGCAAAGTTCTAAAAATGTAAATATAAAGAACTGCAAACAAGACTACTGTGAATGACACATTATATGCCTGCCTCGTGTTTAATATTCCTCTATTATATGCCTGCCTCATGTTTAATATTCCTCTATTATATGCCTGCCTCGTGTTTAATATTCCTCTATGTATTATATGCCTGCCTTGTGTTTAATATTCCTCTATGTATTATATGCCTGCCTCGTGTTTAATATTCCTCTATGTATTATATGCCTGCCTCGTGTTTAATATTCCTCTATGTGGTATATGCCTGCCTCGTGTTTAATATTCCTCTATGTAGTATATGCCTGCCTCGTGTTTAATATTCCTCTATGTATTATATGCCTGCCTCGTGTTTAATATTCCTCTATTATATGCCTGCCTCGTGTTTAATATTCCTCTATTATATGCCTGCCTCGTGTTTAATATTCCTCTATTATATGCCTGCCTCGTGTTTAATATTCCTCTATTATATGCCTGCCTCGTGTTTATTATTCCTCTATCTATTATATGCCTGCCTCGTGTTTAATATTCCTCTATGTATTATATGCCTGCCTCGTGTTTAATATTCCTCTATGTATTATATGCCTGCCTCGTGTTTAATATTCCTCTATGTATTATATGCCTGCCTTGTGTTTAATATTCCTCTATGTAGTATATGCCTGCCTCGTGTTTAATATTCCTCTATGTATTATATGCCTGCCTCGTGTTTAATATTCCTCTATGTATTATATGCCTGCCTTGTGTTTAATATTCCTCTATGTAGTATATGCCTGCCTCGTGTTTAATATTCCTCTATGTATTATATGCCTGCCTTGTGTTTAATATTCCTCTATGTATTATATGCCTGCCTCGTGTTTAATATTCCTCTATGTAGTATATGCCTGCCTCGTGTTTAATATTCCTCTATGTATTATATGCCTGCCTCGTGTTTAATATTCCTCTATGTATTATATGCCTGCCTCGTGTTTAATATTCCTCTATTATATGCCTGCCTCGTGTTTAATATACCTCTATGTATTATATGCCTGCATCGTGTTTAATATTCCTCTTTGTATTATATGCCTGCCTCGTGTTTAATATTCCTCTATGTATTATATGCCTGCCTCATGTTTAATATTCCTCTATGTAGTATATGCCTGCCTTGTGTTTAATATTCCTCTATGTATTATATGCCTGCCTCATGTTCAATATTCCTGTATGTATTATATGCCTGCCTCGTGTTTAATATTCCTCTATGTATTATATGCCTGCCTCGTGTTTAATATTCCTCTATGTATTATATGCCTGCCTCGTGTTTAATACTCCTCTATTATATGCCTGCCTTGTGTTTAATATTCCTCTATGTAGTATATGCCTGCCTCGTGTTTAATATTCCTCTATGTATTATATGCCTGCCTCGTGTTTAATATTCCTCTATGTATTATATGCCTGCCTCGTGTTTAATATTCCTCTATGTATTATATGCCTGCCTCGTGTTTAATATTCCTCTATGTAGTATATGCCTGCCTTGTGTTTAATATTCCTCTATGTATTATATGCCTGCCTCATGTTCAATATTCCTCTATGTAGATATGCCTGCCTCGTGTTTAATATTCCTCTATGTATTATATGCCTGCCTCGCGTTTAATATTCCTCTATGTATTATATGCCTGCCTCGTGTTTAATATTCCTCTATTATATGCCTGCCTCGTGTTTAATATTCCTCTATTATATGCCTGCCTCATGTTCAATATTCCTCTATGTATTATATGCCTGCCTCATGTTTAATATTCCTCTATTATATGCCTGCCTTGTGTTTAATATTCCTCTATGTAGTATATGCCTGCCTTGTGTTTAATATTCCTCTATGTAGTATATGCCTGCCTTGTGTTTAATATTCCTCTATGTATTATATGCCTGCCTCGTGTTTAATATTCCTCTATTATATGCCCGCCTCATGTTCAACATTCCTCTATGTATTATATACCTGTCTTGTGTTTAATATTCCTCTATGTATTATATGCCTGCCTCATGTTCAATATTCCTCTATGTATTATATGCCTGCCGCATGTTTAATATTCCTCTATGCAGATAACTGTCAATTTTTTGGCAGAAACTTTTTTAATTCTTTCAGTCACAGTGATCTTGACCTTTGGCCTTTTGACCCAAAAATCAATAGGCTTCTTCCTTTCTCCAAGTGCAAGTCATCCATAAAGTTTGTTCCAGGTCTGTGATGTAGAATTGATGTTGTTGGGCAACAACAATTTTTATTCTTTCTGTCACATTGACATTGACCTTTGAACCCCAAAATTGATAGGGTTTTTCCTTACCCCAAGTGCAATAATTCCACATAGTTTGGTAACTGTAGATGGCATAGAGCTGAAGCTATTGTGAGAAAACAAGACTGGTGACTGCGGGCTGGATGGACCACATCGTAACACAATATGTTCTACCATTTTAGGTAGACATGTACAGATATTTTTAGGAAGATAAATCCTTCTAAGTGAACATAAACATCAAGTGGTACAAGATAAAAGATAAAGATGTTAAAATTCTCTAAAAGGCAAATATAAAAATAAACAATAAAGGTCAAATATACATTAAAAATACACATCATGGGTGACCAAATGATCACGCTAATGTATGCATGCATTTGTCTTTGAGCAATAATGTAAATTTTCTCCATACATCTTCGCAGACAATTTCTAGCACTTTCACACACATAAAATTCTCCTAATTTTTAATACCGTATATACTCGATTATAGGTCGACCCCCCCCCCCTTTTATGGCTGCAATAAGTCAATTTCTCTTTGACCCTCCTATATGTCGGGGTGTATTTTGCAAGTCAGATTCGTCTGAAGGGGTGACTTATTAGTGAGTCAGAAATGCACTCTGGAAATATAAACAAACCAAACTGGATAGATAGATAGATAAGAAAAATAAAGACAAAACCAGTGTAAAATACAATTATATTATTGAGTGAAATATGTCACAAATAAATTGACAACTTACAATTTGTCCATCTTCGGGTAATTAAGTCCATTGAAATCCATAATGCTTGACATTTTAAATCCATTTATATGATAAATGCACGAATTCAATTATAGGTCACATATCGGTATAAAAATCGTAGTTCAGAATGATCCGATTCACAATATCCCGTAATATGTTAATTCCACACGTCATTCAAATAAACAATGAAAGTTAAGTCCACTTTTTTGTGATTCATGGTATCCTATAAATGTCACTATCTAATGTCATCTGTCCAAGAATTAATCCTCATTGTCTGATATAGTTCTGAAATCCTACATCATCGTCTAGTCATTGTAAATCGTCGTCGTCTAGTCATTGTAAATCTCATTGGACTCTGTAAGTAACGCTTTGATCATAAAGTCAGAAATCTATTAAAGGATGCACATGTCAATTGTGTGGCAAGATCACTGGGAGTTCAAATAAGCACCCTCTGTTACTTGGCACTGAACAAGTATCAAACTCGCGGCTTGATCAAAGGGTTGTCATGTGGGAAAACAAAGAGTGTGGTGCCTTTACAAGCTAAGGGATTAAGGTCAAAGTATATGCACAGGAAGTTGTAGAACTCTACTTGGCACTGAACAAGCATTAGATTCACAGCTTGATCAAAAGGATTGTCAACTTGAAAACAAAGTGAGTGCCTTTACAAGCCAAAGACTTATCGGCCCACGTGCACTGGCAGATAAATTGGGAAATATCACTTGGGAATTAAATCTGACTTGTGTAATGAATACCATCATGAAATGGATAAACACAGTGCATACCATATATGCATTACTGCATAGGAATAGGGCATGAAAACATAAAAATATATGAATTGACTATTTTTATGTGCTGCAAACATCTAGAGTTTCCAACATTACCCCAAGATTTATAATTTTTTTAAAATGTCGCGCTTATGAGACGACCCCTACTCTGCATAAACCGAATTTTAAGTAAAAAACGTTGATTTATAAGCGAGTATATACGGTAGCTTATTAAAACTCTTAAATTCATCCAGTTCTCTGCTCAAAATGCATTCTTTTAATGCACATGACAGGAATCTGTTAAACAAAGTTTTCTCAAGTTCGTTTTGCTCCAAGTTGTAATGCAATTTGACTGCAAGACTGCCATGCAAATGCAGGGACGATTCCCACAAAATTATTTTGGGTCCCATCCCTAGAATTGGGAATTTTTCGCACTTAGATTTCCGGTTTTTAACCTCCTAAATCTCATTACTCATAAATTTTGTTTGCAATTTATTTTCAGATGTCCCATTATAGCGAATAAAAAATTAATATTACAAACTAAAATTACCAGCAGTCACATAATTTTGTTCTTGTTTTGTAGAGAAGTTGCCTTTTGAATAGTAGCAGTAATAGAAGTTGCCGTTTTTGTGTTCATGGTGTAAAGAAAGTTAGCATGATTTTCATACAGAAACATTTAAATATTGCAAGAAATATTTTAGTAAAAATCCCATGTCAATCCCACCATTCATGCGGAAGGAGTACTGATAGCAAGATTTTCAACATGGCTATGGTGCCATCTTGGAGGTCAGATGAGCACAATTTCATTTAGAACTAGCTACATATTGCTCACGTTTTAGTGAAAACCCCATACTGATTCAACTATCTGTTTTAGTGAAAACCGCATATTGATTCAACCATCTGTTTTAGTGAAAACCCCATACTGATTCAACTATCTGTTCAGGAAAAGCAGCCTATAAAGCTTTTCAGGATGGCTATCAAGGCAGCCATTTTGTAGGTTGTATCAGCGATCATTTTATACAGGAACAGCTATATATAAACAGAAAGTAGTCGTTTTGTTTACAAAATGTCGGTAAGGCAATCTGTTCAGCAGAAGTCACTGTTACAAGATTTGTTACACTTTTGGAGGTCATATTGGCATCATTTTCACTTAGGATCGATTACATACAGTGAGAAGTGTTTTAGTTAAAACCACTTTTGTCAATATGACTGCTTTAAAGAGGACTAAAGTGTAGGTCATCATGGTCATTTAGGGGCATTTACTCAAATTAAATATTAATTGTTGTTCTAAAATTTAATACTATAGTTTAAGCAAAATCTATTCAATCCTGATCGTTGAATAATCTGCACCTTAACTGTCATCAAAAAACTTCCAGATGAAAATTATTGATCACTATAGACTTTTACAATGGTGGCCAGGTACTAAACTGGGTCAAGCAATGAGGATGTTGGGTCTAATCCTAACAAATAACAGGGTAGTAAAATTTCTTTTCAACAAGCACAGCTTTTATTGTGACATCACAGCATGTGACATTCAACCCTGTTCGTACTGGATCACACCTTTAGGTTAACTTTGCCCAAAAATGTTGGCGTACTTTAACATTGATTTTGCCATATGTATTTCTCGGGATGTGTATATAATGACCTTTCAAGGAATATGGATGCAAGAGGATTGAAAGGTATATGTAACCAACTTCTAAAAAATTACTGAAATAGTCAGTACTAAATGCCTACATTACCTGTATGACTTGTACCATAATGACAAGATTTTCAAGATGTCCACCTGGGTGGAGGTCAGATCATTACCATTTTCATTTAGGACCAACTAGTTATCATAAGTCTTTATTGAAAGCAGCATGTAAATATGACTATCGGTTCAGAAGCAGCAGCTATAACAAGATTTTAAAGATGGCTATCATGGCAACCATATTGGAGGTCTGATTGGCACCATTCTGATTTAGGACCAACTACATCTCATAAGAAGTCTGTTAAGTGAAAACCCCATGTCACTATGGCTTTCCATTCAGGAGAGGCAACTATAACAAGATCTTCAAGGTGGTCACTACGGCTATAAAATTGATGGTACAAGTAGCACCGTTTCATTGTGGACCAAACAGACATCATAAAGTCTTTCAGTGAAAACCCCATGTGAACATGTTGAAGGTGAAGTAGCTACAACACAATTTTTTTAGATGGCTACCATGGTAGTCATATTTGTGATCTGATTGGCACCATTTTCATTTAAGACCAACTAAATGTCATAAGAAGTCTTTTAGTGAAAACCCATGTCACTACATCTATACATTCCGAAGTACCTGTAACAAGATTTTCAAGATGGCCACCACAAAGAACATATTAGGTTGGTACCATTTCTTTTAGGAATAATTATACAAGTCAAATCCCCATGTCACTATGGGCATCCATTTAGAAGTAGCCATAACAAGATTTTCAAGATGGCCACCATGCTGGCCAAACTGTACATAGAATAAGCATCATTTTCAACTTGGACAAACTAGACTTTTGGTGAAAACCCAATGCAGCTATGGCCATCCATTTAGAAGTAGCGATAACAAGATTTGGCAGACATGATGGAGGTCAGATTGGCACCATTTTCCTTTGGTACCAAGAAGACATCACAAGTCTTTTAGTGAAAAGCTCATTTAGATGCAACCTTCCATTCAGGAGAAGTACTGATAACAAGATTTTCAAGATGGCTACCTTGGTGTCCATACTGTATGTCTCAAGGGCACCCCTGTCAAAATGTCAATGTCATTTAAGAGCAACTAGACATTACAACAAGTCTTTTAGTGAACACCCCCATGTAAACTTTCATGGCAATCCTTCAAGTAGATTATTAATAGTGCTAACAAACTTGTGCCAACAGATGCTGAACATATGGCATACGGACCTCTGGCCAATGCAAAGCTATTCTGGTCTGTGACCAGTTGAGCTAATAAGAAAAATTAGGTTATTCTGGCTGATGTTGCAAATGCATCTGACCATGCTCAACATTTTTTAAAACTTTTTAAAACAAAGGTTTTCTTGTGCTGTTCTAGAATCTCTTTCACAGGCAAGATACGCCATTTTTACAAAACATTTCCACTGAATATTTACCCCTTTATGAGGAGAAGTTCATCATCACAGATTCTGTCTTGAACCACCTCTTCTGCATGACCCAGAAAGGATGTATCAAAGGATTCCTCACCTTCTAAGTTGGCCAAGGTCATTATCAAAGTACCTGGAAATAAATGCAAATGATTATTATTATTATTATTTTTGTTTTACCTAAGCAAGAATAATTTTCTAATATGCTTCACAAAATTAAAAATTACTGAAACTGTCACAGAAAACTTTACAAAGACTAAAACCATACATTCTTATAATTCAAATATTCAGACTGTTCCTTCCCTATATTTCAATAATTCATAAATATTATTACCTGTAAAAATCATTCAAATATTCACTGTTCCTTCCCTATATTTCAATAATTCATAAATATTATTACCTGTAAAAATCATTCAAATATTCAGACTGTTCATTCCCTATATTTCAATAATTCATAAATATTATTACCTGTAAAAAATCATTCAAATATTCAGACTGTTCCTTCCCTATATTTCAATAATTCATAAATATTATTACCTGTAAAAATCATTCAAATATTCAGACTGTTTCTTCCCTATATTTCAATAATTCATAAATATTATTACCTGTAAAAATCATTCAAATATTCAGACTGTTCCTTCCCTATATTTTAATAATTCATAAATATTATTACCTGTAAAAAATCATTCAAATATTCAGACTGTTCCTTCCCTATATTTCAATAATTCATAAATATTATTACCTGTAAAAATCATTCAAATATTCACTGTTCGTTCCCTATATATCAATAATTCATAAATATTATTACCTGTAAAAATCATTCAAATATTCAGACTGTTCCTTCCCTATATTTCAATAATTCATAAATATTATTACCTGTAAAAATCATTCAAATATTCAGACTGTTCCTTCCCTCTATTTCAATAATTCATAAATATTATTACCTGTAAAAATCATTCAAATATTCACTGTTCCTTCCCTATATTTCAATAATTCATAAATATTACCTGTAAAAATCATTCAAATATTCAGACTGTTCCTTCCCTATATTTCAATAATTCATAAATATTATTACCTGTAAAAATCATTCAAATATTCAGACTGTTCATTCCCTATATTTCAATAATTCATAAATATTATTACCTGTAAAAATCATTCAAATATTCAGACTGTTCCTTCCCTATATTTCAATAATTCATAAATATTATTACCTGTAAAAATCATTCAAATATTCAGACTGTTCCTTCCCAATATTTTAATAATTCATAAATATTATTACCTGTAAAAATCGTTCAAATATTCAGACTGTTCCTGCCCTATATTTTAATAATTCATAACAATTATTAGCTGTAAAAAAATCATTCAAACAGTCAGACTGAAAATGTTCCTTCCCTACACTTCAATAATTCGTAACAATTATTGACTGTAAAAATCATTTGAATAGTCAGACTGAAAATGTTCCATAACTATATTTCAATAATTCGTAACAATTATTAACTGTAAAGATCATTACATATACAAAACTGCATAAACCAAAATTACCCCCTGTAGCCTTGGCAATTCGTTTGAGATCAGCCTTCTTGCAACGTCTTACTGCCGTGGCGCCAGCCTCAACAAAGTACTTGAGGCAAAGATCATCAATTCCTCCTGTGGTTAGGATGACATTTGCCCCAGTGGCCAAAATCTTCTCTATTCTTTCTTTTGTAATATCAAACTCTCTGAAAGGTAAGACACTTTGTATGATTAATCTAGCAACATGCAATATCAATGCTAAATATAAAACATTTTCTGCCAACTCTTAATATCAACTAAATTTGCATTTGTAAAACATGAACATCAACATTCCAGACAGAAACAAGAGGTTCAAGTGGACCCAATATCACCTATCTGACATTTGCCAAATACAAGAGCAGTTGTCCACAAAATGCTTGTTGTAGACATATTTTCCAGTGATAGTGATGAAAACAATTGTTTAAAGGCTTCTCTACATTTTGGATCTTCATCCATATTTGATGACACATCAGCATTATTTGTCCAATACTGAAAGGCCCTTGTGTCATGATTCTTTATCAAAGTTGGTCAAATTCTGTTAAGTGGGTTTAGAGATAAAGTTGTTTAAATATTTCTATATCTGAAGTAACAGTGGCCATATTTGATTGCAGGTCAGCACCATTTGTATAAATTTGAAAAGCCTTCAAGCTATAATGTTTCTGTCAAATTTGGCAAAATTCCGTTGAGCAGTTTTTGAGAAGTTTTTAAAGATTTTTCTGTGTTTATTAAAAGCAGTCATATTTGACAATGGATCAGCATCATTTGTAAGAAGTTAAAAGCTATTCATGTCTGGATGCTTTAAAACAAATATGATCAAATTCCGTTGAGTGGCTTTTGAGAAGTTGTTTCAAGGATTTTCCAATTTTAGTAATGGTGACCATATTTCATGGCCAATTGATATAATTTGTAAAAACTGGAAAGCCCTTCAAGTCGGGATGCTTTTTGTCAAATCTGGCCAAATTCTGGTGAACTGAGAAGAAGTTCATGGTAGATTTTTCTATTTTAGTAACAGCAGCCAGATTTAATGGTGGATCTGCATCATTTCCACCAATTTGAAAGCTCTTCATGATAGGCTGCTTTCTGTCATATTTAAAAGTCCTTCATGATAGGCTGCTTTCAGTAAAATTTGAAAGCTGTTATGATAGACTGCTTTCTTTCAAATTTGAAAGTCCTTCATGATAGGCTGCTGTCAAATTGAAAGCCCTTCATGATAGTCTGCTTTCTTTCAAATTTGAAAGCCCTTCATGATAGACTGCTTTCTGTCAAATTTGAAAGCCCTTCATGATAAACTGCTTTCTGTCAAATTTGAAAGCCCTTCATGATATAATTCTGTCATATTTAAAAGCCCTTCATGATATAATTATGTCATATTTAAAAGCCCTTCATGATATAATTCTGTCAAATTTGAAAGCCCTTCATGATATAATTCTGTCATATTTAAAAGCCCTTCATGATAGTCTGCTTTCTGTCAAATTTGAAAGCCCTTTATGATAGGCTGCTTTCTGACAAATTGGAAAGTCCTTTATGATAGGCTGCTTTCTGACAAATTGGAAAGCCCTTCATGATAAGCTGCTTTTTGTCAAATTTGAAAGCCATTCTGTAGTGTGTGTAACTCACCAAAAAATCCTGCAAACCCACAGGACCCGTAACTCGAAAATGCTACCGGTCCTGCCCATAACTAATTATCAAACAAGACAAAATGTAGTCTAGGACACAACGATAAATGCAGGTAGACATAAATATCAGCCCTTAGTAAGGCTATTTAAATAATGAAACATGGAAAATAAAGAAAAACACACACAAGATATTTTATATGTCAGATTTATTAAATTTTATTCAATATAGCATAACACTGCCACTGTTTACTGACCAGGACAATGATGCTTACTGTCCATCTGATCCAGATCCATAGATAACCTGTCTAGAGGCTGGCATCAGAATCTGTTGCTGCCATTGATAACCAGTCTAAATCAAAGTCTGAATACAAACAGGATCCTCATCCACTGAATTGTCATCAATGACAGTAACAGAACTAGACCTAGCCTCCAAGGATGAGGCACTGGTATCCAAAATACAGTTGCTCATGAAATTATGTGTGCAGAAAGACAAGTTCCTGCAGTTGATTGCTGGAACTGGATCAAATACATCCATATTAGCAGAATGTAGTTGAACAGTTAACAGCATTGTCATGGTCTTAGCATGCATCCTGTTTCCATATTAAAAGCGAATTCTGTAACCCGGCTATTTTTAAAACACCGTTTTCATTTGATAGTGTCATATTCTGTTTAAATAGTTTTTTTTTTTCCTTGGCTGTGTTTGGCTTTTTAACCTGTGGTGGCTTTGAGGCATCCAATTACCTCCACATGCTGATTCTGGAAATCAGGAGTAGCATGTGTCATCCGACATTGCATAGCCACAGAACAATTTTCAACTGGAGTTACAAGCATCTATTGAGCACAAACTACACACGAGCTATTTCTCTTCTCATCTCACCAACATTCATGAGTGGTCATAAGAAACAATTCACTGTTATTTATTTTACTATTGGTTTCTATTCTTTCTTTTAATATCATAAAATATACAATTTATAGATTAAATTTACTCAATATACCTAAACATCAAACTGGCCAGAGTGGCTACTCATTTTTTGCCCTAGTCTGCCATGAAATAAGCTGGCATCGGGCCGGTGGGATGGCGGCAATTTGGCATGCTGCTTTCTGTCAAATTTGAAAGCCCTTCATGATAGGCTGCTTTCTGTCAAATTTGGTCAAATTCTCACGAGTGGTTTCTGAGAGGAAGTTGTTTAAAGCTTTTTTCTGTTTTTGGTAACAGTGGCCATATTTGATGGCAAACGGGGAAAAAAAAGCAAATGCCCTTCATGTCAGGATGCTTTTTAGTCAAGTTTGGTAGAATTCAGTAGAGCGACTCAAAGAAAATGTTGTTTAGAAGATTTTCTGATTTTAGAAACAGTGGCCATATTTGATGGCAGATCTGCATCTTTCGTACAAAACTGAAGGCCATTAATGCCAGGATGCTTTCTGTCACATTGGTCAAGTTCTGGAAATGTGATGAAAATATCAAATACTGAGCCACGACCATGACCTTAAAAATAGTGCCCCCGATGTGGTATGCACACACTTTCTAGCAATGATGTACAAGAATACCAACTTTCACCCCTTAATCTCCAATGTCTTTAAAATGATAGAATGAAAGGAAATGGGTTATAATGGGTTTAACACCATTTTTCAGCACAAGATAGGCTATACATGGCGGCAAGCATATTTGGTTGAGAAAAACCCCAGGAAGAACCACCAACCCACAAGAAGCTACTGGCAAGCTTTCTCACATATCCACACTAGCACAGCCCAAGACTTGAACCCACATGGACACAGGTGATCTGTAAAGGTGAGCGCTTTAGACCACTCGGCCACCTGGACCTCAGAATGGAAGAGGAAGTGTGATGGAAAATGTAAATACTCAGATGTGACCTTAACCACTGTTGAATGTGACACACCTAATGATGATGTCAAGTTGTGGTGTGGAATGGAAAGTGTGACAGAAGGGACAGGGTGATGGAAAACTGAAAATATTTAGTTGTGATCTTTACTTTGAAGATAAGACTCCCAATGTGGTGTGTGACGTAACTTCTAAAATGATGTGTAAGTATACCAAGTTTCATCCCTTCATCGTTTATACCTTTAAAGTTGTAGAGTGGAAATGAAAGTATGACAGAGGGGTTAGGGTGATGTTATCTACAAATTCTGTGCAATGACCCTGACACTGAAAATTTGACTTCCTGTATTGTACATTACATGCCTTCTAAAGTTGATGTGCAAGTTCATTAATCTCAAATGGCTTTAAAATGATAGAGCAGTGTTACGACTAGGGGTAATGTAACAAAAGAAAAGACTCAAACAAGCTTTCAAAGATTTAAAATACAAATCTTTAATTTCCTAAAATATTAAAATATTTCAACAAACAATTAAGCTGAAAGAATTAAAAATAACTTACAGTACATAATATCCTTAAAAGTCCTAAATTGTTTTAAAGTTCACTGTTCCAGAAGTTAATCCAAATATTCCAAATGTAGTATTCCGAATGAAATAGCCTTCACTGTGCTAATATGTTGGTACGATTAAGTTATATCCAAATAATCCTTGTGAATCTATAATCTCACAAGTTTTAGAAATGTTTCCTATAATTCCACGGAGCTGTATAATAATTCAGATTAAAGACAGTACTGAATCCTAAATGTAATGTATTAATAATAAATAAATAAATCTCCAAATAAGAATATCCCACACACAAACTGAACCAATTTTGTTATATCCTCTCTATTCAAATGTAACTGGCAAGAATTTGTAAACACAGGATTATTTCCTATATATATATATAGCATTAATGCGCAGAATCCAAATAAAAACCCATACTACGTCTTCAATAAACAGGGTATTTCAAAATAATGCAACACTCTCCGAACCAATCAGGAATTAGGTTATGCGTGATTCTGCTAAAGTGCTTGGGTACCAGTGTTTTAAACAGTAAACACTGTATTGATTAAACTATAATTACTGGTCAACATAATGTTTATTCCTAAAAGTATTTGAAATAGGTCGAAAGTTCAGCATTGCGCGCGGAAAATACGTCACATGACTAAAGCTACAAGCAAACAGGTGAAATATTGATTGAGGCTACCGTATGTATACTCATAAGACGACAGCTGTTTAGACTAAGAACAGAGATCATAAACTAATAAACTATACCATTATTAAAAAGAAAAATATATATAATTCCGTAACAGCAGAAACAAAGGTGTGATAGATGGACCGCTGGGAACACTGATACTATGCTGCCAACTTGTCTTCAAAAAGGCAAACTACAATTTGTTTTCTTTAAAATTGTCTAAATGAGATTAGATGCCTTAATCAATATGGTATATTTTCAAAAATATTTGTTGAATCTACAAGAGCAAACATTTTGAGTCAAACAGGGGACACAACTCCATCAAAATTTGACCCAGATTTTCCTTATATTCAGTTCCATGCATAGTTTGGTTCAACTCTTCTAAGTTGTTCAACAATTGTTAAGGAGAAATTACAGAGTGACATATAGATATGGGTAACACTATATAGATATGGGTAACACTATATAGATATGGGTAACACTATATAGATATGGGTAACACTATATAGATATGGGTAACACTATATAGATATGGGTAACACTATATAGATATAGGTAACAATTTATAGATATGGGTAACACTATATAGATATGGGTAACACTATATAGATATGGGTAACACTATATAGATATAGGTAACACTATATAGATATGGGTAACAATTTATAGATATGGGTAACAATACGTGAAAGAATCAATGATGTATGAATACCAATATAAATGCTGCTGTCAGACTGTGATACAGTGTACCTGTGTATCAACTGTCTGCTTATGCCAGGCACATGAGAGAGAGAGAGAGAGAGAGAGAGAGAGAGAGAGAGAGAGAGAGAGAGAGAGAGAGAGAGAGAGAGAGAGAAAGAGAGGACTCTAAAACATTTAACTGACCTCTGCCTGACAGCATCCAGTTGACTTGGATCTGCAATCAGAACTTGAACTCCCATTTTCATCTTGGCCTTCTGTAGACTGAAGTCAAGGCAGGCAACCTTGGCTCCTAGAATCTTCTTAGGCATGGCTGAAGGAGAAAAGTACCAGATTATGTGCATGGTTAGTGAAGTGGAATAAACATCAAATCTGCAACTTGTGCCCTGAATATGGTCATACATTTTCATTTTATATGTCACAGAACATTGTTTAGAGTAACAATTCTAAACACCTAAAGCACTAAAACATAAACTGATCAGAAATATGACGTCTTGAGTGGTAACAATACCAGCCAGCAGCAAAATCACCTCATTATTATTTGTGGCTCTTGCCAATAATCAAACTTGTCTGAGAACATAATGATATAAGCCCATATTCCATATCTGATCAAAATCTTACAGAAATATGATTTCCAAAGTGGAAACAAGCTCAGCCATTCAGATGTAAGATCACTTCATTATTATGCATGGATATTGCTCATTACTTAACTTGTCTGAGACCCTGATGATGCAAGCTAATATTCCAAGTTGGATCAAAATCACCTCAAAAATATGGTCTCAAGAGTGGAAACGAGCATTTGTTGATGGACAAACCGATGATGGATGGATGGATAAACTTTTCTTAAACCAGAGCTCTAAGTGAGCTTCATATCACTCATCTGGGTATCAGACATGCCTGTGAAAGAAAATTCATATATGTCCTGAAACTGAAGTGGAAGAGAAGTTTGGAGTACTTACTTGACGTAAATAATGTCTATTAGGCCCCCCCCCCCCCTCTACAAAATGTGTTTTTGGGGTCATGCTAAAAACAATTGGGTTGGCCAGTCAGAAAAAGGTTTCTTTTTACTCACTTTTTCCTTCCATCAAATGTGAATCTTGGTTGCAATGATCTAAAATTATATTCCTTCGAGAGCAGGCAATGTTAGTATTACTTAACTTGATGTAATATGCTAGTTTTATATGCACTCTCCACATAATTACTTAAATAATTTGCGTTGGTAGAACTTTTTAAAAATTTTTTATTGAACATAAGTTGTCAGGGTTTGACATGTTCCCCTAAATCACCAACTGCCCTGGTGTATGGGTGTATGTGTCATTACCTTAAGTTGTTTTGCATCCTGATCTTTACATATGTTCTCTTACTCAGACACCATACACACTCATGCACACACAAAGACACATACATTCACAAATATTGTACAAAAAGACAAACCTGAAGGTGTTTTAAATTGCCTCTTTGTTGTCTTTTTTTTTTAAAGTATTAGTTTTCTTTGTCAAAAAATGAAAGTCATGAAAATGTAAAAAAGCTTTAAAAAAAATGTACCAAACATTGACAATAAGGTCCACTTTTTCTTAAACCCACCACTTCTGTTATTCACTTTGGCGATATATTTTTCCAGCGTTTTATATGATAAAACACAATTTTTATAATAGGTGATATTTGGAATTTTTGATTCACAAATGTGATCTGTATTTAACATAATTGGCAAGCAAAATTAGGAAGTTAATAAGATCATCAAAGTTATTTCCTATAAAGACATCTTTTCGTGTAATTCTAACATTTTGGTCGCAAGTTTGGATTCATTCCACAAATAATTTCAAAAAGTGTTCAGTAACTGTACAGTCATAGAATAAGTGCTCAATTTGTTCTATTTCATCCTTACAAAAGGAAAAGGTGCATTTATCATTGTCACTTAAATGAATCTTTTTCAACAACTGGTTTGTGGCAATTCTTTTCTATGAAGATATCTAAAATTAAAGCTAATCAGAGTTGCATCTTTTGTACAAAGTTTAGCCCCCCCCCCCCCCAAAGAATTGGTACATTCATCTGCACCAATTGCACACTCTAGCTGCCAGGACCAAGTTTCATGTTTACCATTTGGCTTTTTGTAGCTTCCTTCTTATCAGATTTTTATAAATAAATAGATTCTTTCCTCTTACCCTAAGGAGTGAAGTTTTGTCAGAAACTACATGAAAACAATTTCCACTTTCAAAAAAACTTTTAATTTTCTTTTTCCACTTTACTGATTCCTTTGAGATAAGAGCAAAGTACTGTATGAAATTATTAGCGTGAGTTTTTAGTTTTACTTCATCAAAACTTAACAGAGATCCTTGTGCATCAAAAAGATGTTGAACAAGTGCACCAGTTTGTTCTCCACCTTGTGTATGATTTAAATTTATCTATAGTAACTACATTAGGAATATCTTGAGACAAGTATTCATGAACAGCAGATGGCTCATTTTTCCATTGTGATAAAGCATAAATAACATCAAGCCAAAAACATTTTTTGATAGATTTAAAATCTTCTTGCAATTTAGTATTTCCTAATTTAAGTAACAGTGTACCTCCAAGGTTTCTAAATATTTGTTTAGAGACCAGTTCTTGCCATAAACCTTCTTCGTTTAATAAAAGAAGCCTAATCCAGGCAAGTTTTATATAACACACAAATGAGTGCAAGAGAATCATATTTTATCCCCTTCCTTAAAAGAAGCTTTAAAGGTGTCTCTTTTAACCCTCTCAGTTTTACCGCCCCAAAGGAACTGGAAAAATAATGTATTCAGTTCATTTTCTATATGGGGTGGAAGATTTGGTAGAGCTGCAAAAAGATGAATAAATTTAAGCAAAATCAAGGATTTTATCAAAATAGTTTTTCCAATAAGGGATAAATTTATTCTGCTCCACCAGTCAAGCAGTTTCTTTACTTCCTTCAACTTCATCAAATAATTAAGTTCTACCATATCCTCCAAGTTCAATGAGAAATCTACTCCCAGTAATCTAAAACTGTACGTTGACCAATCAATATCAATTTCTGGACATATTTTTTCATTTCCAATCCAAATAGCTTTTGATTTAAAAGCATTGCAGTACAGACCCGATACCTAGGCAAAATCATTTAAAATCAGCATGGTTGTCTTCAAGGACAAAGGAGAACCATCTATTATAACAAAAGCATCATCAGCGTACTGCCCTAATTTGAACTCCATTTCATTATAGAAAATGCCTGTAATATTTGTGTTCTTTTTTAGTTCCATTGCAAGAAGTTCAATTCCTATTATTTAATAAAAAGGGTGCTAAAGGGTCTCCCTAGCAACAACCTCTCCAAATTAAAAAATGGGGATAAATATCCATTATTAATGACACCACTTTTTGATTTATTGCAAAATACTCCAAACCAGTGACAAATGGATTCTCCAAAGTTAAAGATTTCAGAGCAATTTCCAAAAAGTTCCATTCAATCGAGTCAAAAGTTCTTGCAAAAGTCTATAAATAGGAGAAGAACAGATTCAATTTTTTTCCTCATGACAGTGCACTAGGTCATACAAAATTCTTGTATTTTCACCAATAAATCTCCCTTTCATAAAACTCTTTTGGCCGTCACTAATAATAAGAGGGAGGGATTTCTGTACACTATTAGCAATAGATGCCGATGCAATCTTGTAATCTACATTAAGTAGTGAGATTGGTCTCCAATTTGTTTTATAAATTTCCTGTCTTTATTTTCTTTTGGAATGCAAGTAATGATTCCCTGAGACTGAAATTCTGAAAAATGTTGCATATCATATCCAGTGTTTAGATCTGCCAGTGCATAATGAGATGGCAGATCTGGGTCTATGCAGTTTGCAGTTGGTATCAGTTCATACTCGAGTATATATATGGTATGTGTACAATTTATGATATATCAGCACAATGAAGTACTTTATAAGGAACAGTTACTTTGTTGGTATGCCTGGAATCATAACAAAAGAATATTTTCACATACCCTACACTATAAATATGTTGGTATTTCTAACCTTGTGATGCCACAGTACAGTTGAGGGCATACCCTTGTACCAGTATGCTTTCCTTTGAGCTACGTCCATGTGCTTTCAAAATGTTGACAGCTTTGATCGGATAGCGGTACCCTCCTTTTCCATCAGACACTCTGACGGCCATAGCTGCATCCACAACCATGTTGGCAAAGAAGTCTGCTTCTCTAAACTTTGTTAAGTACAACACAATTGTGACGAATAAAATAAAAGAAAATCTGTCTGACCTATACTTACACTGAAATTCTGAATCCACTTCATTATTCTAATTTTATCCCAAGTAGAAAGATCAAAGTATTGAGAATACTGATGGTTTGGTGGGTTGAAGTGATATTAATTCAAACTGAGATACTGCCATTTATGGTCCTTTTTAGTATTATTAACATGCTGCTCAAAATACTCTTTACAATATTTTTCTAAATTTTCATCTTATTTATGTCACTATCAACATCTAAAACATTATTTAAGAAATTAATGGGATATCCTTGCAATAGCATTTTCTATTATTTCTTCAAGTATTATGATCAGGGGAAACAATATCCAAGGGAGATAACTACTTTCGGGTCTAATTATTTAACTAAATCAGAGTTGATACCCGTAACACATAAAATTTATCTGAATGGCCAGTGGATCTACTTTATTACTAATTTTGGTAAGACCATAAAATTAGTTACTATTATAAGTAATACAAACTACATTTGGTAAAAGAGAATCGACACAATGCTATAAACATGGAAGGACTGAAATCCCTCCAAGCCAATTAAAATACAGAATATTAAACTCCTACGAAGAGCAAATACATCTACCTCTTGTGTACTGTATTGGATGTCATTCCAATCAAATTATAAGTCTGAATGACTTCAAATAACCCTGTTCTACTATTGCTTATTTTTTTCTTTTGTCATGAAGGATATATATGTGTGGGATTCATTTGCTGTGAAAGACATTTGTCTTTGCCAACTTACATTTTGTTTCACATTCAGTTTAAATGAAACTTGCACCTAAATGTTCAAAGATAAGCCCTAACAGTTGTTATTGTAAAGGATACGATCCAATGATTTTACTGGAAATGCTAGACTTCGCACAATTTACAACGCATTCCTTTCCAAGTTCCTCAATATTTATTGTTAAATGCTCCTGTATGAATTTGCATGCTTCCCTGTAAAATTGAAGAAGAAAAATGTTATTTAAAAAAAAAGCAACAACACAAAATAAAGCAAAAACAAAACAGCGTGAATAAGGATAGCAAAGTTCTAACTAATATAGAGCCCACATGGCTCAAAATTAATCGTAATATGTGAACTCGTGGTTAGTGATTTTGTTGATGGATCACTAAAAACCCTGCCACAACTAATCTGTTGGAGCAGTGAAAATTCCCACCGGTCACTATCATAGCAGTCTGGATGTGGTTGTGTGTCAGATGTATGAAATAAAATGAGAGTTTACATTCCCTTGATTGGTTAATTGATCTGTTTATTGTGTTAATTGAGTACCTACCAAGATCCTGCTCTTGACAAGTTACAGTAAATGTTCATGCTGCAAATGGATAGGTTAAACCATCATCACTCATTAAGTAAACTAGTGTGATTCTTGTCAAAGGAGTCTTCGTGCACATGGAACTAGCCAGTTGTACGACCCTCCCAGCACTGATTTCATTACTGATTATAAAAAGAGGTAAAGGGTCTCTGGCTACTATCTACGCATTCACAGACTCAATGAATAATCCAGAATTATACCAAAATATGTTTTGATGTTTATATCGTTGATAAACATTCAATGCACTGTGCAGTGACAATTATAAATAAGTGGAAGTATCTGCAAGGTGCGCAGCCGCCTCTGAAACGGCAGAAATTAGATGATGATGAGAGAGCATGATCGTAAACATGATCAAGAAGAGAACAACAAAGTGCCAGAGATGCTGGGAAAAAGAACACAAATGGCTAAAGTATGACCCAGGAAAGTATTTGATGATGTGCGCTTTCTCAGAGATGCTGCCAGGAATTTTCTTAAGAGGGGGAGGTCCCCCACACCTGCCTCCAGAGTGGGGGGAATCATGGGGGAGAGGGGACAGGGGTACCCTATGCTGAATGGTTGCTGATGGGTGAAAACAGTATTATAAGGTGTAGAAACACTGACTTTAAAACAAGCATTTAATGATTATGTATCACTTCTTTGACAATAAATGTATAAGGTATCTACATCCCTAATTGTTGCTCAACGGGTAAATATTCGTCTTTGTTTCTTATCACTCACCTTCAAGAAAGCCTTTGCAAACTGATAATCATTTATTGGACCAGACACACATATCTGTAAAGTCATCAGTTTATTGACTGTTGCAGATGTTACCCCACAGGCCTTTGAAAATGTTAAAATATTTTAGAAAAAAATTGAGACAAAAAATATTTCCATATATATAGTCAGAATTATATATCTGTATAGGATTTTGTTTCGTTTTTTTCTCACTGATATTTTGACATTTTCTTACTACAGTGATAGAGTTTCAAAGGTCTGTGGTTTGAATATTCCTTGGAGTAGTGTGAATTTTGCTTTGAGAACTTGATCCCCTTGCACAATCAGCTGTTTATAAAGGCAGAACTGCTGCAATTATGGCCAGTCTGAAAAGATTCGGGAACTGGTTTTCAGGATATATATTCAAAACACAATTTTCCACAATTCATGGATGTTGTTCCTTGGATATTTCTGTCTATGCATCAGATTTTCTGCAAGGCCTAAACTGTAGTAAACGACATCATGCCGGTTATTTCTGTATCGCTGCTTTCTGTGCTATGTTCAGCTAGCAGCAAACCATAAGATTTTACATCCTTTATAGTTTTGTCCTTAACAGATGATATTTCCATCATGCCGAATTTCCTAAAGAAATCAGCTATCTTTTGTTTCAACATGACACACTGCTGTTGTGCTTTAGACATTTCCCTAACGGCTGATCGATGGATCAATTTACTATACCCCTCCTGGAAACAATTCCATAGGAATACCTCCCTAGTTTCTGTAATACTCCAACAGATCTCCATCATAAAGGTGCTTGTATTCAAACAATATTCACCATATATAGGATTAATTGAGATCATGGAGAAAAGGCAAAAAAGATGATCTGATCAATCCAGTTAAAAAACAAACAATTTAAAAATCGCACATTGGGTATGCAAAATCTCGAGAACCATGGTAACTTACGCGATCTTTCCCCTGTTGGGTTTTAAAAGTTGTGTGACTCTAGATCTTTTTTGCAAGAAACTCACGATCCTGCGAGTCCTGGCAGCATCTCTGCTTTCTGCACTGAGTTTTCAGAGAAATACGCAAGTGTGCTGGGTACTTCATTATGATTTGTTGATTGGTGTAAAAACTTTCATTAAATTGTCCCTGAAATTGCACTAATAATGGTGCTCCTCAACTCACGAGACCATAAGGATTATAAAAAATCCAGGAAATGCCATCAAGCTGTGGCATGATGCTGGACCAAGAAATGGAAGGTCAGAGACTAGACCTTTTGGATCAAGATCTGATGATGAATCAGATACAGGAAATAAATATGAACTTTCAACTTTCAATGAATCTTGTTTTTGAATTACAATTGTTATTGTTAGGAGTTGAGGTTCATGAAAAATAAATGCTGAATTAGAAACTGAACTGACTTTGTTTGATGTTTGCAGGATCTGTGAAATTTAAGCAAGATCAGTAAAAAAAAAAAAAAAAAATTATTACGGCAATCATCCTGTGGGTTAGTGAGATAAAAAAAACTAATTTCAAGCCATGGCCCATGTATTTTATTTCCTCCATCTGACATTTATTTTGCCAATCTTTCTGGATAAAATTAAGAAACAAACTTGATTTACATTTGCAAAACATTTAGTCAAACCTGCCCTAATGGTCAGCTTTATTTAATGTTCACCTGGTTTCAACGGTCATTCACCTTCCTCCCATGGAATTTCCTCAACAAAAATGATCAGTGTTTTAGCCAGGTTTGAAAAAGTAGGCCAATCGTGTGATCATATATGGCCAACCTCATAATAAAATTATATATCATTTACAGTCTTTTTCCCTGCTATTCACATGAAAAACCAAACAAATTAGCTCCAGTCATACCCTAATTAAGCAAAAGTCAAAAGTTTTCAATGTTATGCTCTGCGACTTTATTGTCATCAGTCTTTAAAATCTTTTAACTTTCATGCAATTTCTTGAGGGAGGTTGAATGTTTTTTTGTCTTGAGTTCTGTGATTTTCATTGGAAGTTTAACTTTTAACTTTCATTTTGGTTTTTGTGGGTTTTACCAGCTTGTTCACTACGGCCATCATTTCTTTACGGTCTAAACAGCATACTGGGTAAAAGAAATCGGTTATTCATTGTTTCATTTCTACCTCTTACAGAAACTTTGCAGCTTATGCAAATGACACTACGTCAGGGTTGTATCATGTGACTGGAAGCACACGACTTATGAAAATCGCAGAGTTAAAAAAATTCTGTTAGTAAAAAAGATGTTAACTGGGGTGGAACTTACCTCAAAACATTACTTGAATTTGCTTCAATTTTTCATTGATAATAAATAGGTGTCTTCCTTGTCTCAAATGCAAGCCATCCACCAAGTTTGGTCAATGTAGGTGATACAGAACTTGAAATATCATGCAGAAACCATTTTTCTTCTTTGATTCACTGTAATCTTGACCGCTGACTCCAAAATTAATAGATGTGTTTTTGGCTCAAATGCAATCCATTAACAAAGTCTGTTCAAGTTATCTGGTAGACAATTCAAGTTATTGTGGGAAACAGTTTTCCTTGTCACAATCCCTGTGAACTTGACCTTTGACCTTTTGAGCCCAAATATCAATATGTTTCTTCTTGCACCTAATGCAGGATACTTAAAAAATTTAGTAATGGTAGATTGTGGAGTTACTGTGCATAAAAGAAATTATTAACAGGATGATGGTCATGTGACAGTATCATAATATAATGGAATCTGTCTTGTGGCATGCATATAAAAAGTGTTGAAATAGTCCAAAAATCTAAACAGATTATTTCCATATTCATACAAATATGCCTGCCCAATTTAATTTCTCTACGCTGAGTGGTTTTCAGAGACTCGTATATGGATGGGCAGATGGACAAGAGCAAGATGCATCGGGGCAAACAGTGGACACACCAAAACTGCCCCACCCCACCCCGGAAAAAGAAAATGTGCATATGCCCTCATCTAGGATCTAAATCAACTGCCAACTGAAAAGCTTAGTCATGGGCAATAACTCTCCAACAATATGATGCAAACTGCATTAAGCAGGCAATGGAAATTTAAAAAAGTAATCGAGCAGTGTACCAGTCTTTAAGTGGGGGAACACTGAATTCTCTATTTAATACTTGGAGATCAGACCCTTGGCTACAATATCAGCATGGAATTTTTCTTCTGTAATTTTCTGAGATTTTTGTCCGTGCTTTCAACGTCTACATACCTTCTGTCTGTGCATGTACACGTTTTAGATTTTTTGCAGCATCCTACAATTAGCTTGTGTCTACCCAGTTAGAAACGGATGATTAAGGTAAAGTTTATAGGTACCCCACTTTAGGGACATATATCTTAAAAAAATGCCAAAAAGCACATAATTTTGTTTGTTTAGAATATTTGTCCTTAATGCAATCAACAAGTACATGTGTTGTTTGCTGGGTCATCTTGTGCACAAAATAGTTATATTTTCTCAACATTAACATTAATGTCAATGGAAAATGAATTAGTGGTGTGATCCCTATATCCATCTAATTGGCTAGCTAGATTAGATACTAATTCCATAAATAAAATGTACCGTATATACTCACGTATAAGATCATACCAACTGCAAACTGCATAGACCCAGATCTGCTGTCACATAATGCGCCGGCAGATCTGGGTCTATGCAGTTTGTAAGGAGTAATCAGTAGAACAAACAACAGTGACCCTGATCTGCAGGCGCATTATGCGACGGAAGATCAGGATCTATGTTGTTTGCATTTGGACCCAGATTATATGCGAGTATATACGGTAATCTTCAATTCATCTACAAAAAATAAGTTGTTGTTGTTGAGGAAAACATTATGTGAAATACTTACTTGCAAGCTAATCTGTAGCCACTTATAACTGATGTGGGATGGATTTTGCATTTCACTAGCTCATCTGCATTTTTCAGCAACTCTGCCGCAATTATAACCTGAAAGTATGTATCTGAACTTGATCTTTGTACTTTTTTTTCCTTATATCAAAATTACATAATTACCTGAACTAGAATTATGTGTTCGTAAATACCCATGTGCTTCCAAACTTGGACCTCTACACAAAAGTTTGACCCTATTGGATAGGTCTTCGAGGGTAAAAACTGCCTTTAGGTTGAACCTCTACAACACCCAAGTTTGAACCTCATAGATAGGTCTTCGAGGGTAAAAACTGCTTTTAGGGCAAGTATCAGTTGGGTGTGTGCCTTTATCTTTTCATATCCAGTAAGAATATACATGCATACTTTATCTCAAATATCACAGCAATAAGATATGAATCTCTGATTTAGCTCATACAGATTTCAGTATCAGAAGGCATATGTTGACCAAAAACTCGGAATTTTAAATATTCTTTTTCTTTCTTAGTCTTTATGTTTGCAGGTAATATATTTTTTTCTATTGGCAAATTTTCCGGGAATGAGGGGGTACAGCCAAGATTTCCAATAACAAAAACACATGCACTTTCATACCAAGTGAACGGTGTATCTCTTTATGAATAAATTGCTTAATGTCTGTTACAAGTCAACATTAGCCGTACTGTGACATTTCTGTCCAACTAAAATAAAATTTCTTGTAACATTTTGCTCTATCCCACTGTATATACTCCCAAGTAACATGATAAAAACTTGGAAGCAAGTTGAAGTAACCTTGGAGTGACCCCAAGTGCAAGGCATAGATAAAGTTTGGAAAATATAGATGGTGGAGAACACAAGTTATTTTGCAGACACCATTTTTTCTTCTTTCAGTCAGTGACCTTGACTTCTGAGCTTTCAAGTCCAATATCAAAAGGTTTCTTCCTTACCCCAAGCGCAAGCAATCCACAAAGTTTGTTAAATGTTGATGGTTGAGAACTCGATTTACTGTGTGGAAACCATTTTTCTGCTTTCAGTCATAGTGACCTTGTATTTTGAGCTTTTGAGCCCAAAATTGATAGATTTCTTCCTTACACCAAGTTCAAGCTATCCACAAAGTTTGGTACCTGTATAATTTGGACAGCTGGAGTTATTGTGTGAAAACCAAATTGGTAACATATGGATGGACATAAAATAATTGGTAACATATGGATGGACATAAAATAATTGGTAACATATGGATGAACATAAAATAATATGCTCTGCCTCACAGTGGGCATATGAAAAGCTTGGCTTATTACCGGCTAAAGAAAGATAGCAAACAAATGAATAGTCGCTTCAAGCGTAAAAATACAAATTTTGACACAATTCTTATCTGAGAACTTACTCAAACCGAGTTATAAAAGCCACTTGCACAAATTTCTCAACTGAGCCAAGTCTCGAGGATTCGAGGACAAGTCAGAGGATGAGCTTGAGCGCATTTTATGAAAGCAGGACTAGTCTATTTTGCATACCATCACAAAAAATATACTTAATATGTCTGTTACAAGTCAACATTAGCCGTACTGTGACATTTCTGTCCAGCTAAAATAAAATTTCTCATAACATTTTGCTCTATCCCACTGTATATACTCCCAAGTAACATGATAAAAACTTGGAAGCAAGTTGAATGGGAATATCTTCTTGTAATTTAATTTATACTACAACTCTCACCATAATATTTCTACCTTGCTTTGAGTCATGGATCCTAATTCAAAAGCATGCTCCACCCAAGGAATTATTTTGACTTGCAATTATCCTAAAAAAACTGAGAAAAGTATCCAAAAATCATTGAAAAAAATCCCAAAAACATTCAAAGATCTGCTTCTGATGCTGATATCATTGTCTGCCTCTAGAAGCCAGAATTTACTGAAAGTCACATGCATTAAGTAACCTTGGAGTGACAGGCAGTATTACAAGCAGAGTTTATGCATTAGCAATAACCCTGATCACATGAAAAGAATGCAGTATGCAGTATGCTGTCCACTCATCTTATTCATATACTCATTCACATGTACAATACACAGTTAATTGCAGAGGGTAACCCATCACAACATACAATGTATAGTAATTAAGATAGAAAGTTTACCACTGAATAAACATTTATTCCTGCTTCCAAATGCACTGGTCAAAAAGGGACTTTTTAGCAGGTTAGGATGTATACAAAAGAATCTATGCAGTAATGACCTAAGCTATGTTAGTAAAGCATAAAATGTAGGTTACCATGACCTTCTCTGTTTGCAAGGGCATAGTGCCAACAGTAATGCATCCAATTATTAAATTTCAGGGTTGAACAAATGAACTACAGACACAAAATTTAAACGATGTCATTGAAGTATGAAATATAGGTCTCTGAAATCTCTTTTTTTGATAAGATGCATCCACTCACCAAGTTTCATGATTCTTAGTAGGATGGTATGCATATAGCATAGCAAAAACTAACATGGTTATGAATTAAATGCAAAACTTAAGCAAAACAAATTAAAGATGAAATACAGGTCATGATGAGCTATTGTTGTAAGGGTGTGTAGCGACATCAATCAATCAAAAAATTTTTTTGGTCTTGGGGTAAAGTACGTATGTACATATAGTGTTTTGGGCACATGAACATAATCCTGGCTATACAGTGCAGAGGAAGTTTAGGTATCCCAAAAAAGACACACAAAGCAAAGACAAAGCCAAAGAGTGCAATATCTTTAAAATACAAATTATATATATATATATATATATATATATATATATATATATATATATATATATATATATATAAAAACAACGCTCTTTTAAAAGGTACAAGACCTTTGCTGCTAGAATATTATAAGACACATCTCGGGGCAAAAAAGGCTGCCTCCATTAGTCACATGTTATGACATAAAGGATGGCACACGTTTTATATCCCAGAGTCCATAGAGGGTAGAACCAACCATAGAGGGTAGAACTAAGCACAACAACCTAACCCAGTAAAATGTGAACTGTAGGGCACAGGGACCCTTTTTTTTGTACATACATAATACTAACAGAGATGTATACAGTCACCTAGTTTAATGATTTAAGCATGAATACTGTATATACTCGATTATAAGTCGACTCGACTATAAGCTCACCCCCCCTTTTTAGGGCTACAAAAAGTGAATTTCTCTTTGACCCTCCTATAAGTCGGGGTGTATTTTGCAAATCAGATCCGTCCGAAGGGGTGACTTCTTAGTGAGTCAGAAATGCACTTTGGAAATATAAACAAGCCAAACTGGATAGACAGATAAGAAAATCAAAGACAAAACCAGTGTAAAATACAATTATATTATTGAGTGAAATGTGTCACAAATAAATTGACAACTTACAATTTGTCCATCTTTGTGTAATAAAGTCTATTGAAATCCATAATGCTTGACATTTTAAATCCATTTATATGATAAATCCACGAATTCAATTATAGGTCACATTCTGGTATAAAAATAGAAGATCAGAATGATCCGATTCACAATATCCCGTAATATGTTAATTCCACACTTTGTACAAATAAACTGAAAGTTAAGTCCACTTTTTTGTGATTCACGGTATCCTATAAATGTCACTATCTAATGTCATCTGGTACAAAGTCCAAGAATTAATCCTCATTGTCTGATAAAGTTTTGAAATCCTACATCATCGTCTAGTCATTGTAAATCGTCGTCTAGTCATCATAAATCTCGTCCGACTCTGATTCCTCGGCTTTACTGTCATATGCAGGTGCTTATGCAGAGACTGAGCTTGGGCTCTGTAAGTAACACTTTGATCATAAAGTCAGAAATCTATTAAAGGATGCAACTGAACACGTCAATTGTGCGGCAAGATCACAGGGAGTTCAAATAACCACACTGTTACTTGGCACTGAACAAGTATCAAACTCGCGGCTTGATCAAAGGGTTGTCACATGGGAAAACAAAGAGTGTGGTGCCTTTACAAGCTAAGGGGTTAAGGTCAAAGTATATGCACAGGAAGTTGTAGAACTCTACTTGGCACTGAACAAAGTATTAGATTCGCGGCTCGATCAAAAGGATTGTCAACTTGAAAACAAAGCGAGTGCCTTTACAAGCCAAAGGCTTATCAGCCCATGTGCACTGGCAGATAACTTGGGAAATATCACTTGGGAATTAAGTCTGACTTTTGGAAAAGGAAAAAACAAATTAAATCAAACCTTTTATTGCATCAAGCACAGTCTTTATACAGCAAAACACAAATATTAATACAAATACAGGTTGTCGGACTGGCACGAAAATGGAAGCAATATACTTACTAGTAAACAACCGCGGTAAACATTGACGGACACTTCATTTTGCGGTAGGTAGTATTTAATTTACCGGCAATATTTTCAAATTATTAAAATCCAAATAACTGTATATACATGTATTGTGTAATGAATACCGTCATGAAACGGATAAACACAGTGCATACCATATATGCATTACTGCATAGGAATAGTGACATGAAAACGTAAAAATATATGAATTGACAGTATTCTTATGTACTGCAAACATTTAGACTTTCCAAGATTACCCCAAGATTTATAATTTTTTTGAATGTCGCGATTATAAGACGACCTCTACTCAGCATGGTAGACTTATAAGCGAGTACATACGGTAGTTAAAACACAAAACTGAACAGTGAAGCATGATGGGTCAAAGTGACATACTATTGTAATAAGGGTATAGTACATCAAGATGCATCCCCTTGCCAAGTTTCATCATTCCAGGTATAACAGTATATATACAGGATGCAAAAAACCGATGTAGTCATGAGCTTGATGCAAAAACTTGACCAAGACTAATGTACATGTACATACAAAGTTAGCCCCCTTCTTATGGGGTTGGTGCAATAAAAGCCACTCCAAACTGTTGCCTAGGACCTAGGAAGAAACACTGGTTGAGATGCAGTGTGACTATACATCTGTATATGGTTTTCATATGTATAGACACCAACCGTAACACCGATGCTGACACTGGGGCTAGTGTGATAGCTCTCCCCAACTTCGAAGGAACCAATAGATACGATCTAAATCAGCTGCCATTTATTGTTAACATAATGAAATAAAATAAACACAAGAGTCAGAAAATGGAAGTTTGTTTTATATTATCAAACTGTATTTGTACCTTACAATATTCATATGTAAGAATATTTAAAATAAATAAAGATGTAAATAATGTGACAAATACGTAAATTCTATTAAAAAACACTGAAAGATATTCACATTAAAACCCAGAAAGGATAGAAATAATAACATTAAGGTGAGAGTTTTTTGGGTCAATGTATAGGAATTATTATCCGATTTTTCAGCGGTGGCTCCTTCCAACCCGTAGTCATCAGAAAATATCTGGTTCAACCCTGAAGTAAGGTTGTAATTTTGAGAACATCTGCACAAGTTTCTTTTATATTTTACAACCCTTTTTAAAAATCTTAAGATGGAAGTCATCATAAAATTCTTCACGTTCACACATGCCTTGTGACACCCCTCCGCACACGTCCCAACAAACTGCATCCAAAACCTGTCATCATTTATTCAACCTTTTAAAACACAGTATCAAATATGAAAACTCCTCTTTCAATTGGTGTCGATTGTGTTCAGGTTACAAGAAACTTCTGAACCTCAGCCCTGAGAGCCTCTGGGGTTTATGCCTGCATCCAGATTTTAAAAAATCTTTGTTATATTTTTATCCTTGTGAAACACCATACCAAACGATTACAGTATATACTCGTGTACAAGTCAGATCCAACTGCAAACTGCACAGACCCAGGTCTGTTGATGCATAATGCACAGGCAGGTCTGGGTTTACGTTGTTTGCAGTTAGACCAGACTTATATGCAAGTATATATGGTACCCTTTTACAGCTGGTGCTGATGGATTAAATGTGAAAAAGAGAAATGACAGTCAGATGCATGGACATAATAATGTACTGTGGTGCGAAGACTTACAACCGTTGTGGTGCCATCTCCAACTTCTTGGTCCTGCAATTCTGCCAACTCTACCAAAATTTTGGCAGCTGGGTGTTCAACTTCTAAAAGCTTAAGGATTGTGGCACCATCATTAGTTATTGTAATATCCTGAAATATCAAAGAAAACTGTAATTATTTTAATATACACATGTAGTTAAAGTGAGACTTTATCCCTTTTACCGATTAGACTGTCATCTTGTGTCTCTTTTTTGCCTCAAAATTGTACGACTGAAACCCCACACACAACCCTACACTTAACGATTCAACAGACATTAACATACTAATCTAAACTCTCATATCACCATGGCTCAAAATCTTTTCCACAAAGTTTTTGGTAGACACTTTTTATACAGACACATTTAACAAAGAGCAACATTTTATACTTACCGTATTTAGCTGTGTATAACGCGCACTTTTTTCACCTAATTTGCTTATCTTAAGTAGGGGGGTGCGTGTTTTATACAAGAAGTAAAAAAAAAAAGATTTTTTTCCAGGTCGATCTGACGAGAGGATGAAAGCACTATAGCTGCCTACATGTGTCACATTCACTCCTTGTGAAATATTAAATCCGTTGTACATTGCATTGTAACTAAATTGTTTACTGGTACTAGCCGTATTAAAGAAATAAATAATGCTTACAAATAGTCTTGTTCTTTGATTGCTTATGTTAATAAACTGGTTTCATTTCACATCACTGTGTAGCGTTTTGTTCTGTGCCTCAACCGGAAATACATGTACATAATGACTGGCAACTTGTTCAAAAGCTGTGCAAAGTGCCGCATTAGAGCGGAACAAATAGCACTGTGAGGATTACCGTACTTGTTCCGTAAATGTTCAGTATTCCATAACTGTTAATCTAATACATTTATTCTTAATTTATTCTTGGTTGAATTGAAATATAATATGTGTAGAATTCATGCAGTGTTAATGTTCTCATCAGAGGCATCTTTAGGGGATATTTTTTGCGACTGTGGTTTCTTTCTTACGGTAACACTGACACGTTGTGGAACAAAATAATAAATTAATGTATGAAGTTGGAAAATATTTTTTTCTTTTGAAAATAAACTTGGTTCTTAGTTTGTATTTCTCATCTTAAATGATAGTATTTTGTATTTATTTCTGACTATAGAGTGATCAATGTTTCATTGATTAAGTGTGGTCTTTTCAAGGTTATCAGCGGAACAAATACTGTAGTATCATTTATTTTCAAGGGGCTCAATTTTCGTGGTTTTGTAAAAAAAAGACATTTTCGTGGGTATTTAAATTCATGGTTTTGCCTGTCAAAGTTTGCATATTACTAAGTGTTTAATTTCGTGTTTTAACCTCGATAAATACCCACAACAAAGAATAAAACTCTGTCGATGCAAATGGTAGTAACTGGAATGTTTATAACAATACTTCAATACTTTCACATGTATGAGCACAAATCAAAAACCTGACAAGTTCAATACTGACACCGTGTTTTTGTCCAAGTGAATAACATCAATGGAAGCCGACGCAGCCAACAACACTAAAACAATACTACCGCCTCTATGATCACAAATAACACTCATGTCAAGGTCAATCACTTACACCGTGTTTTCGTCTGAGTGCTCAACATCAAAGGAAACCGATGCAGACTAGAACACTAAGTCAATCGGTTATTAAAGTAACCTGTATGATCTCTACCTTAAACCACTATCCATAAAGGAAACAAAACACGTGACCAGCTGCCCTTTGCTCAATGCAATAAGCAGACAGCGGCAATATTTGATGTGTATAGAGCCCATATATGTAATAAGATGCAAACAAAATTGAAAGACAGTGGAATCATGCGTTTGTTTGTGCCTGCCTCATGTACAGACCAACTTCAACCACTAGACTTGACAATAAATAAAGAGTACAAAGAATAATTAAAATCACACTTCCACAACTGGTATGCTAAACAGGTCATGGAGGCCATCATGAAAAAAAGGATGATGCTACTGGTGACGATCACTGATTGCAACCTCATTAATCAAGCCAATTCGGGCTGAATGGATAATTGCAGCTTAAGCGACAATGAGTGAAAGATGGGACCTAATTATCAGTGGTTTGGAGAAAGCTGGACTTGTTTAATTCTGCAATTTGGTTATTATTTATCTGACAAGCATTTGTGTGTACATTGAGACTTGTTTGACACGATGTTGATACAGTGGCTTTGTCTGAAAATCAGTGAACCGTGAGCTTTAATACTCTGCTGTAATTAGTGTATATACGTAGTGTTTCATTAATAATAGTGCTTCAAGCAATAGTTCTAGTATTTTACAGGCTTGTTGTTCTTTTGGATTAAAAAAAAATGGATAAAATGAAATGTGGTTTCAGGATTTAAATTGTTCAACAACAGTTGTACTCGAGCGAAGGATCGATTTGAATAAGTATTTAATTTAATTTTCATATACTATTATTTTTTCTTTCATTTTCAACATTACTAGTGTTTGAATACCTTATGCTTTTTCTCGTTTCTCTCTATCCTTACTTATCTCACATACTGATTTAAGGCAGTGAGTGGAAATTACAGATATCGGATATCTTATCGACACGTGTGCATTGAAACAATATAAAATGCTTTATAATTCTTTTTTCAAAGGTCTAAAATAAAACAAACACGTGTAAAAGCTAATATTTTATTTCCAAATTACAGTATTGACATTGATTTATGAAATACTAGTAGGTTCCTTAATCTCTAGGAACGACACACAGTAAGAAGATGAGTGTGTGTGCGTGTGTGGGGGCGTCATCATCATACGTGGCTAATTTTTGTTGGGTATTTAAATTCGTGGTTCAGAGCAACAACGAAAACCACGAAAATTGATGATACTACAGTATATGATTACAGTACCTGTAAATGTTCAATATTCGATAACTGTAGATCTAATTAATTTTGTCTTCATTTTTTCTTGTTTGAACTGAAATATAATATTTAGAATTCAAGCAGTGTTAATGTTCTCATTTTTTTTCATGACTACAGTTAGCCTGTTAAGGTAACACTGACACAGCGTTAATGTATGAAGGCGGAAAACATATTTTATTTCCTTTGGAAAATAAACTTGTTTCTTAGTTTTATTTCTTATCTTAAATCATAGTATTTGAGATATCTTTGTGACTATACAGTGATCAATGCTTCATTGACTCAGCGTGGCCTTTTCACGGTAATCGGCGCCAGGTAAGCTTTGATGCGCTCAACATAGTTACATTGCTTTGTCTCGGTGAGTAATATTTAATTGATTCAGCGTGGTGTTTTTAACGGTGATCAGTGCTTCATTGACTCAATGTGGTCTTTTCAAGGTAATTGGCACCGGCTAAAGCTTTGATGTGCTAAACATAGTCACGTTGCTTTGTCTAGGTAAATTTGCAATGTATTTACTTTTCTTCAGAAAATAAACTTGTTTCTTTGTTTTATTTCTCATTTTAAACAACAGTATTTGATACGGTACTTCTTTGTTACAATACAGTGAGCAGTGTTTAATTGACTCAGCATGGTGTTTTTTAAAGGTAATCAGCGCCGGCTAAAGCTTTGATGGGTCAAACACAAGTACAATGCATTGCCTTGGTAAATTCTTGCTTGGACATGGAGATATATTTTAGAGGTGTAATGATAATCTAAATAAGTATAAGTATAAATACCGGGCCTAAATTTTCACATAGCATATTGTGTTCGATCTTGAATCTGAACGAATATAGTCAAAGTATCAACATGGGTCATATAAGAAATTCATACAATGCGAAAGACAAGCTAACCATCATTGCCTATGCAGAAACACATGGTAACAGAGCTGCTGGGAGGGAGTTTAATGTAGGAGAGTCTTCTGTTAGGGAGTAGAGAAGAATGAAAGAAAGACTGAAGAAAATACAGAGAACAAAACAGGCAGATAGAGGGACAAGTGCAAAGTATCCGGACGTAGAGAGTGGAGTCCTTGAATGTGTCATGGATAGAAGAAGACCGGGAATCTCAGTATCCACGATAGAGATTCGCTTTCAGGCAATATTGATTGCAAAACAGAAGAAAATAGACGACTACAAGGGGTCTGTGAGCTGGGCCTATGCATTTTTACGATGGCACGACTTGCCATACATCATCATCAATGCCTTCAAAAAGTGCTGCATCTCAAATAAAATGGATGGCACAGTGGATGACATCTTGTGGGAGCACAATGCTAAGCGTGAAGACCACCCATAGAGCGAGGACGAAGACGAAGATGAAAGCTATTATGCAGCAACACCAGGAACACAGGTGAGAACATACAGCGACTTTTCTCGAGTTATGACGCCGAAGAGGAATTTGAGGGATTTGATGCAATAGATTGAACTCCATCAACAGTGCAAACCTTTAAAGGGCTATTTTAAGGGCCAACCATAAAATCGGAAAGATATAATTTCAATATTGCCACTTTTTTCATTCACTATCCAAAATGGCCGACTGTTGTCGCGCTATGAAAACAGAGCAAAATAGTCATGATTTTGAAATGTATTATATCACATGCGCGTTATATGGCAGAACTATGTTTTTTCCACTCATTCTGGGTTGAAAATCGGGGTGCACGTTATACACAGCTAAATACAGTATGTACAGAAAGCTGTTTTTATGAGATTTCTTTTAATACGTTTACCTTAAAATATATCTTTGCAATTTGTCACATTTTAAAACAAACATTTAATTGGAAATCTTCATACCAATCATTTCACAAATAATGTGATTTGATCATGCAGATGGATGAAGAAAAAAAAAAACAATTCAAAAGACTTTTTCTCTTTTTTATGATTACATGATCTGATTTTACAACATAGTAACATTAATAATTACCATTATCTTACTAAAATAAAAAAAAATATCCCACTTTTCTGACAGTTTGAAATATTTAATTGATACAAATTAACAGAAATTGTTATGACAACATTTTCAATATTTTACCTCCACAAAAATTACCCTTTTGAATAGAGAAAAAACAAACAAGAATCATTAACTGAATGTATACCAAGAAGAGAAAAACACTGCTGTAACTTCTGTCTTCCAGAATGTTTTTAACCCTGTGTTTTCTTATAGATCCTGTTCTCTTAAAACAGACTTAACAAACTGCCACGCATTAGACCCTCCCTTTATTTGGAATACTTCATACAAAACTGTTGTTAAAAACACGATTTACAGAACAAGCCAAAGAAAAATTGTAACCTAATTTATTAATTTCTTTGCCTTCATAATTCACTCTGCCACATAACCTGAGGCAAGTCAATTATTTAGTAAGAGTATATGATCGCCTGTCTGTGATGACAGCTGTAACGCCTAAAAGTCGCAGTCTAAGGCATATGGTTGGGACAGTATTTAAGTGCTGAACACTTATTATCTATACTTTTATTTGAGGACTATGGGAAAATCAATACATTATTATTAAAAATTTTGTTGAATCAAGAAACAATACAAGTAGATTATCCCACGACCAAATGAAGGCTTTTTTGATCAAAACAACTGATACTAACAGGAACCAATTGCCAATAGCGATTCCAAGTCCAAAACTTGCCTTCAAACGCATCAATTTAATTAAAAAGCTATGGGACCAAGGGGAAGTTTGAAGTTGAGCAATATGGAAACATTTATAGACTTTATAATGAAATCATTACCCCAATATCATCTACCAGCATCTTGTCCAGTCCAAGTGGTCCCAAGCTGCTCTTGACAATGTTGGCAATGGAACAAGCTGCCAACACTGAAATGAAAATATTATGATTAAACTAGATATGAAAGAAGTCACCAATATCTGAATTTTTTTACTTTTGGCTCCCCTCCCCCAACACACTTTCCCCAAACCCTGGGCTACAATCAGGATTTGAAACTGCTGTTGTCATCTATTCATCCTCCAGAAGCACCATACCAAATATATTCAGCCTCTCTCAATTGGCTAAGATGGAGTTCAGCTTATAAAGACGATTCCACATTTCCTATGATGACATGACATTTGACCCCTACCCCTCCTCCTCCTCCACTTGGGGCTATATCCACAGGGCTTGATATTGACATCATTGTTTTAATAGCTAAGAGGACAAGTAGAATTTAATATACTAATCCTCTTCCCCACCCCAAAAAATGTGATTTACTAGTGTGAACTTCAAACTGCTTCGTAGTAACGAAGAAGTTGTAACTATTTCTCACCTCAAACAAAACAAACCATCGATAACCACTATGGTACTCAATGACCTACTTGCATTGCTATGCTGTAAAGCACCAAACCATTTTGAAAGGAATGGTACATTGAATTTCCAATTTTCACATTTTTAAAATTAATAGAGGCATTGGTATTCCCTGAGGTTATATTTATCAAAGAAAAAATAAATAAAACTAACTTTATTCTAATGGGGAGGGGGGGGGGAGGGAACTTTTATAATATTTGGAGCTGTTAAATAATTTACTACCAAATTCTTTTGTACATTCAGGTTTAGAATTGAACATAAATTTCTTTGTAGCCAGAAGGACTCATTGATAAAGAAATTTACAACTCCTGTTGAATCTTCACTAGTCCTTGCCACAAAACCATTAAGGCTATTTGAAAACATTCACTACAAGTTCAGAAGAAAAATAATAACTGATTGTCCACAATTTAACTTTAAAAAAAAAGATGACCAAGCAAAAAGATTTACAAAGCCTCCTCATCCGGCAAAAGCAAATAACTGGATAAGAAAAAAACCAAAGACCTCATTCACCCCCCCCCCCTTACACATTGTAACTCCACGATGATTTAAGGCAGTACACATCAAGCTACAGTGTTCCTAACACTCTTGAATTGAAGGCATGTGTACCCCCTAGGCCGCTAAAACAGGAGTACAACACAAATATTGGGATTGCACATTGCAAAGAAAATAAAATATCACTGCACCGCAGTATAGTAAAATTACAAATAAATAAATCAATCAACAAATATATCAAAATTTCACGACTTGTTTGCATTTGGTACTTCGGAAAAGTAATGCTAGTGTACAGATTGATTCAGTAACTAGTTATTCAACGACTCCAAATATTACACAAACTTCCTGTTCTTTTTTCCTCAAAATAAGGCTAGTCTCCTTTTTTCTTTAATAAATATTACCCCAAGGAATACCATTACCCCAAGGAATACCATTACCCCAAGGAATACCATTACCCCAAGGAATACCATTACCCCAAGGAATACCATTACCCCAAGGAATACCATTAAATAAATACCAATAATAAATATTACCCCAAGGAATACCATTACCCCAAGGAATACCATTACCCCAAGGAATACCATTAAATAAATACCAATAATAAATACCCAAGGAATACCATTAAATAAATACCAATAATAAATACCCAAGGAATACCATTAAATAAATACCAATAATAAATACCCAAGGAATACCATTAAATAAATACCAATAATAAATACCCAAGGAATACCATTAAATAAATACCAATAATAAATACCCAAGGAATACCATTAAATAAATACCAATAATAAATACCCAAGGAATACCATTAAATAAATACCAATAATAAATACCCAAGGAATACCATTGCAGGGCTTGAAACTAGCGGTAGTCTGCTAGCCCAAAGCTAGTAAATTTTCTGTCGGAAAAGTTGTTTTCATAATTTGAATAGTCCAATGGCTAGCAAAGTTTCAGTTGTCACCAGTCTACATTAATTTACGCTAATCATAACATGATTTTTGAAAATATAAATAACTGGATGATATCCAAAGTCTCTTGGTTCTAATTGCATAAATCACCGATTTTCAATTGCTCCCCTAGAGGGTTAGAACAAATGAGGATTTTACAAAACCGTATTTCTAAACTAGTCTGTACAAATCTTTACCCGTGTTGTTAGATTTACAATGCAAAACTGTACGTCAAACTAGTCTGTACAAATCTTTACCCGTGTTGTTAGATTTACAATGCAAAACTGTATTTCTAAACTTGTTTGTACAAATCTTTACCCGTGTTGTTAGATTTACAATGCAAAACTGTATTTCTAAACTAGTTAGTACAAATCTTTACCTGTGTTGTTAGATTTACTGTACGTCAAACTAGTTTGTACAAATCTTTACCCGTGTTGTTAGATTTAAAGTATGTCGAACTAGTTTGTACAAATCTTTACCCATGTTGTTAGATTTATTGTATGTCAAAGAATGCTAGTCCAAATTTCCTCTTGCCTTTCCTATCCCATTTTCGATATTTTGACATTTATGTTGGAATGTGAGGTCAGAGCACATTGCCTATTGAAAAATTGGAATTCACCATAACCATGTGGTATCTGCATAGTGTAGACCCTTATTACTGAGCCTAGCAAACTTAAAACAACCTAACATTGAGCCCCACCCACATGAAGTCGATAGAAAGATGATTTATCTTCTCCGAAATGGTGACACAACACTTGTAATGTCTTTAATTCATTGACAGATGAGATGAAACTATTGCACTGATGAATTCTGAACTGGTTCTCTTTCACTTGCACTACTAATCACAGGACTCCCCAAATCTCACAGCCTTCATTTCCTGCGCATCAGAGATCCAACAGTCACGTGATACCAACAAAAGCCCCTTTCCAATGTTGTTGCACAAAGAATTTGAAAACATTAAATGAAAGTCACATCGTTCCCCCCACCCCAAAAGGGACAAATACTTTTCAACATATTTATTCAGAGAACCACCACCAGAAACCGGTCGCTGTTGCAGCAACACGGAAAAAGCCAGATTCATCACACAGATGCACATGTCAACGTATTAGTAACACGATACTAACAAAAACTGTCTGATGAATTTGTCAATGTATTTAAAGACATAACGAATGCTATACTCACAATTTCTAAGATAAATAATCTTGCTCTCATTTTCGTGTTGGAAGGCTTGATGTAAAGTCATTTCAATTTGCTAGGCCCAGTACCATATGCCAACATTGTGTGGTTTCAGCAAATATAAATTTTCAATAGGCAATGTGCTCTGACCTCGCACCCTAACATAAATGTCTGTATATCTAAAATGGGGTAGGAAGGATCACAGTAAACTCAGACTAAAAGACTGTAAACCAGACTTGTGAACTTGTCAAACCTCAACTGTAATGCCATGGTGTCAAACCTCCATTGTAATGCCAAGGTGTCAAACCTCCATTGTAAAACCATGGTGATCAAAATCACTACTCTGATTAAGCATTCTGTCTTTAGCATCACGAAGAGACATTTTTGTTCAAAGGTTCGTATCTGTTGCGAAAACCTGCACACTGTCTATACTGCTACAGGGAGAGATATTCTCACCCTGCTTACACTGTAGCACAATGGGTACTGCCTTAAATTGTCTGTATGTGAGGTTACGATACATAATGACCACTGTTAACGAGGTCTTTAGTCTTTTTCTCCTTTTAAGTTATTTCTTTTACCCAGATGACAAGGCTCTAAAAAATGTTTACTGATTCATGTACTGGTGTAACACTGGACAGAAACGCATTGCTGATTTTGATTAGCTTGGGTACCAATAGAGGGCACGTAGTAGATGATCATTAATAGAACAATCAAAGTAATGATAAAACCTTCAGCAAAAACACCACTGCATTTATTTCCAAAGTAGCGTACAGGTAACTAAAAATGTACATTAAAATCCAAGATTATCCAAACACTACCCTCAACATGTATTCATAGATCCTTTTCTCTTGCATGAAATCCAAGAAAAAAAATGGAATTTATTTAGTATGTCATCCAGTGAACAAGGTCCGATTAAACATTTTTATAAAATTGAACTATTTTTTAGTACAACGGTTATAAGCTATAGTATTCACTTACTCCCCAGCAGTGTATCTTCCCCCTACCAATTTTTAAAATGAAAAGCCTCAATGATATGCACAAAACTTAATAATTTCATTCATCGATTTATAATTTCTAACCCAAATGTTTCCTGGGGGTCCATAACATTGTCAGCTGTTTGCATTTCAAACCAAACAGGAGTTTCTCTACTAACACACCATCCATATATGCATGGGCAAGTCTACTTTTTGACAACAGGAGTGATGTAGTTCATCATCTTTGATAAGCTCCAAATAATTCTGTACCTTCTTTTAACTTTGGCAGTTACAACCCTTTGAACCCATGTATATAAGAGTTAAACCGTTTGCCCTTCTTATTTTCTTAAATTCTTTTGAGAAATATCAAAACTAGACACTGGAAATATTGGATGCAGATGACACAGGTTTTACCTTCTATATATGTGTAGTCCTAGGACCCTCATCCCTTCATTGAAAATGGATTTTTGCAGGAATAGGAAAAGGTCAGTGAGCAAGTTCATTATTTACACTAAAAACTCTTGCTTTGTTTGATAACGTGAACAAGATAAGTGTTGGGGATGACCTGGCGACAATCAGGTTACAAATTACAAATTATAAATTAATGAAGTGACCAAGTTATGTGCATTTTTTTTTATCCCTGATGCTTTTCGTTTTTAAAATTGTACAGGGGTGGGGCGAAAACTATGGGTGGCTATGCTCAAGCAAAGTGGGAATAACTCTAAACAGCTTTTAGAAAATAACACTGGACCCAGTTTCCGAGACGGGTGTATTTTTGAACCACACTTTGTACTTACATGTTCGCTTCTTGCATGGAATTATGGGTATTTAAGCAAAGGAAATACCCCTTATCTTGTGTATATGGCTGTATATTCTTTATTCTAATTTTAGCATTATGAGGTGAATAACAAAGCTGAAGTGTCCAAACTGCATTTGATCATCTTAATCTGCAGAATATGCACTCAACACATACATTTTTTTTTTAAGAGCAACATTTGAAACATTTTTTTAAAGACAATATTCAAAATTTTAACTGATGTGCCTTGCCTGAAATTGAGTTTTGAATTAAGTGAGTCAGGCACGTCATCCAAACCATATGATGCATTGCCAACATGGCGTAAGTAGTCAGTGACAACATTTTTACAGGCTCGAAAATGTTACACTGAAGAAGTATGTCAACTTTTGGACCAAAATTGGCACAACCATTTCATAACTTTTCAATCACAAGATATATGATCTTATTATAAGTGATAGCCAATTTTAGTTATTAACCTCGGCTCCTTTTGTGACAGCTGGCGCCAACCTATAGAGTTTTGAACACGTGTTTATCCAATCGCCATCTTGGGGATGTGTTGCTAAGTATTTTTTCAACTTTTAATTTATTATTCTGTTTTCAGGTACAAGAACATGTGAAATTTTAAAAATGAATAGCAACACATATTTAGATCATTTGATTCGCATGGATTATATTTTTATTTTGGAGTAAATCAAAGGGATGTGAATTCTAATGTACAATCGGGGACAATTTACTCCAAATTACCGTACATAAGAAAAAAATGGGGATACGGGTTTTCACCGTCTTTTTTATTCACTTGTACAAATGTATGAATATCACAACATTTACTTAGTTGAAGGTATTATAAAAAATGTTAATGACTGACATGTTTGCAACTTCCTCGTTTGCTGACGGGGAAAATACTGATCTCCAAATGTCGGAAATTTCAACTACATGCTATTTTTAGATTTGAACTTCTGGTGAGCTCCTGGCGTACTATCTTTGGGTTTATGGGGGAAACATATTTATATGTGTTGCAGCAACCTGGAAATAATGAGACCCCAGTAAATCCAAAAAAGTCACTACTACTCCTTGAAAATACATTTTTCAAAATACAACGAGCATAGTTACTAAGCGAGACGAAAATCGGATGGGCTAGACGAGTTGGAAATGCGAAGCAAGTGGAATCGTATCTTCCTTTGTAATATATTGCTAGTCTTTGGATATGACTGGTTCCTATATCTATTTACTGAAAATCTTACATTAATTTGTAATAAGCGAGCCCCTGTGGAACTTTCCAGAGGCTTCACCATGTGACAGTCATGCCGCTTTTGTGTGTTACCATAATCCAAGTAAGTACTGGATTTTCACTAACTTACTTGGTGATAATTTGATTTCTGGCATCTACTTTAAACAAATAATTTGTCTATATCATTTTACCATTCTGTGCTCTGACCGACTGTCCCGTTGTTCTGTCTCCCCCTACGGTAAGTTGTACGCTGGTGTCCGCCATGACTAAACATGCCGCATTAATTATAGTCTTAAGACTAAAACATTATTATTAAGCATACTCAGTGAGAAGAACCAGATTCATCATTAGTTATGCATAATTATAATTTAACGTTAATTTTTACAGATATAAAATTTTTTAAAACAATCATTATGTATTTATCTAGGTTCTATTTGTATGGTGACAATTTGTTAGAGATTATATCAAAAAAATATGATTGGACACCGTATGAAAGCCTGTGGGAGGGTTGTTTCACTTGCATTGAAAAGCATGTCTTCTTCCGCAACCGCTCAGAGTATGATATTTTATTATTTTACTAAAGTCAGTATAATAATCTTATTTCTTAAATAGTTGACAATGTCAGGTTCCTAAAAAGCAAAGGACACACTAATAAATAGGTGTCTAAGTGAAGTTTCTAATTTGTAATTTTCATCCTGGATATAGTACTGTAATACAGAATCCAGCAAATATTCAGTTTGATGTGTTCGAAAGCAATGGCAAAAATTGTGCATAACAAGAAAGACACCGCATGCATGCAATATTAAGCTGGCCTTTAATTAATTTTGGAAAATGAATATGGTTGTTATAGTAATGCATATTTTCCAGTTTGCTGCTTGGTTTCACAGGCGTGTCAAAGAGACAGTTTTTGTCTGCCAGACAATAATGAAAAATGACGTTTTTTTTATCAAAAATGTTTCCGATACTAGCGTGTTTTCGGCCTAAGTAAGAGCATGAATCATAATTATTCCTCAAATTAATTAATTACGAAATGAAAATAGGAATATATTATTTCAGTCCTTTATGTTAGGTTGTATGCCTTTAAGCTAAATTCATTATTCTTGCAGGTTCGTTTATCATGCGGTATTGGCTGTTTCCTTCCAACATAAATCGTCACACCATTTGTTGGTCATTTATAGTAGTAGTTTTATCATTAGGAAGTGTTTGATCATAACTAATAAGTATTTCAGCAATATTTCCTTTTCTGAAAATTAAGCAACAGAGAATGAATCAGCAGAAAATGGCACAAAGATCTACATTTCCATTACCCCATAGCCAAACATAAGTCCCAGAGGCCACACAAAAATCTACTTTTCCATTACCCCATAGCCATATATAAGTCCCCTAGGCCACACAAAGATCTACTTTTGCTTTACCCCACAGACAAATATGTCTCATAGGCCACACAAAGATCTACATTTCCTTTACCCCATAGCCAAATATAAGTCCCATAGGCCACACAAAGATCTACTTTTGCTTTACCCCACAGCCAAATATAAGTCCCATAGGCCACGCAAAGATCTACATTTCCTTTACCCCATAGCCAAATATAAGTCCCATAGGCCACACAAGGATCTACTTTTACTTTACCCCACAACCATATATAAGTCCTCTAGGCCACACAAAGATCTACTTTTGCTTGACCCCACAGCCAAATGTAACTCCTCTAGGCCACACAAAGATCTACTTTTGCTTGACCCCACAGCAAAATTTAAGTCCCCTAGGCCACACAAAGATCTACTTTTGCTTTACCCCACAGCCAAATATAAGTCCTCTGGGCTGCATCACATACTGAAAGTGAAATTCCATCTGGCCTTGCTGAATAATGTCATGAAGCTAATGATTATTTCCAGTGATGCAAGCTTAGTCACATGATTGCCTTAGTCCGAGTTTCCTCCGACCCTTCCTACCCCTTTTTAATGTCAAAATATCTGAAATGGGTGGGAAGGGTCAGAGGAAACTTGGACTAATGATTGTCCTTGTGTACATATTGCTCACTGCCAAAAATATAATAGACAGTAAGGGTCATTGTATTAAAGTGTTGATGTTGTCCCAAAATGTTGAAATCATATACGAGTCTTTCTATTGATATAATTAATAATATGCCAAAATATATAAATGAAATTATACCTGTAATTTATATTAATACACTTCCAAAAAGGCTATAATGAATAAATACCCTTCCCACCCCTTATTTGTATAATGAATAAATACTAGGTAATTAAATCTGATACTTAACAAAGAGGGTAAAAAAGAGTGAAAGAAAATGGAAGAGTGATGTTTCCAAAAACATTGTAACTTCATTTAGAAAGTACAGAAACTATCCCTTTAATAACATGTCCATAACAGATGGGCAAGTTTAAGCACCATCAACGATATACACAAAATGAAGAGGATGTAAGTCTGCACTGACCAGTGTTCCTATAAATGGAACTAAAAAAGCCCCAAAAGAGCTGGTGCCTTTTGACAAACACAATAGCAATGTATATGAAAGCAAAAGTGTGGAAGAATCTAAATTTGTAGATCCAGAGGAGCTTATTAATTGAAATGTGATGTCTGATGTATTCAGGTGCTTGCATTGTCTCTTTGTAGAAAAATGGGTATACAACTTTCTGCTATAGGCAATGATTCAGCATGTTATTGGTGATATTGCATTCATTTAAAAATCTGTTGAGGACCCCATACAGTGATTATATCATTTGCTGCGATAATACAAGAAACTGTTTTATATGGCAATGTTTGGTTAGTACGTTTCATTGGATGTTGTTTATTTCAAATTGGCATAATTTATAATATTTGCTGAATACAGGATTGCAGATGGATGATAAATAAAAAGTAAAACAACTTTTATTAACAGGTAAATTATTCTTGTATAGTACCATGGGAAAATGGCATGCTGGGATACTATACTTTTCAAAAAGTAAAATTCATTCTTCAATATGAAAATTTAAATTTATAGCTCTACTGGTCATAGACTAGGAGAGCTTTTGCGATGGTCTGTTTTCAGTTGTCCATCTGTCCATTAGCACAAGTTTGTTGTCACTACTTGTCCTAAACTACTTGGAGGATTGCAATGAACTTTGCACAAAAATTCATCCCATGGTCTGGTTGGTAATAAATGAATATTATGCTGAGACATCCAATGTTGCCGCTGCAGTAGCCATGTTGAAAATTGTGTTATTGCTATTCCTCCTGAATGGATGGTCATATCAACATCGGGTTTTCACTTAAAGACTTCTTATGATGTCTAGTTGGTTTTAAATGAAAAGGGTGTCAATCTGACATCCAGTATGGCTGCCACAGCAGCCATCTTGTAAATCTTGTTATTGCTGCTCCTCCTGAACGAAAAGTCATCATAACAGGGTTTTCACCAGAAGACTTCCTATGATGTCTAGTTGGTCCTGAATGAAAATGGTGCCACTAGTACATCTAATATAGCCACCACAGTGGTCATCTTGAACATCTTGTTATTGCTACTCCTTCTGAATGAATGGTTGTATGAACATGGGTTTTTTACTGAAAGACTTATTATGATGTCTAGTTGGTCCTAACCAAAACTGTTGATGCTCAGACATCCAATATGGCTGCTACAGTGGCTATATTGAAAACCTTATTGCTACTTCTCCTGAATGAATGATCATATCAAAATGGGGTTTTCACTGAAAGACTTTTGATGATGTCTAGCTGGTCATAAATGATAATGGTGCCAATCGGACCTCCAATATGGTCACCACAATGGCCATCTTGAAAATCTTGTTATTGCTACTTCTCCTAGATGGCTGGTCATATCGACATTGTGCTGGCACCAAAAGACTTTGTATGATGTTTAATTGGTTCTATATGGAAATGGTGCCAATCTGATATTCAGGATGGCCACCATGGCAGCCATCTTAAAAATCTTGTTATCATTACTGCTCCAAAACAGAAAGTCATATCAGCATGGGATGTTTACCAGAAGACTTCTTAAGATGTTTTATTGGTCCTGAATTAAAATGGTGCCTATCTGATGTCCAGTATGGCCACCAATGTGCCCATCTTGAAAGTTTTGTTATCACTGTTACTTTAAAATTGAATTGATGATAATATTGACATTGGTTTTCACTAAAAGATTTTTAATGATGTTTACTTGGTCCTGAATGAAAATGGTGCCAATCTGACATCCAATATGGCCACCACAGCAACTAATTTGAAAATCTTGTTATTGCTGAAGAATATCAGAGATATTTTCAACACGCAGCAGTTAAAAAGGAAGAAATGGTCTTATCTTTCTTGTCAACCAGTAGAATGTCAGTCTCTTTGAGAAATGGTCTTATCTTTCTTTTTGGCCAGTAGAATGTCGGTCTCTTTGAGTGACTCTTGTTTATTGTAAATTTGATTTCCAGACAGCAAAGGTCCAATTAATAATTTCATTAACAATTAGATATTTCAGGGATATTAGTACTACTTCAAGTGGCAGATAATGTACCCATATTCCAATAAAAATTATGCAGAATTCATAATTGTACAAACTTGTTTCCATAGAACCAGGTACCGAACAGTACCAGATACCGAATGCTATGCCTTTAGTGGCTTTAGTGTTGTTTAATTCTAATCCAATGTGAGTTTACATATATTTAAAGGATATCAAATGTGTACCTGAGCTATTTTGGCAATTTAAAAGATTTTTAGATTGCATTATTTTATCACATTAAATTTTCCTAAGAATAAGTACAATGATATCCCATAGCACTCCCTTCCTTACTCAAAAATTGCATTGTTGCATTACGATAAACTCCTGCCATGCAATGTGCTGCTGCAAGAATGACAAAAGCACAGTTTTCAAGCAAATATATCCTATTGCATCTCTCAGTTTACACAGTAATGACATTTTTCACATCACACCAAGCGTGCTGCTGCAAGAATTGACACAAGCACAGTTTTCAAGCAAAAATACCCTCTTTCACCTCTCATTTGAGGAAAATATCACTCAATTAATAAAAAGAAAGCATTAAATAATCTTCCTTGTGTACAGATAATATCACCGAATAAATAAAAAGAAAGCATTAAATAATCTTCCATGTATACAGATAATATCACTCAATTAATAAAAAGAAAGCATTCAATAATCTTCCATGTGTACAGATAATATCACTGAATAAATAAAAAGAAAGCATTAAATAATCTTCCATGTTTACAGATAATATCACTCAATTAATAAAAAGAAAGCATTCAATAATTTGTCCATGTATACAGAAAATGGCCATAATCTTGTTCTTTCCTAATACAGAATGAGAATGATCATTATTGGAAATTGAAACAGGACAGTGTGTATGCATTACGTATCACTCAACAGTATAATAATATTTTATGTGGGCTAAATTAACCAAGACACCACTTGACATTGCCTGCCCCAAACACAAGACAGTGTGTATGCATTACATATCACTCAACAGTATAATAATATTTTATGTGGGCTAAATTAACCAAGACACCACTTGACATTGCCTGCCCCAAACACAAGACAGTTGTGTACTATTTTAAAACTTATATTACATGTTATATATTTTTGGATGATATCCGATATTAAAAAAAATATATTGATTCAGTTTTTATTTGTGAAGGTCAGAATCAACAGCTTTTCATGCAAATGCTCGGGAAATATTATTATTTAAATGTTTTTCAGAAATTGGTTCCAGATGCTTTGGCATGGTGCTCTAATGTAGGCTCACCCTCCACTCACAAAATGAAAGTTTTGGACTTGTATGATTTATTCTGTATGAACCAAATTACACTCATACAATAGTCCAGATATTACTTATATACAGTCAAACCTGTCCTAATGGTCACCTTTACGCAGTGGTCATTTGTTCACAACAGCCATACTAATTTACTCCGGCAAATTTCCTATATAATGTCCTGTATGTAATGGTCACCTGCCTTCTGCAGTCAGCGGCCAGGTGTTTCCTAATGAAACAATGATTTCTTCCTGCCTTAAGTGGTTGCTGATGCGTATCTACAGTGACCACTCAGTCTGTGCAAACTAATTTTTGCTTCATAATAAAGCCATTGTTTAGATAAAGGAATATCATGTGAATCAATGTGCAAACATTTCTTCTCTCATTTCTACTCATACTCCAGTCATGTCAGTAGTTTAACTCAAAGGTGTCAATATGTCAAATTCAAAAGTGAGGCAGATTTTTCATTAGGGTAGAATGTCGAAGCAATTTGTTTGCGGATGGTGGGAAAAGTAGTTGTGTTATCGCAGCAGAAATGGAAGTTGCCTTTTGTGCCAGTGTGACAGGTAGAGTTCGATATCTTCATCTCTTTGCCTGTGAATTACAGCTGTCTCTGAAGAAAAAAATTTGTTTTTGAGAAGAGATATAATTTACATCCCTTTTCATTAGGGTCAGGAGTCATTCAATATTTAAAACTTTGTAAAGGCAGGCAAAATTTTGGTTCAGGGGTCACAAAGAATAACCATATATGGCTTCTTTTGATTTCCTACTCATCACAGGCTTCTCACATTGTCTTGTGATCTCGACAAGTTGAGCAACTGGCTCATCCAGATATTATTTTTCAAGCATGAACAAACTAAGATTGGTGATTATTTGAAGTAGGTGATGATTTAATTTATAGGATGGATTAAAGTGAGCAGGATACAGTAATCTTGTGTGAAACATACATTTGGAAGAGAACAACAAATATGCGTATTTTATGATTTTGTTGTTTAGTGCACATACAACAAACTTGATAACATAGTAATAATAATAATAATAATAATAGCAATAATGATAATGATAATGATATTCCTTGCATGGTACTTGTTCAAAAACCAATTTTGAAAGGTGGGCCTGTGTACTGAGGTTACATGTGTACAAAAAAGTTTTGCCATTTCCCATGGGTGGCTGCTATTGACAGGTTTGACTATATATTAAATTACATTATTATTCATAGTCAAAATCTTGTTTTCTATATCAGCATCGGAACTAAATAAGTTCGTTTGGTAACTGGAACCATGAGGTTACTCCTAGAAGAATTCTTGCAAATCGGTGTTTTTCTCCCCGCAAAATTGATGGCCCCATTTCCAGTTACCCAGTAAAAATCACATTGCTTTTTTGGAGAGCTTTGGTGGTTTAGTGGTTAAAGTTTTGGACATGTGATTAGAAGGGTGCAGGTTCAGTACCCACCATTGGATCAGCTTGGATCAGTTGCTGTGATGTGTCTTTAGGCAAGGCACTTACTTCAGCATGATAAGACCTTAAAATTGTTGTAGTGCTGTAAAACACCAGAACATAACCCAGTGCTATTGTACTATCTATTGGTTCGTGTGTGTATATGTGGGTATGTGTGTGTGTGTGTGTGTGTTTGAATATCATAAATTTAAATAATGATATAAATATACATGTATTCCAAGAATTTTGTATACATATATTTAACTCCTATGGTGCATTGAGTCAAGGGAGCTATCAAAGTTAAAGCATTAAAAATGAGAGGGAATAAAGTACATCCTCATTATAATGCCATGGAATATATCACCTTATAGTGACAATGCCTTATAATAATGTACATTATACAATACTCCCTCATTATAATGTTAATGGGAATCAGAATATACTGCCTCGTTATAATCCCACAGAATATACCTTATGAGAGTGCCTTATAATGAAGTTCATGATAGTGTTCTCTCATTATAATGCTGTTAATGGGAACCATAGAGTATATGACCTTATAATGAAGTACATGATATACATTACTCCCTCATTATAATATAGTGTTCCTTCATTATAATGCTGCTAATGGAAACCACAGAATATACCACCTTTTGACACTGCCTTATAATGAAGTATATGATACAATATTCCCTCATTATAATGCTTTTAATTATGGGAACCACCATATATTGAAACTTTTTACTGCCACATAATAAAATGGGATCCATGACCATGCTGACCAGGAACCATATTATAATGAAGAGCAGTATAGTGAGAGAGTGCTGGACTTGTATTTATAAAGAAAAAGTGGCTGATTTTTTTTATATACATGTACATGTATGTTAACGATTGAAAGTCTTAAGTTTGAGCCAGCTGGCCCAAGTTAATGTAAAAACATCTCATGCACAAACACAAATTCAACTTCAAACCTGTAATAGTTTGCCATTGCAAATTGTCACTCTTTGTGTTGTGTATTCCAGTCTCCCACTCTATACCAAAAATCATAATGCAAAGTCTGTCAATCTGTGATGCATCTTCCTGTAATGATGGCATACATAAAGTTTGTTAAAAAAAATATTAATTTTTTTTTTTTGTAACTGGAATTATTGTAAATCAAACCTCTCGGGTATCCTGGGGGAAAGACCAAAGGATGACACCCTTCAAGAAGATCAGTACCCCAGGGGGAAACATAATTACACAGTTTTGTGTATTTCCACCCTGTGGTTTATGAGATATGATCATGGATAGATGGCTGGACAGACAGAGAGTACCACATTATCCATGATGCTTCTTAAAAATGAACGGGTATAGTGATGACAACTGGTTTGCTACCATCAAAAGATGTCTGATTGTCTAATATCACATTATTGACCAATTAGATGTCAAAATTTTGTGTTGAGTCTCAGTACAAGTACATTGACAATATTTGTATAATCTTAGGTCCAGGATGGGCCATGCATATTTATATAATTTAGGGGCCAGGATGAGCCATGCATATTTATATAATTTAGGGGCCAGGATGAGCCATGCATATTTATATAATTTAGGGGCCATGATGAACCATGCATATTTATATAATTTAGGGGCCAGGATGAACCATGCATATTTATATCATTTAGGGTCCAGGATGGGCCATGCATATTTATATAATTTAGGGGCCAGGATGGGCCATGCATATTTATATAATTTAGGGGCCAGGATGAGCCATGCATATTTATATAATCTTGGGGCCAGGATGGTCCATGCATATTGATATAATCTTGGGGCCAGGATGTGCCATGCATATTGATATAATCTTGTGTCCAGGATGGGCCATGCATATTTATATAATCTTGGGGCCAGGATGGGCCATGCATATTTATATAATCTAGCGGCCAGGATGTGCCATGCATATTTACATAATCTTGTGTCCAGGATGGGCCATGCATATTTATATAATCTTGGGGCCAGGATGTGCCATGCATATTTATATAATCTTGGGGCCAGGATGGGACATGCATATTTACATAATTTTGGGGCCAAGATGGGCCATGCATATTTATATAATCTAGGGGCTATGATGTCCCATGCATATTTACATAATCTTGGGGCCAGGATGGGCCATGCATATTTATATGATCTAGGGGCCAGGATGTGCCATGCATATTTATATAATCTTGGGGCCAGGATGGGCCATGCATATTTATATAATCTTGGAGCCAGGATGGGCCATGCATATTTAGAGCTCTAGATAAGCAGTTTATTTGAGTATTTTACAGACACTTTGGCTAAAAATGCATAAAGAAATTTTTTAACACATTCAAATTATGTGGAATCATAATTTCCAGCATTTAATCCGAAGTTGTTAGCATATTTATTCTGCTGTCCATATTCAACAATGCACATTCAATCAACATAAACTATACTATTGGATCTTTGCAAATAAAACATGTAGGTGTGCATAGGGTTTAACTGCACTTCAGCACAATCCCGGTTATATAATGCCAATTAAATGTAATGGTCTGAAAATGTAAAGGTATATAATTAAAAAAGTTTAGGAAGATAAACCCTTTCTAATATATCTAAGAAGATAGTCGAACATGATACAATGTAATAGTGAAAAAATTCTTTGAAAGATATACAAAGCTTGGCCACTGACCCATCTGATGCATTCGGAAAGGCATGATTAACATCTGGGTGATAAAGACTTTGTTTCATAACACAAGTTTTGTGGTGTTAAAAATTACATGTATGTCCTACAGATCATAAGCAAGTATATATAGTACGTATATTACAGGGACAGTGGAAGTGCATAGACCCAGATCATAATCAAATATATATGTACATATATTACAGGGACAGTGGAAGTGCATAGACCCAGATCATAAGCAAATATATATGTACATATATTACAGGGACAGTGGAAGTGCATAGACCCAGATCATAATCAAATATATATGTACATATATTACAGGGACAGTGGAAGTGCATAGACCCAGATCATAATCAAATATATATGATACATATATTACAGGGACAGTGGAAGTGCATAGACCCAGATCATAATCAAATATATATGATACATATATTACAGGGACAGTGGAAGTGCATAGACCCAGATCATAATCAAATATATATGTACATATATTACAGGCACAGTGGAAGTGGAGAAGGTTGGGAAGATAGTGTTGATCGGAATCAACAGGCCAGAGAAAAGAAATGCTGTAAACCCAGAAACAGCAGAACAGCTCCACAAAGCATTCAAGCAGTTTGATGATGACAAGGACAGTCTTGTGGCTATATTACATGGAAAAGGTATTATTATTGTGAATGGGTAGTAATCTTCAATAACAGTAATGTCCTGTATCTCCAACTGAAGGTGGGGGAACAGTGTTGCTATCAAGATTTGTTGCATACATTCAAAAACAACATCCTATCCTAAGTCAGACATATACAAGTGGTGAACAGCCATGTTTCTAAGGAAATGCAATTCTTTGTTCCCTATGATCCAACAGGATGGTCTTGAGAAAGTCACTCTTAAAAACAATATCTGTATTATTCAGGCACATGTACTGTCCAACCATTAAGTGATGTCAAGTTCAAAGGTCAAATTATTAAGTCTACTAAGTTATACATGTACCTCACTTAAGGCACCTTAGAATGTAACAATTATCCCTGATATTACATGGGCATGGCCATGGATCCAACAATTATCCCTAATATTACATGTGCATGGCCATGGATCCAACAATTATCCCTAATATTAATTGGGCATGGCCATGGATCCAACAATTATCCCTAATATTACATGGGCATGCCATGGATCCAACAGTTATCCCTGATATTACATAGGCATGGCCAAAGATCCAACAATTATCCCTGATATTGCATGGGCATGGCCATGGATCCAACAATTATCCCTGATATTACATGGGCATGGCCATGGATCAACAACACCATGTGGATTTTACTTTTGGAATTCCAACAGATTTTATTTCAGTTATATATAATTGATGATACTGTGAGTTCATATAGCAAATACTCTTCTATAATGTGAGTTCACATTGTAAATACACTTCCATAATATTAGTTCACATAGCAAATACTCTTCCATAATGTGAGTTCACATAGCAAATACTCTTCCATAATGTGAGTTCACATAGCAAATACTCTTCCATAATGTGAGTTCACATAGCAAATACTCTTCCATAATGTGAGTTTGTATAAAATGTACCAATCATTATACTGATTTTATTGTTCTGTATTGTATATGAAGAAACATCACCTAAAACATGTTACATTATCATTGTTTCCTGGAACAGCGTTATAATGGGGTGTCATAATAATGTCAAATGAAAATGTTTCAAAACAAAATCAGGATGTAATACTAAGCTTCACAGAGTTTTCTTTCAACACATGCAGTCATACATTTAATAGACCAATTCAAGTACAGAGATTTTTAGGTCAAAGAGTCCATAACGGTTCTGTGTTATATCAGGAATCATGTTATAATGATGAGTGTTATAACAAGGTAGAGCTGTATGTATTTAGATTGTTATAATGAGGGATCATAGAGTCCATAATGATACTATTATATCTGGAATCATGTTATAATGATGAGTGTTATAACAAGGTAGAGCTATATGTATCTTGAGTGTTATAATGAGGGTTCATAGAGTCCATAATGTTATTTTGTTATATCTGGAATCCTGTTATAATGATGAGTGTTATAACAAGGTAGAACTGTATGTATCTTGTGGTGTGCATAGAGTTTGTTCAAACTACTGCGTGTACATGTACAATGGTCATTCTTTATAACACTGGCCATAAGGGCATAAAAGTGACCCACATTATAAGTGAATATAATATTGACAGGTGTTTCAGCAAGGCTGTATCCTGATTATGCATTAAAACATAAAATAGAATATGATGTGAAGTCACATTATACTTGATCCTTATGAGTAAAAAAAAAATAAATAATAATTTCCTAGCAATGTTAAAACAGAATTTGAGAATTTTAATGGATTATAAGAGTGACAGCATTAAAATGAGTGGCATTAAAGTGAGTGCCCACTCTATTTTGTTTAAATTCCACTGCAGTATTATTATTCTTGCAGTATTCAATAGGTAAACAAAATCCACACATACCAAAATGTACAGAACAGACTCTTCCTTGTTACCTTTAACCTTATCAGCATTTGTATTGGAAAATTGTAGCTTGTAAATAGTCTCTCTGCTTTTGCTGCAGGTGGGAGTTTCTGTGCTGGTTTGGATCTAGGGAGGGTGGCCACATCGGTAGAGGGATACCTTCGAGGGGATCCCCAGCAATCAGATATTGGACCAATGGTATGCACAATATCTGAGCCAGATTATTATTTAATGCTTCATTTAACAAATTCAAATCAAATTTATATTCCAGAGCTATTTTGTCTTGTGTTGCCATAACAGGAACTTTTAATAGAGCCTATATGGGCTAAAGCAAATTCTGTCCGAGTCGCTGTGCAGGAGTACCATAACAGGAACTTTAAATCGAGTCTCTATGGGCTAAAGCAAATTCTGTCCGAGTCGCTGTGCAGGAGTACCATAACAGGAACTTTAAATCGAGTCTCTATGGGCTAAAGCAAATTCTGTCCGAGTCGCTGTGCAGGAGTACCTTAATCCCATTTTATAAAATATTTCCCAGTCATGCACATTTCCCTGTTATATGTCAGGAATTTGTCAGGGCTGAAAAAATATAAAAATATTTGTCCAGTGACCATTGACAGGTTTAAAAAAAGTATTGCCATGCAAAGATGCATTTGAAGCTCACGCATGAGTACAGATATAAAAGATGAAGAAATAAAACCAAACTTTTGTACATTTCTGTCTACTCTGATCAAATTGAGAATCTTCAGAATTTTCCAGCCATGATTTTAGCATCACAGAATTTATTTCAAAGCAGTCAGATATTCTACCCAAAACGATGGAGTCTGGCCCAGTTTGTAGTCACATTAGTAAAACTAAATATACAATTATAGTTGTTTTGTTAGTGCAGTACTATTTATCAGCAACAGTTAATTTGTTGCCATTCATTTGAATTGTTTCATAATGAGGTGCATACCATTGGTTATTGTACAGTAGTCCATAGATATACCTTTGTTTAATGTCCATTTGTCCATAGATATACCATTGGTTATTGTACATTTGTCCATAGATATACCATTAGTTATTATACATTTGTCCATAGATATACCATTGGTTATTGTACATTCGTCCATAGATATACCATTGGTTATTTTACATTCGTCCATAGATATATCATTGGTTGTTGTACATTCATCCATAGATATCACAGGGGTAGAAAATCCATTGCTGGGAGCATAGGATGACTTAAAATTAATACTGTTCAGCCTTTTTTAGCAATGTGAAAATACGGTCAGGCAACCAGAAAATATTAATAGAAAATGATCATTTTGAAAATTATGATGGAATTTTATATATTTTCCAGTGACAGATATTTGATTCTTATATTGTCCCTCTAGGTACATATAACAGGATGCCAGAATCATCTATGTATAATTTGAGTGTTGGATGATTGATATTGGTAAGAGGCCATGCTAATCCATATGTGTTGGCCACTTGTTATCTGATTAAGTAGTTACAGTCCTCAGGGTATGCCCTTAAAGAAACAAGATTGCAACTGTTTGTCTTTTATTAAGACAAAAACATTTGGTAGTGGTTTGTTTCAGCTTTTGCTTGGCTCAATGAATGCCTATGATCTGGTATTACAGGGGTCAATCTAGACTTGGATTTTAGAGAGAAGTGACTTTTCTTTTTGGACAAAATAGGGAGAATTGAGAGCAGGAGAGAGAGAAGTGGCAGCAAAGCAAAAAATGCAATTTATTTATATATATATATATATATATATATATATATATATATATATATATATATATATATATATATATATATATATACATACACACACAGTGGTCCCCCTCTTATAAGGCCACACCTTCTGCAGAAGGAAAGTGGCCTTATAAGAGGGGTGGCCTTTATAGAGGGGGATCACACAGTTGTGAATAATAACCACATATAAAGTTTAAAGGTGTTTAAAATTATCTGGTTAAGGACTTAATGTGATAAAACTAATATTAATGTTATTTTTTATTTTTTTTAAAAATATGTATAATTATCAATCGTGGTGCAAAACCACCTTGTCTGTAAATTCTGGGCACAAACATTTGGTTGCAACTATCCCTCTACAGCCATTGATTCTGTCTTCCCACTCACTGCAGTTGAATGTATATTGACGATGTTTATTTGAATCTTTCTGACATAAAATTTCTCAGTAGTGTTTACAAAAGAAAGTGAGCTTGTCACATGATCAACTTTTTTTTTTTCCCGTCCAGTCTTGTACCCGGTTAAGTACATTTCATAATCTATGAGAGGGAGGCCAGAAAGTCTAACATACCATTCTACTATCGGGCGACTGGATATCATGCTGACTTCAGCTGAACAAGGCTGTGCTTCTCAGCGGTTAGCTTTTGTCATCTTGATAATTATCGCTATTAATAATGGCCAGTAATTATCAAAGTGACAAAAGCTAACATGTAAAGAACACATGTCAGTAAGGATAATCGGATTACTTACCTCTTTGTATGGATTAAAGTTACTTTATCGGCAAATTGGAACAAATGTCAATCTGTAAACAACCATTATGTGGCTGCTTGCGAGGGGTAAATTTGACCATTTTTGCACTAAAATACCTGCCACTGGGTCGCGTTAGAGGGGTGGCCATCCTTGAGGGGTACTTTTGAACACAAACTCATCGGTGCCAATGGATTGTGGCTGTATAAAGCGGGAGGCCTCAGGTCAGGAGGACCGTTCAATATATATATATATACAGGGGTCAAGCTAGACTTGAATTTTAGGGAGAAGTGACTTCTTCTTATGGACAGAATTGGGAAAAGTGGCAGCAAGCAAGAAATGCAATATGTGTACGAGTGTGTGCGCGTGCGCACAGTTTGGTTTTCTTATTTGAACTGTGTCCTGTATATCTCATAATGCATAATTGGATTTAACATTGGTTTTAAGCAATACCTTATCTTCAAGTAGAAAATTCTCTATGTTGTATGTATATTATGAACACATTTTGTAAGTGTATGAATGTATCATACTTATATGCAGTGTATTCATACTTGAAAGTGTGTATGTTTAGATGGAGAGAAATATGCAATGTATTCTGGCCATATGACTTCAAAAAAGTGGCAGAAACTATACATTGTAATTAATTTTAACTGACAGGAATACCTATATTACAGTATTGCAATTACAAATAGGTAAAAATACGTAGGCAACAGATTTAATTTTTTCTTACATTCTTCACAGAAAATGGCAGTCGACAACATTTTTAAACTAGCTTTAAACAACCCATATAACATGTACATGAGAGCAGATGCACAGATGTCTTCAACGTCATAGTGTTCAACAATTCAAACCACAGTGGTCACCGATGAGTAATCTCAACTTTACATCTGCATGTTGAGGGAGTTGATGCTAAATTAGATGTGAATCTTTTGACTCTTTTTTTTGGTGAAGTTTTGAAAAGTGTAAAGATAAATTGTTTGTTCTAGTGGCAGTTGATTAACTATTTATACCTGTTTATAATTACAGTGATGTAACACTACTTTAGCTATTCATTGATGATGAACTGAAGCATTGAAGTAACTGAATTGCAGCACACAGCCAAGTACAAATATGAAAATATGGTGTGATGCATGCCATGTAGATCCATCTGTTTTTAGAAACGGGGTTTTCTTCCTATGACCACTCACTTCTAGTTTCGTTACAGCAATCCCTAGATAGGATTGGAAATTTATGGTTTTAATATTTATTTACATACTTGTAATGTGTATTGGTTGGATATTTTTGTATTTGCTACTTTTTTCTCGTATTTTCACAAAAATGAGTGATGTAAGAAAACAACCTTGACCTTAAGTTACAGCGCCTATCAATTCCACAACATAGCATTGTTCTTTTATCACATAATAGTTACACTTTGCTTTCTACGAATGATATAATTTCCTTAATTTATGTGCCCATTGAATTACGAAAACAGACAGTCTAATGAAGACGTACTTCCAAGACACAGCTATGTCCGCCATTATTACCCCTTAGCAGGTTTACTTACAGTTTCAGACTGATTTTATGAAGAAAATAATGCAAGCACGGCAGGTAAAATCTTAAAAATATACATTTAGAAAATGCTTTCACTGATTCTGTTCTTAAAACAAATTATTATTTACATATACTTCGAAACACAAGTTAAGTTTTGATCATCAAATGATAACTTGTGGAAATCAGACAGCGATATCTTGCTGGGGGAAAGAGTTAGTTGTCAGTCAGCTATTAAAACACATGCCTGTGAATGTGCCAGAGTTTGTTTGTCGGCATAATTGATATGAACACCTGCTAAGACAACATACAATCCATTTCACCTGGGGCTTAACACTAACTACTTGGCTGGGTTGAGGTTGCATATCAAAAACCATAAACTACTGTCACTCGGTGTAGATCTAAACAAAATGACAGGGCAAAGTCGTTTTTGCTTTCCTAATAGAAAAAGGTGAAGTTTACATTTATTTGGCAACTTAGTCGCCCACTTTGCCTGGTAGCGTGACCCCTGGTAATATGCTTTATCATTGATCTGTTGAAGAAATGGACACTTACTGTAGAGCATGTAACATTTGCTTATGTTAGCAAACTTTAGCAAACTTTAGCCAAAGGAATGTGGCAAGTTTAAATATAACCAATCACAATTTGTTGTTTGATACTATACAGTATAACCTGTCTAGAAAGACCACTCCTTCTGCCAAGAAATAATGGTCTCTCAAGACCATTGGGTCTTTCATGACAGGTCATAGCACAATATAATCAATAAATCTGTGGATGAAGAAACCAGTCTCTCAATAATGCCCAATTTTTTATTAAGAGATCAGTCATTGATGTAGACAATTACTAAGAAAGCACAACTATGCACATTTGAAATCATGCAGGGATCCTCAGGGATCCTCAGCTTGAACTAAGTAATAAATTATCATTATCTCATAGGTTTTACTTCCCAAAATCAGATCAATTTTTATGTCAATATCAAAAGTTCCCTACCATGATTGATCTTGTGAGGAAAGTACTTTTGTTATCCAATTCATGATACAAGTCATAAAAAGAAAACACCAATAGAATTACCAACACTATTTTCCAAAGTTTGTAAATCAAATTGTTGATGGAATCTTATGTTGTGGAATCTGGTGAAATATTGGCAGCAGCGAGAAAAATAATGGACATGTCTACATCTATATGCTACTCATTTATGATAGCCTATGTCATACAAAGTATATGGATTTTGTTGATTGACAGATGAAAAATGTGTATGTCTACTTTCTTGCCAGAGTTACTAATGTGTAAGCAACCAATTTTTGTATGGAACGATTGCTCAGCAAAGATAGAAAATTGTATAAATAGTTAAAAATTGTATAAATTAGTATAAATAGTTATAAATTATACAATAGTATAAATAGTTATAAATTATACAATAGTATAAATAGTTATAAATAGTTACAAATAGTATAAATAGTATAAAATGGAAAATAGTATAAATAGTTATAAATAGTATAAAATGGAAAATAGTATAAATAGTTATAAATAGTATTAAATGGAAAATAGTATAAATAGTTATAAATTATACAATAGTATAGATAGTATAATATGGAAAATAGTATAAATAGTTAAAAATTGTATAGTTATAAATTTAATATAAATAGTTATAAATAGTATGAATAGTATGAAATGGAAAATAGTATAAAATGGAAAATAGTATAAATAGTTTTAAATAGTATAAATAGTTATAAATTGGTGAATGATTTCAATATACATTGTATATTGTTTGATATTCATGTGGAAGTGTTTTGAGTGTTGCAACTGATTTTCAAGAACTGATGTATTTCAGCCTATGTTCATGGTTTCCATTTTCAGTTTTTCAATTGATATTTTTAAGCCTTGGGGTTTCAATAACACTTTTTGATATTGGGTCTAGGATGATTTGAAAACAGTAATTCAGACAAAATGAGAGTTGTCTTGTGCAATCAATACAAGTAAAAACATTGTATTAAGGACATATTCTATAGCCATGTTATAATATGTACCCCAGTACACAGTACATGTACTTAGCTTTGTGACCATTATTATGTCTGCATCAGATTTTAAAATGTAAATAGTATCTTAGTCATTCAATATACTATATCCTGTTTGAAGTTTTCTTGAGATGTATTGGTACTGAATACTATTACATCTCCTAAAGTAGACAGTGGAATGTCATGATATTTGGCATACAGTTTCATCCTGAGGAATAATTGATCCTAATAGAAAATGGTGCCATTCAAATATTCAGTGTTGCTGCAGTGGTGGTCATCTTAAAAATCTTCTTCTTGTTACTCTTTCAGAACAGATGGTCATATCGACATAGGATTTTCACTAAAAGGTCTTTTTTACATTTGAATAGTCCTGAAATATACAGACCTGCCAACCTGTATGACTTTAACCTAAGTCTTACTGAAATTACCCTTAAATTATGGACTTATGAATATAATAGCAGAAAATATAAAAATATGATCATTGTGGTCAAACCCAGATATAGTCTTACATGGGTTTGGTCTGGATCCAGGTTTTCATATTAGATTCAGTGGAATTGGTTTAGAAAACCAGACTAACTTTACATGAGTGCCTCTTCATGCTTTAACCTGCCCATGTTTTTCATGTAAAATGCATTCATGATCAAGCTTTTGCTTATATCTAGAAATGTCATGTAACAAATGAAAATTCATTGATGGTGAAAGGGACAATCAGTCTCTTAAAAAGTTCAAACAGTCTGCACAGAAGTATACAAATGAATATTCAGATTATTGGAAAACAAGCAGGGAAGGAAACAGTTATCCTGGGTATGTTTTTTGTACATCATGTTTAAATTTGAGTATTGCTCACGGTAGAAAAGATGATTACTGCCACAGCAAAAAACTTGAAAAACCCCACCAAAAACACAAGGATTATGTCACCTTGAGAAATCTAGCAAGAAGCCATTGACCTCCATGGGGCTATGAACTGTAGTTCCTGAAACTGAACTATAAGTCTCTGAGGTCTGAGTGTACTTGATGAACATTTTAGCTGAAAATAATGTTGCCTTTGCTGCATCAGATCACAATTGTGAACTTCTGAAATTCAAGTTTCCAATTTGACAGTAGTAGTACATGATATTTCATTACAAGTTCTGAAAATTGGTCTATGGAAATATATTGATTTCCTTACTCAGAAGGTCTTGTTAGGGTTGACAGGTCTTCATGTATCTAATATGGCTGTCAGCTTAAAAAAAATCTTGTTGTAGATATTTCTGTTGCATTGTTGCAAGCCAAGGGCGATAATCCACTACATTTTGTCACCTATGGTGACTGTGTGGAGATTTCCTCATTTCTCTTTAATATGCATAAACCTGCTTAACCAATCACTGCCAGCACAAGTACACTTTTCTCACCATTGTAACCCAACATGATCTTTTGTGCTGTTTGAATGAACCAAGCAAAGTTCCTCTTCCAAGCACAGTCATTTATTAATTGATAAAACAGGCACTATGATTGATGCATAGGAGATTGTTACATTGTGTTGTTGATGACTTATTTTTGTTAATGTGTACTCATGAAAAATGAGACCTCAGCACAGGCAGCAATGGGTGATAAAAGAGCATAGCAGATTATTGTCATGGCTTGTGGTGTCATGGCTTGTGATGATGCTCCTGCTGCACAGATGAAAATGGGAATTTTTCTCCATCAAATACATTGCCTGATCACACTAACATTAGGAAATTACCCTCTGGTACCTCTGAATCCAGTCTTCCCTGAAAGACAATAAAACATATTTACATCTGTATATAATACAGATGAAGGGAAGTAAGTCTTACAGATGAACTCCCAATGTTCTCACTAGGTGGCCACTTGTATACCAGATGTTTAATGATTTAAACTTGCTTACAACTGTGAACAGTGCAAATGAAGAATCCATTGGAAATTAAAATAAATTTAATCATCTAACATCTGTCCCAACCCAACCACTGTGTCAGACTGGCATTCCGCAGGTGGACCACATTCCATGCTGGACATAACTTGGCCAGCCTTACTAGCATATCCGACAGGTAGAACTTTTCTTACACATGGTGACAATTAGGTGTCATCACTGCCATATGGAATGTTATACCTGTGGATGCAGAGCATATTGTAAGGAGGCAACACAGACTTGCCTGAACAAAATGTTGCCTACATCGGAATGCCCTCAACCACTAGAGGTCAATACTGTGTACTATGTACAAGGTCAAGGTCTTGGACGTTGATAAAGATGATGAATATCTGTCTTTCAAAATTTTACCAGAATCACCCAGAATTGAAGAAATTACTGAGTATATATTGGATAAAATTTGTGACCCTGGTAATTCGATGGATTTCTTTTCAGTGAGTCAATTGCCTGCAACTTTCTCACCACACTGGTAGAAATCACATACCGATGTTTATCATGCAGATGTACCTAGCCTAGACAATGATATTACTGCTGGCAACATGACTGCTCCACTCTTTTATAAAGTGGACAGAGAGGTGTTTAGCGCCACATCTGCATTGCTCAGGAATATTGTGTTGACTTCCTCCCATCTTGACCTTTTGTGATCTTTCACCTAGGCGAGAACTCTCGAAGTGACCATGCGTTAGAATTGGTATTTCGTATTGCCAAAGGAGTCAATTTGACTGCTCACTACATGATGACCCTCACCCAAATAGCTTTCTGTAATCTTGACTTAATAAGAAGAAACCTCATTTTACAGAAGGAGATAGATCTTTTGCACATTAAGTGGGTGGTGGACACGGTTCTTTTCTGGTTATGAAAACCAACAGAAAATTGAGACCAGTCATGGACTTCAGCAGACTCAATCAGTTTATTACTGTCCCAAAGTTCAGGATACATATAGCAAGGTCCATTTGTCTGTCTGTGTGATGCAGAGAATATGTGATCAGTGTCAACCTAACCAACATGTATCTATTCACATGGTATCATGCAAATACCTTCACTTTAGGCTACCACAGGTTAGTGTACCAATTCCACACCCTTCCATTTGCCCTCAATCTCAGCCTGTTGGCCTTCACACTGCAATGTGCCATATCCCATTCGGGACATCCTCATCCACAGCGACAGTGGTGTACGTTGATAATATACTGCAAAAGCATTTGGTAAGTTTCGTTTTTGGTTCACAATATGAAAAACCTTCTCTACCTCATTCTCATTTAAGCTGGATAGTAAATGTGGAGAAGTCAGATCTTGTTCCTTCTCAATAATTTGTTCATCTAGGTATGAAGTTTCTAACACATCAACATGGTTTGTCTTCCTCCCAAATGTATCAGCAGTGTTGTTTATGTGTTGGAGAAGGCCTCTGGCAGGACATTCATTTCGGTGACAGAGTTTCTTCAACTCCTCAGCCTGCTTAATGTGGTAGCTGACCTGTTATACCCTGGCCACCTTTACATACACACTCTGCCGATGGCCTTTCTGGCACAGTAGTGCCCTGTCTTGGGTCGTTCAGATCACAAGATTACAATCTTGACCAAAATCAGACTCTTCCTGCTCCAATGGCAAGACAGGTAGTGACTAGTGGTGGGAATACCTGTGGAAGCCCCCACAACTGGAAACCATAATCTGTACAGATGCCAGTTTGTCAGGTTGAGGGGCACACTTGCTATCAGACTTTTTGATGGTCAGCGGCAAGTGGACACTGCAAGAAAAGGTTGGTCACATCAGTCTCCTGGAAATGAAGGCCATTCTCAATGCCTCCCACACCTGGGTGGAATGAATCCAAAGGAAGATGGTTTTGATAATGTCAGACAATTCCGTCATAGTGAACTACCTCTTTAAACAAGGGGCGATGAAATCATCGGACCTTTGCATTATGGTATGTAAGCACCGTTGTTGCTGTGCCTAATATCATACAGACATACAAATCTGACACTTTCCAGGCAGCCTTAATGTCCTGGCCAACTAATATCATACAGACATACAAGTCTGACACTTTCCAGGCAGCCTTAATGTCCTGGCCAACTAATATCATACAGACATACAAGTCTGACACTTTCCAGACAGCCTTAATGTCCTGGCCAACTAATATCATACAGACATACAAGTCTGACACTTTCCAGGCAGCCTTAATGTCCTGGCCAACTAATATCATACAGACATACAAGTCTGACACTTTCCAGGCAGCCTTAATGTCCTGGCCAACTAATATCATACAGACATACAAGTCTGACACTTTCCAGACAGCCTTAATGTCCTGGCCAACTAATATCATACAGACATACAAGTCTGACACTTTCCAGGCAGCCTTAATGTCCTGGCCAACTAATATCATACAGACATACAAGTCTGACACTTTCCAGGCAGCCTTAATGTCCTGGCCAACTAATATCATACAGACATACAAGTCTGACACTTTCCAGGCAGCCTTAATGTCCTGGCCAACTAATATCATACAGACATACAAGTCTGACACTTTCCAGGCAGCCTTAATGTCCTGGCCAACTAATATCATACAGACATACAAGTCTGACACTTTCCAGGCAGCCTTAATGTCCTGGCCAACTAATATCATACAGACATACAAGTCTGACACTTTCCAGGCAGCCTTAATGTCCTGGCCAACTAATATCATACAGACATACAAGTCTGACACTTTCCAGGCAGCCTTAATGTCCTGGCCAACTAATATCATACAGACATACAAGTCTGACACCTTCCAGGCAGCCTTAATATCCTGGCCAACTAATATCATACAGACATACAAGTCTGACACCTTCCAGGCAGCCTTAATGTCCTGGCCAACTAATATCATACAGACATACAAGTCTGACACCTTCCAGGCAGCCTTAATGTCCTGGCCAACTAATATCATACAGACATACAAGTCTGACACCTTCCAGGCAGCCTTAATGTCCTAGCCAACTAATATCATACAGACATACAAGTCTGACACCTTCCAGGCAGCCTTAATGTCCTGGCCAACTCATTATCGAAGAGGTCAACTGATTCATATGGAGTGATCTCTTCATCCATCCATCTTCCATTCAGTTTCTTCCCCATGGGGATAACCAATGCTAGACCTATTCATGACGGGGTGGAACAACAAACTGTCCACCTTTCTCTCTACATTTCTGGATCCAGAGGCATTCACACCCTTTCAATCAGAAGAGAGGGAATATAGGCATATACCTTTCCTCCAGTGGTTCTAAAACTGAAACTTATCCCAAAAATGAGGGACAGGGCTTGCAGATTAGCTCTGAATGCCCCTCTTGATGGGACAGATCCTGAACCAATGATCTGCTTGATATGGTGATGGATGTGCATAGGAAAATTGTAGTGACAGCCAAGGTCGCCATTATTCCATTTGTATCCAAAGAAACTCCTTCAGTACAGCCGATATTCACTCAGGAAAATGTCATTTAGATCACTTTCTATCACAAATGATGTTTTACGCTATGAAGGACAAAAGAGTGAGAATCCGGTTTACAGCCTGTATTGTATGAGGGTTTACTACTATGTGTAAATGCAATGGAATAAAATATTGGATGTGGATTTTTTTCAAAGTGAGGTGAAAAATATCACTTTCAGTGCCAAATGCTTGCATACATTTTTGATGATGTACCATTTCAGGAGAATATAACTTTCAGTAAAGTACTTTGCCATTATGTATGCCTAGAAAAGATCAGCAAACTGTCATTTTGAAAGAATATTAGAATTTTGTTGATAGTTTTATTTTAAAATAACTTGTATGATGACAAAGATTGAATTCAAATAGTGGCTCGAGACCTGTAAATGGAAGGTTGGTGCTGTCACAAGTTACCTCCCTTATATGTGTATTGCATGTTAGATACCTAATGACTTGCAATTACAATTATTGCCAAAAGTCCAAATGCGGATCCAGTGGATTTAATTGCATTAGGAATCAAGTTACATCTGACTTTTTGAAATTTCTGAATGAACGTTTAGATTGACTTTATCTCATAAACATGCATGCCAGAACATGGCATACACAAAACTTAGTCTGATAAATAGCACATGGCATACACAAAACTTTATTTCATAAATATGCATGCCAGCACAGGCCATACACAAGACTTAGTCTCATAAACATGCATGCCAGAACATGGCATACACAAAACTTAGTCTCATAAATATGCATGCCAACACCTGGCATACACAAAACTTAGTCTCATAAATATGCATGCCTGCACTTGGCATACACAACAAATACTTATGTAAATGTAACAGCATGGTCTGCAGTTGATACATTCTTGGCCAACGGAAATTGCTGTAAGAAAACCCTTCATGTCCTGCATACACTGATTAGAGACAATAATTTGTCGCACTAGTATATTAGTGTATCACTTCAGCCAATTAGGTGTCTTTTTTATATGGGTGTCTTTTTTATATGGGTTTTGGGTATATTTGAATCTAGATGACTGAAATATCTTCCAAATTTCATATTCTATGCAGCTTGATGTGGAACAATTAAGGTATCTTTCTGCTATTACTGTATGATATACATATAGTACCCAAGTTACAGGAATTGACATTTGAAAGTGAATGCCATTTTTTATGCCCCTGCACAAGTCTAGTAGGGGCATATAATGTTACCCTTGTTTGTATTTTGTCCGTCTTTGTAAGTTTTTGTGTTTGAAGTCAGTTTCTTGAGCCCTGTAGTATATTCTTGTTCCAGGAACATATTTCTAGTTAACATATAGTTAACATATAGACACTTAGGCTCTTTAGTGGAGGGTACCTGCAATATCAGGTAGTGTAGCAATTACAAAAAAAATGATGGAGGGAATAAAAGGTACAGTTTATCAGAGTTGAGCTTCCTACACAATTTATTATTCTTTACCTCCATCATTGTCATTTTTCTACAAAATTATACAGCATTGGTTTATCCTCCGTTATTGACAGTTTAAGTGCTTTGGTATGCAGGTTGTGTGTATGTACATTTTTGGCCATCAATTGTTCCCTTGCAAGAGGATGAGAGTGAAAGACCTTGTTTTAAGCAGAAAAAAGTTCATACTCAGCCAGCTCTCAACAAATGTTAAAATAGACAAGACAGTGTTCACAATGCGTATAGTATGGCCTTCTGGCATTATGTATGTTGATATGTCCATTTGTGAAAGCGAAGGGTCAAAAACTTGATTCATATCAGTACATAGTTTTGCTATATATTCACTGTATATAGTTTGAATCCTACTCAGAACACTGAGGTGTGTCGTTGGTCAAGATATTGTATATCAGTTGACATAGCAACAATATAAAATTGTACATGTTGATGGGCAATTAAACACCAATCAGTCAACCAATCAACCTTGTAGATTTAATTTCAATGACTTTAACTCTCCATGATCTTGATTCCAATTTTGTCCCATCTGTTCCACACAGAGAGTTGAGTATATTTTAGTACAGCACTCCTTCACTATAAGGCCTTCATTATAACACAATATACAGCACTCTTTCACTATAAGGCTTTCATTATAACACAATATACAGCACTCCTTCACTATAAGGCTTTCATTATAACACAATATACAGCACTCCTTCACTATAAGGCTTTCATTATAACAATATACAGCACTCCTTCACTATAAGGCTTTCATTATAACACAATATACAGCACTCCTTCACTATAAGGCTTTCATTATAACACAATATACAGCACTCCTTCACTATAAGGCCTTCATTATAACAATATACAGCACTCCTTCACTATAAGGCCTTCATTATAACACAATATACAGCACTCCTTCACTATAAGGTCTTCATTATAACACAATACATACACAGCACTCCTTCACTATAAGGCCTTTATTATAACACAATACACAGCACTCCTTCACTATAAGGCCTTTATTATAACACAATACACAGCACTCCCTCACTATAAGGCCTTCATTATAACACTATACACTATACACGCAGCACTCCCTCACTATAAGGCCCTCATTATAACACAGTATACAGCACTTTACTATAATGCCCTGTATTATAATATAAAACACTCCCTCAATATAACACTCTTAATGATAACACAATATACAGCACCTGCTTACTATTATGCACTTTATTATAACAATAAACAGCACTCCCTTACTATAAGTCCCTTCATTATAACAATATACAGCATGCTGTCATTATAAGTCCCTTCATTATAACAATATACAGCATGCTGTCATTATAAGTCCCTTCATTATAACAATATACTGCATGCTCTCATTATAAGTCCCTTCATTATAACAATATACAGCATGCTGTCATTATAAGTCCCTTCATTATAACAATATATTGCATGATCTCATTATAAGTCCCTTCATTATAACAATATACAGCATGCTGTCATTATAAGTCCCTTCATTATAACAATATACAGCATGCTGTCATTATAAGACCCTTCATTATAACAATATACAGCTCTCCCTCATTATAAGTCCTTAATTATAACAATATACAACACTCTCTAACTGTAAGGTCCTTCATTATAACACAATATATAGCACACTCAAACTGTAACTTTCATTATGACACAATATATAGCACAATTTAACTGTAAGGTACTTCATTATAACAGTGTTGTAATGAGGGAGTGCTGTATTACTCCCTTTTTGTACTTCAGGTGGGAATTTTTGTGCAGGGTTTGATCTTGAGGCCTTGACCACATCTCCAGAGCGATGTATTCGTGGGGATCCTCAACAGTCTGATATTGGACCAATGGTATGCATGAAAAAATTGTAGTACTCGGACATCTTCAGCACTGCCTTTTTTAGCTGTACTGATTGAAGAACAGAAGAACTTATGTGATGGTCGTGCATCCAGCCATCTTCTGTTGTCTGCTGTAGGTTGACTGGCATCCCTTTTAGCTTCTCTCAACTCTTAAACTACTTGGAAGTATGTTTTGAAACTTGGCTCATCATTTCATTCAGAGGTCTACCATATATACTCACATATAAGCCTGTTTGCATATTAGCCAACCTCCCAAACTGAATAGGTACTCACATATAAGCGTGTTTGCATATTAGCCAACCTCCCAAACTGAATAGGTACTCACATATAAGCCTGTTTGCATATTAACCAACCTCCCAAACTGTAAAAACATTATAAAGTGCATGACCTGCGCATAAGATGACCCATGAAATATTACTGTTAAATTAAATATTATCCACCGTAAAGTGAAGTGTCTGTCAGTGTTGTTTACCGTGCATGTTTACTAGTAAGTATATTGCTTCCATTTTCATGTAAGTCTGAACAACCTGTACTTGTATTATATTTTGTTTTGCTGTATTAACACTGTGTTTGATGCAATAACATTTTGAATTTGATTAATATTTTTTTTTCTCCATAAGCCAGATCTAATTCTAAAGTGATATTTCAGATGTTATCTGCTAGTGCATGTGGGTTGATAAGCCCGTGGCTTGTAAAGGCAGCACTGCCTGACTTTGTTTTCAAGATGACAATCCTTTTCATCGAATCATAAATTTGATACTTGTTCAGTGCCAAATAGAATCCTACACATCTTATAGATACGTGTTTGACCTTAATCCCTTAGCACCCTCTATGTTTTCCCACGTTACAACTCTTTGATTGAGCCGTGTACTTGATACTTGTTCAGTGCCAAGTAACAGAGGGTGGTTATTTGAACTCCCTGTGATCTTGCCGCACAATCGACACCTGTTCAGTTGCATCCTTTAACAGATTTCACAGACTGCATGATCAAAGTGTCACTTACAGAGCCCAAGCTCAGTTTCCACATAAGCACCCGCATATGACAGTAAAGACGAAGAATTGGAGTTGTACGATATTTACGATGACCTGACGATGATGGACGATTTCAGCACTATAATTGGTTACTCGGACAATGCGGATGAATTCTTGGGCTTTGTATCAGATGACATTAGACAGTAACCTTTATAGGATACTGTGAATCACAAAAAATTTGGACTTGACTTTCATTGTTTATTTGTGAGATGTATGGAATTAACATATGGGATATTGTTAATCGGATCATTCTGGGCTACTATTTTTATGCTGGTATGTGACCTATGATAGAATTCATGGATTTATCGTATCAACAGATTTAAAATGTAAATCATTATAGATTTCGATGGATTTTTATGACATGAAGATAAACAAAATGTAAGTTGTCACTTTATTTGTGATATATTCCACTTGATAATATACCTAATGGTATTTTACACTGGTTTTGTCTTTATTAATCCTAACTATCTATCTATCTATCCATCATGTCCCGTGGATAAGCCGACCCTGCTTCTTCCAGGCTTTATTTTCCTAAATTATAAGGCTTATATGCGAATATATACGGTAGTTGGTCCTGTGTGACAGTGGTGCCCCTCTGACATACTCTATGGCCATTGCAGCAGCAATGTTGAGAATCTTATTGATATTCGTCCTGAATGGATGGTGACATAAAATGACATATAGCTTTGAATAAAACAATTCTTATGATGATTGTAGTTGGTCCTAAATGAAATTTGTGGCAATTTGATTTCCAACTTTAATGCCATGGCAGCCATCTTAAAAAACTTGATTGGGACCACCTTGGCTATTTCAGCAAGAAAAAAGTCTGCATTAGACATATGTTGTCACAGTAATTTACAGAAAAATCATACTTTTTTTCTGCCCAGAAATTTTTTTCACAAAAAAAGAAACTGCAATATATTTGGACAAATATTGCTATTTCTATAATTTAATTGACGGCATGACTGACTGAGAAGTTGTGAATGAAAAAATAGTTTGATGCATTCACAACTTTTCATTCAATTCTTGTTTTTTTATATAGCCTAGGTGATCTCAATGGCAGCTATTGGCATACTTTTGAGGTATGATCTGTAGGATAGACCTCGAAGTTGTGAATGCAAAAACTTGTGATTGCTTCTCCTCCTCAGGGGTTGAAAATAGCAGTGGTCTGAGGTCTCGGACCAGGTAATTAACTATGTGGGCCTGCCAATTTTGCCCAGTCTGTAGTTTGTTCGACCATCTAGTTCGAAACAATTTCTGACATAAAATCATCCAGTGTAACCCTGTATGGCCTAGACTTGCAGAGTTTTGATAAATTGGTCACTATTCAACAGCATGTACACAATCACATGTTGAACAAATGCATAATAGACTAGTTTCTAAATAGAGCACTTGAGGATATTTTATAATGCCATAATATTTGAGTAACCAGTCTGCTCTAATTGTCTTGCACTACCTGATATGCAGTCTGCTCAAATTGTCTTGCACCACCTGATACCCAGTCAGCTCTAATTGTCACACACCACCTGATATGCAGTCTGCTCTAATTGTCTTGTGCCACTTGATATGCAGTCTGCTCTAATTGTCTTGCACCATGTGGTATCCAGTCAGCTCTAATTGTCTTGCACCACATGGTATCCAGTCACCTCTAATAGTCTTGCACCACCTGATACCCAGTCAGCTCAAATTGGCTCACACCACCAGATATGCAGTCTGTTCTAATTGTCTTGCACCACATGATACCCAGTCAGCTCTAATTGTCTCACACCACCTGATATGCAGTCAGCTCTAATTGTCTTGTGCCACCTGATATGCAGTCTGCTCTAATTGTCTCACACCACCTGATATGCAGTCTGCTTTAATTGTCTCACACCACCTGATATGCAGTCTGCTCTAATTGTTTTGTGCCACCAGATATGCAGTCTGCTGTAATTATCTCCCACCACCTAATATGCAGTCTGCTCTAATTATCTTGCACCACCTGATACCCAGTCAGCTCTAATTGTCTTGCACCACCTGATACCCAATCAGCTCAAATTGTTTCATACCACCTGATATGCAGTCAGTTCTAATGGTCTTGCACCACTAGATATGCAGTGAGAGGTTATGGGAACTTGTGAAGATTACAGGTGAATGATTCATCATGAGTTTATTCAGGTTTGTTTTTTTGATGTCTCAAATTAGCCAACCACTGACTGAATAGCAGTGGTGTTGAAAGGTGGAGATCTGGTCAAAGGTCATAATTTACAGTAAAAATTACTTATTTAAAGTTTCATTTTTTTTACATATTAGAATCACCATTATTTGAATAAATCACATGCATAATGATATATTATTACATTTTACTTTATGCATGTGTCTAAAAATAGAAAATAGAAGATAAATATAGTTTACAGAACCACTCACTATAATTTGAGGACCTGCCAGAATAAGTCCAAGACTTGCCACTAACCTTCAGCCACTGCTTAAGAATAGACATTAGTACAACATGGGATTTTCTCTAAAGGACTTTTGTGGTATTTAGTTGGTCCAAAATGAAAATGTCACCAAACATGGCCACTATGGTGGTCATCTTGAAAATCTTGTTGCTTCTTCTTCAGTCCAGATGATAATACTGACATGGAATTTTCTCTAAAATGCTTCATATGGCATTGAGTTGGTCCTAAATGAAAATCACACAGATCTGACCTCCAACATGGCCACCACAGTGGTCATCTTGAAAATCTTGTTATTGCTACAATGGAAAGTCATACTGACTTTGTTATATATAGGTAGTTTGCCATTAATGAAAATGATGTTGATCTGATTTCAGTTTTGCACCTTCAAAGGAGGATCATGGCTTTTCCCTAAATTCTTTGTCCTATTTTCTCTAAAACTTAACTCCTTTGTGCCCCTTGGGAGAGTTTTTTCATCATCAAATTTTAATTCAATACACTGTACTTGTGGGAAAAATGAAGAAAAAAATCTGCCTATAGTTTTTCTTTGATGATTATACAGTGTAAAGAACTTCAACTTCCATGTCAGTGTCTGTGGAACTGACTTCCAACATGGCCTCTATTGTGAACATCTTCAAAATGTTTTTATTACCTCCCCTGGCTATAAGTCTAAGTGAGTTTATGGTATGGTCATTCATGCATCATGTGTCATCTATTATACGTGGTGTGGTGTCCATTCACAATTTATATTTTCAGCTTTTAATTAAAGAACCCACTCAACTGGATTTGACCAAATTGAACAAAGAGCATTCATGCATGAAGCTTTTTCAAATTTGTTCCAGTTATGCCAGTCTGCCATGAAATATGGCATCTATTACTAAAAATAGAAAAACCTTTAAGCAACTTCTTCGCATTATCTGCTCAACAGAATTTTGACCAAATTTAATAGAAAGCATCATGGCATGAACGTCATTCAGTTTGTTCAGATGATGCCAATCTGCCATCAAATATGGCTGTTGTTACCAAAATAGAGAAACATTTTAAATGACTTATTCTCTAAAAACGCTGAACAGAATTGGACCATGTTTTGTAGAAATCATTTTTGCATGAAGGACTTTAAAATTTGTTCAAGTGATGTCAATCCACCATCAAATATGGCTGATGTTACTATAAATAGGAAACCCTAAAACAACTTCTGAAAAGTTGCTCTCTAGAATTTGACCAAATTTGACAGAAAGCATTCTGGAATGTTGATCTGTCATATTGTCCAAAAGATGCTGATATATGTTGACCGTTCCTAAAAATATAAAACTGTTAAATGACTTCTTGTCAAAAAAACTCAACAGAATATGACCAAATTTGACAGGAAGCATCCTAGCCTGAAGGTCTTGCCAGTTTCTTTAAGTGATGTGAATCTGCCATAAAGTGTAGCCACCATTACTAAAAATACAATAACTTAAAATACATCTTCTCAAAAAGCACTCTGCAGAATTAGACTATAAAGCATCCTGGCTTAAATGGCTGTCAGTTTTGATACAAATGATGTTGATCTGCCATCAGATATGGCAACAGTTTCTAATAAAGTAGATAACCTTTACATAACTTCTTCTCAAAAACTGCTCAACAGTATTCCAATAGATTTTAAAGAAAGCCTCCTGGCATGAAGGTATTCAGAAGTTGACCTACCAGTAATTTGACAAAAACAACATTCTGGCAATAAAGGTTTTCCAAATTATCGTAAATGACGCTGATACACTATTAAATATCACCGCCATTACTAAAGAAAGAAAAACCTTGTCATGACTTCTGAAAAACCACTCAACAGAATTTGACCAAATTTGATAGAAAGCATCTTGGCATGAAGTGCTTTTAAGTTTGTACAAATGATGCCAATCTGTCATCAAATATGGCTGCAGCTCATAAAATAGGAAACCTTTTAAAAGATGGCTTAACCGAACTTGACCAAATTTTACAGTGTCCTAGCTTGAAACTCTTTCACATTTATAGAAATAATGCCAATCCATGATCAAATTTGGTGGCTGTTATTAAAAATAGTGATATATTTACATAATTTTATGTAAATAAAATGCTTACCGGTATCTGTTGACAGAATTTGACCAATTTTGACAGAAAGCATACTGGCATAGAGGCCTTACAACATTTAGCAAATGTTATTGATGTCCCATGAAATAGTGATGAAGGTATTAAAACTCGAGAAACCTTGAAACAATGTTTTCATGACATGTGCAATAAACAGCAGTGGAAGAAATTTCTACAGAAAGAATCTTACTGATTGAGACAGTTTGGTCAATTGTTCTTGTATTTTGCTGTTAGACAGATGTCAGCTAGATGAGTGATGCCAAGGTCACTTGGGCCTCTTGTTTCTACTTATTCTGAAGAGCTTATCATCTTAGAATTTTAAGTGAAAGATGCATGCCAGACTTATCACCATAGGGTTTGGGTTGAGTTTGAATCATACCATCAGGTCGGCCTGAATCTGAGCTAGGGCAAGGTACTTTACTTTAATTTAATTGGCCCTAAGTAACCAAGCCAATAACCAAGTTTAAATGAAAAGGATAAAAATTGGACCTGCAGCATAAATACTAATGGATTTGGACCAGACTTTGCATTTTAACAAACAAGTTGAAAGTCAGCAGTGTGACATAGATTTCAGGGTCAAAGGCCATGATTTAGGTTTTTCTCTGCAATATCTTTTGCACATGATAACACAAAGAAGTATGATGTTTTTATTAAACCTGGTGTCTGGGTTTTTACATTGAATTAGTGCCAGTTCAGTGGTCATGATTTAGGATTTTGTGTGCAGTGTCTTTTGCACATGATAACACAAATAAGTATGATTTTTTATTAAACCTGGTGTCTTTTTTTTATCTGAAGATTACCTTGAATTAGTACCAGTTCAGTGGTCACAACTTGGGCTTTTTGAACTATAATGGCTTGTGAATGTAACAATTCAAATATATAAAATATGGATTTAAGCCAGATTTGGCATGTGGGCATATCTTGACAGTACCTGAGAAGAATTTATTGATCTTCTATGAATGACATTAGATTCAAGGTCAAAGGTCATGACTGAGGTATTTGTATTGCACTTATCTTGTGAACATGATGGCTCAAAATTTTGTCTCAAGAACATCTCCCGGTTTCAAAACTCGGCTTTTAAAAAGAATATGGAATGAAGGAAGAAAGTGACTACTTTTGGATTTCAAACAATTTGAGGTAGGGTGGGTGGATGGCATTAGAGAGTGTGAGGTGGGACTCTTGTTTATAAAATGAAGGGCTTTTAATTTTGAATGACTGTATGTTATGAAATCACTTTCCTGGGATGTTGTAATTTTAATTGCTGCATTCTGTAAAATCTTCAGTCTTATAAATACAGTAAACTTAACTGTAATGGAATTGCAGAAAAAGTTTGACGATTCATTTTGTGTTTTTTTCCATATTTATATTTTACGGTTCAAGAGACCAAGTAAAAATTTATGATAACAGATAGGAATATTTTCATGTTTATTTTTGTAAGGATTTTACGTGTTAGATTGAAAGAAAGTTAGCAGCACTAAAAAATACCAGCTGTATGGTAGAATGATCAATTTTTTATTATGATGCATATTTCACAGTGCCTTTTGTCCCATATGAAATACACATTACTTTTTGTGTATTATGACTTAGATATATAACGATGTAATTTTAGGGGTTCCTTAAATAGCATTGTACTGTTTATATTGGATTTACTAGACTTGGTACAGCACTCCTTTATTTTAGCAGAGATGCTGCCAGGGCACATGAGTGCACAAATAGCCCAAACTTTTAACGAAATCACGCACTTGAAAAGCAGTGATGTGCGAGAACTCCCGCAAATTAGTTTATAGTCGCGCATATAAAAATGTACTCTGTATAGTTTACAATATTTATTTAACTTTTAACCCTTAAAGTGCTTGTCATGACATAAGTTGTGTTGCCAGTAGAGGTCTCCTAGCGCTTGTCGCGAAATGTCTTTTTTCATGTTGGCACTGTTTGCAGTTACATGTCTGGGTACTTCGGCTAGACATAAATGGTCGTTAAACTAAATTTGATTGGTGCATTGGGCCCTGCAGCAAGCATTCTGTCATAGTTTTAACCTTGCATTCATCAAGGAAGTTTTACAAATGCTTGTATAATATATGGGCTACTTAGAAAACCCCAAATGGCTGACCCCCAACATGGTTCATCTTGAGGTGATGATTTTGTTTGGCAAATATTGCCTGATGAGAGCGATGATGACAATGATTTTTAAAGTTTTGAAGTATATCAGATTATTGGAGCTGGGAAAGTGTTACTGGAAATAGCAGTGAGTGATTTTGAACCCAAAAATGATATTGAATACGAATCTGATGTACATGCTTGATGGACAAAAACAGATGGCAACACTCTATTCAGCAGTATTTCGAAATTAAATGTAGAAAAGGCAGAATACCAATCCTAATTAAAATATAGGAAATTTAGAAAAAAAGTAGAAATCAATTTCCATTTCTTTTCTCACACAATTCAGCCCTGAGGGATCTTGTGCTACAAACTATATAGCACTCAAAGGGTTAAGATAAACTGAATAAAAAAGAATCTAAAATGAAATTCAAAAGTAAGGATATTTATTTTATCAAAATACCCCTGTCTGAACAAGCAGACTGTGGCATTGATGGACTTAAAACCCTAATACAGCATTATGGAACAGATAAGAGATCTGGCATAGTAGTCAGCAAAGTGAAAATTTGGCAGAGCTTATGTTAGTGACAAATTTTTTTGGGAGCAGAGATATTCAAGAGACAATACCTATGAGCTATGGAGAATTGCACATAACAACCATAAAGAACAGTTTACCAACTTGTTCAAGGTGGCTATGCTAGCTATGCATATGCTGCTTCATACATGAGATTGTGAAAGTGGGTTCTCAGCACAAAACAATATTCATATACAGACAAGGAAGAGATTAACTCAGAAACAATCAACAGATTAATGCTTATTCAATTAGAGCAGACATTTTTTGAGGATTTGATTTCAATAGAGCTCTAACAGAGTGGAGCAGGAAGAAAGAAAGATAGGTAGTTAAGTGTTTGGTAAATATTAAACTATGGCCGTTTCCTCCTCCCCTCCACTTTTTTTCTACTTCCCCCTTATTTTGGTTACAAAGGGGAAGCTCCCCCGTTAGATAAAGTCCTAGTAGCATCTCTGCTATAAGGCCCTACATTATAACATGGTTCCTAGTAGAAAGCAGATATGGTCATGGATCCCATTTCATTAAGTAAAATTATACGACTTGTGTACTTATAAGGTAGTGTCATTATAAGACAGTATACTCCATGCCTCTCATGTACATCATGTATTTGTATGGCTGTCTCACTGTAAGGCAGTATCCTCCATGCCTGTCATGGACATCATATACTTATATGGCTGTCTCACTGTAAGACGGTATACTCTATGCCTGTCATGGACATCATGTACTTATGTGGCTGTCTCACTGTAAGACGGCATACTCCATGCCTCTCATGGACATCATGTACTTATATGGCTGTCTCACTATAAGACAGTATACTCCATGGCTCTCATGGACATCATGTACTTATATGTCTGTCTCACTATAAGACAGTATACTCCATGCCTCTCATGGACACCATGTACCTATATGGCTGTCTCACTATAAGACAGTATACTCCATGCTTGTCATGGACATCATGTACTTATAAGGCAGTCTTACTGTAAGGCAGTATACTCCATGCCTCCCATGGACATTGTTATAATGAAGGAATACTGTACATTCATTATGCAATATTTACTCCATCTGGACTAAAATTCATGTTCATGTTTTGCACTTAATTAATGAAGCTTAAGTCTGTGTTGTTTAGACATATATACATACATATATGCATACACATGTACATACATACATACCTGTAATCAAATGGTTTATGTTACTAACTGTTTGTATTATCAGGGATATTCCTTGGTTTTTTACATGGGGCTTGGGGGTCCATAGAATTGTGAAAATAACTTGCAATCTGACTGAATTGGGAAATTTTCCATTGCAAGCAAATAAAGATTACTGGCATATCCTTGGTTGTTTTTTTTATTGTCTGTTTTTAATCTTTAAAATAAAGTTACAAGTATTTCATGAGGATTGTTATTTATGTGTTTATCCTTCTTTGTTAGAATTGGGAATTGCCAGATAACAATTTGGAAAATAAACATAATTTTTGGATTGGAAATGGGGCCCATATTTGGCCCCAAAATTGACCCAGGAGAAACCCAGATTATAAACCACTTGCTTAAATTTATAACAGGTACCATCAGATTAATGACTGTGCAGATATTCTGGCATAATCTTTCTATTTGGAGTCTTTTATTTACAACTTGAAGTTTGCTTTGCCATTACAAATTAGGAAGTGAATGTTAGCATCATTGAATTTCAGTAATTATTATCCTTAAAGAACTTTCTGTCTATTGATGCTATTTGAAACATTAGCAGCTATTTTTTGATTTGGAGGAAGTTCATCCCTGAAAGCCAATGGCATGCTGTTTGATGTTTGTTACTAAAAGATCTTTGTATTTCTAATAATAAGGCACTTTCTCTATATAGCTCTTTTGACCTCCAAAAGCCAGTTGGGATATATAAAGGGATGTAACTCATTCTAATCCTGAGAGGAAATGATAAGTCAGGGTGATTACCTCCCTTGATATAATTTGCCTGCAAAACTTACAGACATTTTATTGTAAATGCTCATCAAAGGTAATTGTGTTAACATTTTTTCTCAAAATATTTTATGAGCTTTTGTATGAGTTTCCTTTTAATAAGATACAAAGAGAAGAAAAACGAGAAACATTTATAATTAAGACTACATGTATCAAGTGGGATATTGGTTTTGCTTATGATAATAATAATGAAGATGATTATCAATATCACACAAAAAAATTTCTGCCATTAGATCATATTTAATGTAGTATTACCTTATAAATATAAATCCCCAAAGTTATCAGTATTGTCTATGCTTTCATTGCCCTCTTTGTGTCCCTTGGGTCATAAAGTTATAGTCATTGCCTCCTTTGTCTACCTTGGGTCACAAAGTTGCAGTCATGGGGGAACATGACATACAGGTCCGACCATACCAAACTCCATAGTCTTAAAATCAAGTCATACAGAACTCAGACTGGGACACTGTTATTCAAGACCATATCAAGGATGTGATACCATATGGCAAAAAATGTTTTAATATGTAACAAATTGTTGGTGGATGAGATCTGATTAACATATTTGTCTTGTGTTTTGATCCATTTTTTAACATAAATTCTCATCAGACATTCTTGCATTACATATGATACACAAATCAGTGAAAGAAAGCTGCTCATTTCTAGATTTATATTTCTGAGCAGGAGATGGTACATGGATCCTGAACTAAATCACCCTTTGGGATCTTCTACCTCACTTAATTTATTCTTGAAGGAAATTTGATGTAGTAACTCAGTGAAGATCTCTACATCAAGCATGACCACAGTGTCTTCCTGCATGCATTGTCATGCAGTTCTGTCTGATATCGTACATAGGTTTGCAATAGCTTCATGTCCTGTTCATGCAGGTGGAAGATAATTGAATATTAGAGCATGTTCAAGATAATTGAATATTAATGCATGTTCGTGGGATCACCAGCAGCAGGAAATAACTATGGTTATGATTGCATCAAAAGGTCATGGTTCAACGTCATATAAAATAGTAGCAAGAGGTTGAATATTCAGTTGTTTTGTGTATGTGTATTACATTAAATAATGAAATGACTTTACTCTCAATTTCTAACATCTAGATTCCATAGCAAGTAGCAAAAGTAACCATTCTTTAATTTCATTTAAGGGTCCCTCTCGACTTCTGACATCCAAGCCAATCATCGCGGCTGTGTCTGGATATGCAGTGGCTGGAGGCATGGAACTAGCATTGATGTGTGACCTCAGGGTCATGGAGGAGTCAGCCATACTGGGCATCTTTTGCAGGAGGTTTGGTATGGAACAAAAGCACAGTTATCCAAATCTTAGTTTTCATTGGCTACTGTCCATTTTTGAGAAGGTCATGTGGCAATGTCTGTTTATGAGCATATACCATATGCAATAGGAACAAGGGTCCAGTGTTATTAGTAGTATTATTTGTCAGTGACCCAGTGTATGGAATGATACCAAGTCAGTAGGAAACTTGCTGGAAGAGGTACTTGTGGGGAAAGCAAGGTAAGTTTTCTACTGACTTGGTATCATCCCATATAGGGTAACTAACCATGGCTCTCATAGACCCAATATTCTGGGTCAAATAAGTGTGAAATTTTAAGAGGACACACTGTTTCTCCCTGTGATGCACCTCATTTATCCCCATGTCGCTCCTTGTTTATACTTTTGGTCATCCATGGCTAGATTTAGCTAAACATGCATGAGGCCAGTGTTATTAATTAACAGCTAATCCTTCTCTAATGTGATGGCTTAAAAGAAACAGATGTTCTACTGAATGTGTTACATAGCACCTGTGAATTTTCAGCAAATAAACGATGCCCATTGTTGTTTTAATGATGTTAAATTGGTGACGATGCGTATAATGTATAATGAAAAGCTTTCTCAGAGTTTGAGTTGGAAATTACTGTCCACTCATTAATATGCAATATTAAAACTAATAATAATAATAATAAAAAAATTAAAAAAAGAGTGCAGAAAAGTACTTTGACTTGTAAAAAGTGAGTCAGCAAAATCTGTTTTCATTTTTTCGGGAAACGTACTTGCGATGAAAATGACATTAATGCTAATAAAAGGCAAAAAGTAGACGAATGTGAAAGCACAAGTGAAGACAACAAAGAGAACTCGAACTTGGAATGTACATTTAATGCTGACTCCGTTTCAACTATAGTGAAGGACGCTGATAAAAATGGCGGCAGAACTACTAATGTGAGAACTCAGGGACCTGAGTGGGAGAAGCAGTTCTCATGGTTTAAAAAAATGGTATCAGTTCGTACATTAAAAGCAGTTTGTGAGTGCTGTAAGATTGCTGGAAAGAAAAATCCTTTCACTTGAAATGGAAATACTCTCTTGCAAATATCAGCCTCTCACCATAAATAATTTAACCCTGATCATTTAATTGTTGTTGAGGGTTGCTGTGCTATGGAAAAACGACAGACAATCCTGTATGTTGTTGAGAATACTCTGAAAACTGGCGTGAAAAATGATTACTGCAGAGCAGCACAGTTCCATACAATGAAACGGTGAATAATATTAATGAGAATAATGGAGGAGCATCCTATACTTGAACAATTCAATAACCAGAATGCCATACATACATTTGTTAAGTCAAAGAATGGTAAAAAGTAAAGAAACTGATTTGAAAAACTCGCTTACAGATGGTTAAGTGCAGTATGATATAAAGTTTTTTTGACAATTACTGAAAAATAGTTTGTCTCTAATGTGATCTTGTGAGGCTGAGAATCTAATCCAGATATGTCATAAAAAAATGATCATTTACTTGTTCATTTTCCTTTTTACCTTTTTGAAAGTGTGGAAGTTTATGCGAGGGATTGTCATAAGAAAGTTGGGACTCTGAGTTCCATGAGTGAGGAGTCCTAGACTCTTTATCCTTAAACTCTGTTGAGAGTGCTGCTCATGAACAATGCATTAGTCCACCTATGACCCTGAGTTCTTTTCAAATGATATTTGTGTGGTTTTCATGTTGTGGTAGGGCCAACTTTTAACAGCTTGATGACAAGAAATGATGCTATTCAAAGGATCGCGTCACAATGACAAGGTCCCAAGGTTACAAAAAAGTCTCACACTTAAACTCGGACTCAATTCAAAATGTTGACATCAGCCAATCAAATTCTGACATCTTATTGGTCAGTGATTCATATCAACCAGTGAAAGTCTGTCATCTTATTGGTCAGTGATTTGACATCTGCAGTCAAATTCCAACATCTGATTGGTTAGTGATTTGACATTAGCCAATCAGCTGCCAGGATTTTGAGTTTAGTCTGAGTCTGAGAGTGAGAATTCTGTACATTCTTAAAACTTGAAATTTTTTCATTTGGACTGGGTATGGTGTTGTAACCAATGTAAACACAAGAAACTTGTCCAAGGTAGAGTAATTCTCTATTTCAGCAGTGCACTTTTTCATAACTAAACAGAGCTAGAACATCACAAATCAAGTTTTTATATGCCCTGCAAATAAAGTGGTGGGGCACAGGGGTATAGTGGAGTCAACTTGTCCATCTGTCCATTTGTCAGTGTATCTCACTTTTGTTTACTTAATAACTCCTTCTTAAGCCTTTGAGATATCATCATGAAACTTCACAATCAAGTTTTCATATGCCCCGAAAATGAAGTGTGTGTGCGTGGTATATTGGAGTTAGCTTGTCGATTTGTCCATCTCGTTTTTGTTTACTTGATAATTCCTGAATCCTTTGAATCCGTCATGTAACTTGACACGCATTTGTATCATGGGTAGACAATGTGTCTTGTGAAAAATTGGAGTCTGTCTGATCAGCATTTTAAGAATTATCCCCATTTTTATTACACATTATGTTTGTCCCTCCATCACACTGTTCTGTGGATAACCATCGGAGATATTATCATGACAAGTCTTTGTGTCCCATATAATATTCAACTTTGTCAGATTTGTAGTTTGAGAACTGCGGTATTGCTTACTGACTGATCTAATGACATAGATTACATACTACTGGGAAGTCACTATCTTTCATGGGGTACAGTTATAAGGGATTTTGTGGTTGCTTCAAACCAAATATTTAAAGATCCCTGACTGATATTTTGTATGCAGAGAAAGTGGAACCCTGTATATCTATCTACAAATCCAAGTACTGGTAAATTTGTTGTCATTTGCAAACAACAACAAATTTTATTCATAAAAAAGTGTATTCTTAGTATTGGGGTCATTGTAAGAATTTTTCACAAGCCTACATTGTTTTTAAAGATAGTTGTCATAATTCAGTATCAATCATAAGGATTTTACACAAGCCTATATTGTTGTAAAGATAGTTGTCATAATTTAGTATCAGGGTCATTGTAAGGATTTTACACAAGCCTACATTGTAAAAATAGTTGTCATAATTTAGTATGAAGGTCATTGTAAGGATTTTACAGAAGCTCACATTGTTATAAAAATAGCTGTCATAATTTAGTATGAAGGATCATCATAATGATTTGACACAAGCCAACATTGTTGTAAAAATAGTTGTCATAATTTAGTATTAAAGTCATCATAAGGATTTGACACAAGCCTACATTGTTTTAAAGATAGATGTCATAATTTAGTATGAAGGTCATTGTAAGGATTTTACACAAGCTTACATTGTTGTCAAGATAGTTGATTTGACACAAGTCTACATTGTTGTAAAGATAAACATCATAATTCCTTACACATGACTTACCATATACAGACAAACCTGTGTATGAAGATCAATTAGGTCATGATCTCAAAGTGGTCTTTATGATCAGATGATCTCTATAGACAGGTACGAACGTATTTGTTTATGTGTAAGTGGGACCAATGGAACTAGGTTTTTGTACATGGTGGTTTTTGTACATGGTGGTTCCTGTATGCAGATGGCCACTAGAGCAGGTTTGACTGTACATGTATTTGTTGTATTTGTTTCGGTATTAATTTTCTCCTAACCAGTTCCTATTTGAAATATTAAACCTCAGACAAAGAAAGTAATGAACTTCACTGATCATGGTGATTACTGATAAGTATTCCAAAAGTTTAAATGATATTCCTTCTGGGATTTTTCTCAAAACTCAAAAAAGCAGCTTTGTATCTGCTAGATTTGTAAAGGTGTTGTTTGAATAAAACTTGTATTGATCCAAGAATTTTTGCTTTTGCAGTGAAAAAAATTAAAAATATTTTTTTTAAAAATGTTTGAATGGAAAGTAAATCCTTTAATAATATAATAAGATAAAAATGAAACAAAAGATAATATTTATGTTCTTTTTATGCATAGGATTAATTTTATACTGATGAAAGCTGTTCCATGAAAATGTAACCTTTTTGTACAGTTTAAATGCTTAATTTTGAGGTTTACAAACATACCTGTTCATTTGTAGGAGACACATTTAATAAAAGAATGGAAATATTAACTAAACAACATTGCATGGATGCAGAATATTTAATTAATAATAAAAGAAATGCAAGTTATCAGTTATACAGTCCTACCCATTTGTATAGACATCACTTATGTTGACAAACCACCTATGTCGACAAAAAAGCAAAGTCCCGGTCCCCTTGTCTATTGTTACTACCAGATTTGTCATGCTTATGTTGACATTGAGATAAAAAAAATAAATGTATATGTCGACAGAAGCCCTAGGTCCCAGCTTGAACAAATCCTGTTTCCTGATCATTTATGTCGACAAGCTGACAGTTCTGACCTGTACTTTGTTCTACAATTATTTGATGTTGCTGCCAGGCTTTAATGTTGCAGTTAGATTAACAAACAGGCATTTGTTTGGACCTCGAAAGTTGGCCATTCGCGGCAACTTCAGTAACGCATAAACTTTTCATCAAAGTAAGCCGGCTACAGTCTTAAAACAATACACCCTTCATCAAAGGAAGTCATCATCAAACTTGAATAAAAGCAATGGAATCTGATCAATTGTTGCATTTTTCAAAGTGATTGGTGATTTAAACGTGTATTGTGCCGTGAAATTTTCCTTTTAACGCAGGAATAAAAGTAACTTTATTTATGCTTAAGATGGCTACCAACGGCAGCATAAAACGCAAATTCTTCTTATGCCTAATTAAGGCTTTTTTAAAACAAAATATTCTTGAATGTTTTGCAATCAGAGAGAATTCATAACTTGTTGACAGGTTTACATTTCCATATGAATAGCCTCATCTACTTGGTAGCCTCAGTAAGATGATTACATTTGTTGCCTCAGGCAGACCAAAATCTAGGCCAATTTAAGTACATGTAGCATCTAAATAACAACTATACAGACATGTGCTACTGGCAACAATGAATATCATAGTTCATTTTTTAGTCACACGTTGGTTGACAATGGGATATAGATCAAATAAGGACTACCATTTTTTTATACATGTGTTTTCTAACAGGATGTGACCGATACATGAATATTCAAACATGTGACCTATGCTTGAATGCATGGATTTTTCATATACATGTGCTTAATGCATTATGGATTTTATTACACAAAGGTAACAAAAATGTAGGTTGTCAATATACAAGTGTATTTCACACTGGTTTTGTTTTCATTTACTCAAAAGTTCCAGTTTATTTTCTCAAAGAATAAATCCTTCTCACTGACGACAGGTCACCCCATACAGACAAATTTCACTTCCATGTGGGTCAAAGAGAAATTTGCTTTTTTCAAATTCCCGCCACACACTTATCTTGACATCCACTTATGTTGACAATATTGCCTCGGGCCTGAAGATGTCGACATAAATTGGTAAGACTGTAATCAGTTTATTTTTTACAATTCACATGATAATGAAAGCAAAAAATTTACCAAAAAAGTATTTTGGGCCATTGACTATAAATTATTTCAACATCAGAATCTGATAGATATTATTTCATACAAGGATAAATGCTAACAGTTGTACAAAAATATCTTGACTAACTGAAATATGACCTTGTACATAGCAGTAGACAACATTGCCAGCAGCATGCATGTTTTCATTAGGCTTTAGGGTTATGTAACATTTACACAAGAAAAATTGCACTTATCAGTATATTACTATGTTCAGGAGATTTATTCATTATTTTTAATATGTCTAAAATTAGTCTGGTCCTTTTATTCGGGCAAGGACACTACAGTGCTCTTAATAATGGGTTTCACCATTTTGCTAACACACAAACCCTTGGTTGTAAACCATACTGCCATTGGTCAGCAGGTGATGATTGAGAGAATCAGAAGCAAGTTTATATAACCGATCAAGGAATCAAGTTACGTTGGCCTTAGCTTCCACTGTATCAAACCTACTAACAAACCATGGTGGTTAAATGAGATTTTCAGTATCAGTCAATCTGTCTGCAGTCCCCACTGAAAAATTGGTCAATAATGTAAACAAATCAGTCAATTAGTTATTGTCCAAACTGTTTAGTCATTGTCCAAAGTGTTGAAGTATCTGGATAGAGCTAACTTGAGGCATCTCTGTGATGATTAAATTTAGGTCTACCGGTATATTCCAATTATCTGACTAGCCATAAATTTCAAAATGAGGATTAATGTACGGATTACAATTTAAGATTTTCTTTTTAAGACAAAAATGATTAAAGAATATAATTGTCTTTAAATATTCTTTGGTGTGCACTAAGTAGTGGTGTGATGATTAATCAAAATAGTCAAAGACTAGCGGTGTGATGATTAAACAAAATAGTCAAAGACTGCTCAGAAAAAGTGAAATGACCAAGCATTCAGTTATGATTTTCTATGATCAGATGTAAATGCTTATAGTTTTCTTGTCACTGCTTGACGTTTTGAGACAAACTCTCACAGGAAAAGTCAAATATGTTAATAACATCTTCCAATTCGTATAACCTTGCATAATTTGGTACAACCAAGCACCAACAGCATGGCAGGTAACACATGCGCTGGTAAATCATTTCATTTTACAGGATACAAGCAACTTAACCATTACTGAGTATGCAAAAATGACATTATCCATGAAAAAATATAGAAAATATCTCCAACCAATTAAAATCAATGGTTCATTGGTTATGGTAAATGAGTCATCATTCTTTAAATTTCATTTGATTTCCAACACTACCACTAAGGCAGGTGCCACTGTATGCTTCAAAGATTCATGATCAAAAGGGTGTGGGTTTGAATCGTACCATCGGATCAGCTGGATCAGCTAGTGTGGTGTGTCCCAGGGCAAGGCACTTTATTCCAATTGCCTTAGCACAAAATAACTGATTTGTGTTGCTGTGCCATAAAATACCAAACCAATCAGTGGAAAATTTGTCAGTGTTCTTTTTTGTTACAGGTGTGCCCCTCATAGATGGAGGGACAATCAGGCTTCCCAAGCTGATAGGACTGTCACGTGCCCTGGATCTAATCCTGACTGGCAGGCCAGTTGGGGCAAAAGAGGCACTCGAAATGGGACTGGCCAATAGAGTTGTTGGTACTGGAACAGGTTGGCATATGTTTGCAGTGCAATAAAATACTTTCATAACAAAGTTCTTGGGACACCAAAATACTTGTGGATATATAATAGGCTTGATACATTCTCCTTCATGAAGAGCCATGACGGCTTAGTGGTTAGTGTACCAGACTCACACTATGCTTCAGTTATTCATGACCGAAAGGGTGTGGGTTTAGATTGTACCATTGGATCAGCCCAGGTCAGCTAACATGGTGTGTTCTTGGGCAAGGCACTTTACTCCAATTGCCTTGGCACTAAATAACCTAATTGTATTGCTGTGCCGTAAGACACCAAAACCACACTAAATGCCTTCGTTATTAACATGTGACATGTAACTTTCTAAAATATATTCAAGAAATATATAAAACATTTACATTCCAGCTTGGCCAGGGCAAGGTGGCCTGACTAATGAAAAAGTTTTGTATGTCAGTACATGATAAATTTAAACCTTCTTAAGATACATTTTAGTTGTCTCCCTTGGCAAACAACATCTGTTTGTATAAATTTCGGTCTTGTTTTACTTATACATGTTTGGTGTCTGTATACCATTTCAGCAGAAGTTTGCACCTTATGTCTGTAATTAAGAATGAAGTATCTTTCCTTCTTTCAGCTGTCTTTAACAAATATAATACCAATTATAACAACAATAAGGCCAACAACAAAAAATATGTGTGTTTCCTATTGCACTGGTTTTAGAATTAGGCTATAAGGTAGGTTTTTTTTCTTTCTTCTTTTAAACATTATACCATATATACTCGTGTATAAGTCCGTTTTCATACAAGCTGACCCTCCAAACTGAATAGGTAAAAAAGTTGAAAGTGCGTGACTGCGGATTAGCCGACCCATAAAACAGCATCCGTTTTTGTCTAACCTGAACCCCCAGGCCCTTCTGTACTATGGTTTCTTGGTTAATGGCTTCTGTACAACCTGAACCTCCAGGACCTCCTGTACCTAGGTTTCCTGGCAAACAGCAATATATACCAGTAGTCAACAAGAAAACTTAAAAATTCTCAAGTATAGACCTTGTCCCATGAATAAACCGACCCCCCCCCCCTTGTTCCAGGGTTTTATATTTTCCTAAATTATTTGGCTTATACACGAGTATAAACGGTATATAAATTAAATAATATTTCAAGCGCTTCAAAGTACTGGTCAAAACCGGTTCATTTAGATGCACAAATCAATTTCGGCAATGTGATTTTTTTTTTAAAATTAAAAAATTTTTAAAAATTTTTTTTTTTACCATTGGGGAAAAAAGTGATAGGGTTGGCAATGTGAAACAGGGGTGGTCGGCCGACCGGAAACATGTTTTTTTGTCCTTAATAGCAGACAATATATGGTAATTTCTGACTTTCATCAAATTGTGGAAATTCTATTACTGAATTTGCAGAAATGTAAAAATGCTTTTCTACAATTGTATGAAATGTATAGCTGAAAATTCAGTTTTCAAATTCAGTTTTCAAGCCACATGTTTGTTTCAGTTCCCAAGAAAGGTTACTCATTTATGTGTTCCCATTAGTAGTAGCCATAATATCCATTGATTACTAATTTTTTCAGATGATTACTAAACTGTATGAAATATTCACTTCAGGCTAGTGCTTTTTTTCTTTCATTGTCCCTTTTTTATGACAGCTCTTGGTCAGTCCCTTCAGCTGGCACAAGAGATAGCCAAATTTCCACAGCAGTGTATGAACACAGACAGGAGGTCGGCATACTATTCAGCTTTTGATGCCGAGTCATGGACTGAAGCTCTGCAATTTGAATTCAAGAATGGCATGAAAGTGATCCAAGATGAAGCTGTGCCAGGTATTGTATCAAATTTCTAAGGATCCTTCAGTTGTTTGTAAACTTTATTATTTATATTTTTAAGGTATGGAAATTTTTATAAATAAAAGTATTTATAATTTTCAACTTATTGTTATGTATGAAAATTTGCTAAGTTTTAAATCAGCAAAACATTCTCTGTAAAACAATTGAAATTAAAAAAATTATGTTTTTTAAAATGCCAATAATGTATGAACAATTAATGGGTACAAAAATAAATTGCAGACAGTACAGGATAGAATATTTGCTAGCATAATATGTCCACCCAGATTTGAGCATCACAGACCAAAATCTGCCAGTGCTTTGTTCTTCAGCAGATTATGTTCACATTGCTTGTTCTGTAAATGATTCATAGCAAACAGCTTGGACCCTGGTCTGATAACCAGGACATTATGTAGATACAGTGAAACCCCACTATAGCATAAATTTGGATATAACACGATCGTGACTTGGCTCCCAAAATTTCATATATTTTTTCGCACATAAAAAAGAAATATTTTTGTCAAGGTACGAAAAATAATGTGTACAAAATTAATTATCATTTTAAGGTAGATATCGCGTATGAATTTGGATATAACACGATCGTGGTGTGGCTCCCAAAATTGTAAAATAATTTCAAAATTTTTTTGAAGTACTGCAAAGTTTTTGTGCCAGAATAAACAGTAGTTTGATTTAATAATTTAGCAATATGTATTGTATTCTTGAAGAAAAAAGTGTCTTATGATTGCATCTTTCTTTACATGAATAAAGATGTTAAACATTTCTATTTGTGAATATTCATTTCAAATTTGTCAGTAGTCAACACTGAATTTTGATCTTAGCTTATTTTTGAAAGATGTCAGCTTGTTAAAAAGTTGACAAGTGTTAATCTTATTATTATTGAATCATGGACAATAAAGCCAGTAAATCTTCTTTTTGTTTTTATTCAATGCATACAATTGTTGTTCAAAAGAAAGAAGATTCTCATCTGAATTTATAAATCAATTAATTTAAGTAAGTTGCTAATCATCAAAGTTAATCTCACTGCTAAAGGTTGTTCAAATTATAGGGCAATGATATATAAAAACATTTTTAAATTTTTTTTAAAAAACGCCAACACGTGCATGTGGTTTTGCGGTGTTATCAATCGTCACACAATCGTGCAATTGTGGCGAGGCTCCCAACATTGTACAATAATTTGTCATGCATTCCCTATACAAATGACCACGTTGTTCCTTAGCAATTATTCTTGCCATAGTCATTCAAACAAATAGGTCTCAGAGTGTTAATTAGTGGGTATTTACAATGTATAACCGGATACAGAAATGTAAAGCTATTACTGTTAAAGAGAAGCTTGAAGCCTTGGGCCGGATTAAGTCCAGAGTTAAACAAATGCAATTAGCTTCAAGATTTAGGTGTTCACAAGTCAAGCAAACAATGTGGTCGAATGAAAAAGTTTCTTACCTGAATTTATAAATCAATTAATTTACCTACATTTTTAAGGGAAGACAATAGACTATCAATGCCGGCTCAATTAACCGTAATACCCACTGAAACAAGTTTATGGCCCGAATTGTCAGGAGCAGTTTTGGTTATTGCCACACACATGTCCCCCCCCCCCCCCCCATCTTAATCCTTTTTATTTTCTAGCTTCAGATCATTCACATATACACAGAAAACTGTCCTTCCAATGATTGGAACAGAACCATTTAAGTTGTAGGTGTGGTGCGATTGACTAATATAATAAAACATTATACTCCCCGCTTTCACTCTGCAGTGAAGCAAAGTCATACTTATAAACTAAAACAATAGATACACACAGGCAACATCGTTTTACTATTTTTTTATGTTCTATAAATGAACACGTAATTAGATACACACAGGCAATGTTGATTTTACCATTTTTTAATGTTTTATAAATGAACACATAATTAGATAGCTATACACAGGCAAAATCGATTTAACCATTTTTTATTGTTTTATTAATGAACATGTAATTAGATAAACACAGGCAACCTCAATTTAAAATTTTTTAATGTTTTATCAATTAACATGTAATTAGATTGATTTTATTATTAGACTTTTTCTTATTTTTTCAGGTGCAGCATCATTTGTGAAAGGTGTTGGAAAACATGGGTCATTCAACATAAATAAACCATCAAAATTATAAAATTTTAGTATTGCACATTTTTATTCTGTATTTAAAATTGACTAAAATGAAAATTGTAACAATTAATATTATTATCTAATTGCTGTATGATGAGTAATTAGTGTTTTTTGTTATCCTAAATATTTTACAAACAATTTAATTTCCACAAAGATCATGATAACTAGTATTAATCTCACACGTGAGGAAATCACTGATGAACAGATACCTGATGAAAGTGATTGCATGTGAACAGGGTTAACCAGTAATAGTCTCAAAATTCAGGAAATGTCTGGTGAAAGTGATCGTGTTGTAGTTTGCATGTGAACAGTGCCTTAGGACATACCTCAAATTCTGCATAATAGATGACAGTATGTCATGGTGGTATGAGTTATCAGTGTTCCAGATAAACGTTTTTCACATGTAGGTGAATGCGAAATGGATTTTAAGGCAGCACTTAAAAGAGTTTCTGTACATTACTGTGAATTAACCATTTTTTTGTGGGTACCAATTTTCATAGATTTGGTGGATGCTTCAAACTACAACTTTAAAGACCCAACTAACAATGATCTTTCTGTGGGAAACATAGAAATGAACCAAGAATGACCTTTCTGTGGGAAACATAGGGCTCCTTCCTTAATCCACAAATTAAAGTACCCATGAAAATAAACAAATTCACAGTATCTCAAAATTTTGACAATTAGTTCTCAGCAGAAGAGGAGCTCATCTAAGATTTAGACAGGCACCAGGCATATGGTCATGCAGATTTGACAAGTAATTCTATGTTAAAGAGGAGCCCATATAAGATTTAGACAGGCCTTGGGCATAGGGCCATCCAGTTTTGACAAGTAGTTTTCAGAGGAAGAGGGGGCCCATATAAGACTTAGACAGACCTCAGGCATAGGGCAATCCAGCTTTGACTAATAATTCTGTGTGGAAGATGGAGCAATACAAGATTTAAACAGGCCTCTGGCATAGGGCAATCCAGTTCTGACAAGTAGTTCTCAGACGAAGAGGGGGATCATATAAGATTAGACAGGCCTCAGGCATAGAGCCATCCAGATTTTACTAATAGTTTTATGTGGAAGTGGGGGCTCATATAAGATTTAGACAAGCCTCGGGCATAGGGCCATCCAGCTTTGACAAGTAGTTCTCAGCAGAAGAGGAGCCCATACAAGATTTAGACAGGCTTCATGAGTAGGGCCATCCAGCTTTGACAAGTAGTTCAACATTGAAGAGGAGTCCATATAAGATTTAGACAGGCTTCATGAGTAGGGCCATCCAGCTTTGACAAGTAGTTCAACATTGAAGAGGAGTCCATATAAGATTTAGATAGACATAGGGCCATTCAGCTTCGACTATTAGTTCTGTGTAAAAGAGGGATCCATATAAGATTTAAACAGGCCTCAGGCATAGGGACATCCAGTTCTGACAAGTAGTTCTCAGAGGGAGAGGGGGTCAATATAAGATTAGACAGGTCCATCCAGCATAGACAAGTAGTTCTCAGCAGAAGAGTGTTCCCATATAAGATTTAGACAGGCCTCATACATAGGGTCATCCAGATTTTGGGCACAGGTGCTAGATGTTGTTGATGACAGACAGAATTTTAAATGCACATACTGTTGTAACAATCAAAAGATAACATTTGCCGAGAGAAGAATATTTCAAAGATGAATCGTTTCTAAGTCGGCTTAAAAAGAAAGATAGATAATTAAAACCATATGCAAATAATTTGATAAGTTTTTTGACTGTAGTTTAGAAGGTACATAGACATTTTAAGAAATTATAATTGTTTTATTTCGAGTTGCTTTTGTCATATTTTGCGAACTTTACCGAATTAGGTAATAACACGGTTACATGCCTTTCATTACTATGTGGTGTAGAAATTAACTACAGTGACACTATAAAAGTTGGGACACCTGTAATTATTTTTAAAAAAAAAAGTTTTCATGGTCTGTAAAAGTTGCAGTATGAAATCATAGTAATATTTTCATGTGTTATAACTTTGGGACACCTTGAGAATTTTTTCTCCAACTTTGATTGATCTTAACATTATTTTTTAAAAAGAAAGAACAAAATATTGACTTAATGATTGTCAAATCACTGCTCTAGTAATGAATAGATGAGATTGTTATAAATTAGGTTGATATTGTTTTCAGAAGCAATAAATATACATAATTTTCATCTGTTTTCTTCTTTCTAATTGAAATATGTATAACTTCCTTGGAGAATGACATGCATTTATCATGACCATGATGTTTTACCATTATTCACAATAACTCCTCCATTTATATATATATATCATCGTCATCATTGTTATTATTATTATTGTTATTTCATGCCTACATACTTTGTTAATTTCAAGAAGTCTTTTAGTAGTAATAGCAGGAGTGATAATTCTAGTAGTACCATTAGAAGAGAAGAAAGAGTAGTAGTAATAGTATGAGTGGTAATCGTAGCAGTAGTACTTTTAGAAGAGAAGAAATAGTAGTAATAGTACATGTGGTAATTTAGCAGTACCAGTAGAAAATAATAATAGTAATTGTAGGAGTGGTAATCCTAGCAGTAGTACCATTAGAAGAGAAAAAATAATGCAGGCTGCCAAATATATAGATCCAACAGGCATATATTTCTTATGATGAAAAAAGAATATGCATATTCATCATTAATATTTAATAGATAAAAAGTGAATATATATAAATACATACAATATAAATATTCAAATATTTATTTTTTCATTGAATTAATTAATCATTAACCATGCAATTCTTTTTTAATAATTACTCCAATAATATATATAATGCAAATCATTTATTTAAAAAAGAAAAAAAACAAGAAACAAACACAGAAAAAACTAAACCCTATAAATTGCTCTCTCTGTGCTCAGAGTTACATTTAACTCTACTCAATAGGTGACTGTTACTTTCGATAAAGCACTATTTGTATCAGTGATTTAATGGTCCACAACAAAGAAGTTAAAAGTATTGATGTACATAATGAAGTTAACAGTATTGATGTACATAATGAAGTTAACAGTATTAATGTACATAATGAAGTTAAAGTATTGATGTACATAATGAAGTTAACAGTATTGATGTATATAATGAAGTTAACAGTATTGATGTACATAATGAAGTTAACAGTATTGATGTACATAATGAAGTTAACAGTATTGATGTACATAATGAAGTTAACAGTATTGATGTACATAATGAAGTTAACAGTATTGATGTACATAATGAAGTTAACAGTATTGATGTACATAATGAAGTTAAAGTATTGATGTACATAATGAAGTTAACAGTATTGATGTATATAATGAAGTTAACAGAACTGTGGAAGAAATTATAAAGGAGAGAAAAATTTATGTTAGACATAGATGGTTTAAGCAGGTGACTTTTGTTCATTTCATATAAAATTATGGTAGAAACTGAAAGGTTGTGTTTGTCTACTTTGCATTTGTCCAGTTTGTTTATTCTATATTTTCAATTTCTTGTCTTAACTAATTATGTACTCTATCAGATCAGGCACTACACTGCATTAAGCTGAGCCATTTCTTGTCATAACTAATTATTTGCTCATATAGATTACACCATGTTTAGCTGAGCCATTTCTCGTTAGAGTTAAATAAATGCTCTCTCAGACACTACACCATGTTCAGCTGAACCATATTTTGTCAGAACAAATATATCTTCTCAGATAACACTGAGTTCAGTGGAGTTATTTCTATATCTAGGTGCCAAGAAACAAAAAGGTATTGATGGTACAAGTTAATGATTTTAGCTTTCATCTTAAATTAGAGTGCAGAAACTGTCAGAAGGACAAAATTGAAACAATAACAAGATATATGCTATGACAAATACAAAATGCAATGTTTATGACAACAAGATTATAATTCACATCGCTGTTAACATCAACTAAATGTATATTGTCCAGTATATGTGTGTGTGTGCATTTCTGTGTTGTTGATACTACCACAGCTTTTTGTCTCTTTAAAGTTACATGATATAAAACTGCACAATGTCCACCTCAAAATCATACATAAAAGCAGTCACACAGTCACACATCTGAACTCTCACTTCCTGACCTTATTATTTAGCTCATTGATAAACTGCACTTACTCCACATGAATGGTATTTATGTTGTCCCAACTGTGTTTATCTCTACACCCAAAACTACTTTAAAAGTCACAAAGATTAAATGTATCTTATAGTTTTAATCAATTTGTTGTACAACCAATTACAGTGTTGCACTGGATGCTGTTGTAATAACTGCAAAAAAACTATGGAAAAGAAAGAAATTGGAACGAAAACTTAAACTGGAATGCCAGAAGAATTTTTTTGATAATTTTATTATGTGAATAGGAATTAACAGTTCCACCATTTTCTCAAAGTTTTGTATATTCTCAGTTGCATATGAAAAATCGGTGTTAATTGCAAAAGGCTTGTAAAATTTTAATGACTAATTGTTGTAAGTACAAATTAGGTAATTTTCAAATTTCTGAGGTAAATCCAAGCAATACTTGTTCAGCTATCAAAACTCATTGTGACTATATATTCGCTGTATTTTAATCCACTTTGTGTAGAATTCATTTTATATTGATTTTTACATCAATGTATTTGGCCATAGAATGTTTTATATCACAGTTTGTCATCTTCTAAATAATAAGAATCTTTTATTTATCTGATCAGTTTTTGGATTAAGAGAAAACAATTTTTATTTTTTACATGGCAGCAATGATATTCTCATGGTAATTACATAATTCAGGGTAGAATCTGAATAGTACCTTTCTTCTCTTTCCTTTATATCATTATCTAATATTGCAGGTAAGGAAAAGGATAACTAATTATATGCACAAACGGACAATAGTGGTATAGAAAGGGCAATTACATTATCCTGTATAAAGACAGAGATACACAGTGCTCCTGTATAAAGACTTCTAGATACACAGTACTCCTGTATAAAGACAGAGACACACAGTACTCATGTATAAAGACTTATAGATACACATTACTCCTGTATAAAGACTTAAAGATACATAGTACTCCAGTATAAAGTCTTATAGATACAAAGTACTCCTGTATAAAGATTTATAGATACATAGTGCTCATGTATAAAGTCTTATAGATAGACAATACTCCTGATTAAAGACTTGTATATACACAGTACTCCAGTATAAAGTCTTATAGATGCAAAGTACTCCTGTATAAAGGTTTATAGATACATAGTACTCATGTATAAAGTCTTATAGATACACAGTACTCCTGTATAAAGACTTGTATATACACAGTACTCCTGTATAAAGACTTATAGATACACAATGTTCCTGTATAAAAACTTACAGATACACAGTACACCTGTATAAAGACTTCATGATACACAGTACTCCTGTATAAAGACTTGTAGATACACAGTGCTTCTGTATACTTCATCACATGCATGAGGCTCGCACATAAAACTACCAAAAATATTATTATATTTTGTAAGTGACAGTAATCGTCTTACAATACAGTGCAGCTTAATATGAAATTATTTGCACTGTTAAAGAAACCTTTACGGACTTTCTGAACATCACGGTTTTCACATGAGGCATCATGATTGGAATTTCTGTTTCTTAATATTTATTTCAGCTGGTAAATGTGTAGCTCTTTATGTTCAGTCATGTTTGTGATGATAAAAGAATCTCTAATGTTATCAAAACTGATAGCCCAAGGGTTCTGTGGCACACCAGTAGTTATGACCTGTAGGATGGATCCATCTGGTGACAACTGATAAATGTTATGAGAATTACATCCAACAACATAGATGTTGTCATCCCTGTCCACAGTTACTCCCATGGGCCATTTGAGGTTGTGGTTGTCAGGACTGAAGGTATACTGCTTCTTGCCTTCCATATTGAAACAGTGAAGGGAATTTGTATTACACACAGTAACATAGACTTGTGTTTTAGAGTTATTCAGAGCTATGTAGCTGTAGTGTCTAGATTGTGAATCGTACTGATCAGAATAATTTACCTCTCTCCCATCTCTGATCAGACTCCAGCAATACTTGTTATTACCACAGTCCCCAACCACAACCATCTCTCTATTTCCAGCTGCTGCTATTCCATAGCACTTGTGTTTAGTTGTTATTATTCTGACTGGACTGATGATATCATCCCTGACTGAGAGAATCTGAATTTTATTCTGCTCATACAAGGGCAATGCCACTTCATTGTCACTGGTCACACATATGTCAATAGCCCTTCCTGTGAGTTTGTAATTTGTAACTACTTCATATGAACTGTTAAGAAGAATGCACTGACGATTGCTCTCATCAGCAAGAACCACCCTGTCTCTAGGGAGAATAGTGACACCAGTATAACGTGGTGTGTCTCCACTGATATTAACATTAAATGTTTCAACTCTCTCAATCCGACATTCCTTTGTTGGTTTCCGGAAACCAGGTATAGAAAGGGTTGAACCAGTCATGGTCACAAGTTTTCCAATATCAGATGACGAGAGCGACAAAATAGTTTTTACCAATGGAGTGAACTCCACCTGCACTGTCATTGTGTCAGTCCTCTCGTATTTTTCTCTGACCTGAGAATAATAAGAAGGTAGTTGTGACTTTATTTTTTCCGCAATCAGAAATTTTTGCATATCAATTCCATATTTGTGGACTGTTTCACAGAGAACTTGAGAATTTCTTACAGCATGAAGCAGTGACAAGCATTGATGGTTCTCTTCTTGTGTTCTAATAGCAACTTCTTTGTGGATTCTCCTTGCCTCTGCCTTCACTTTTGTCTCTAATTCGTCCAGAGCTGTATTGATTTTCTTTCTCGTTTCTCTGATTCGATCAGTCAGTCCATTAACTTGGGACTCCAGATCATTAACATTGGACTCATTTACATCTATAAACTTTTTTAAGTGAGTTTCGAGTTTCTTCAACTGTTCAATAATTTCACTTGCTTTGGTTTCACATAGCAGAGTGGGGAGTTCCTCCTTCAATTTTTTCACATTGGGACAAGTTTTATGGCTTTCGAAAAAGCAAATACCACAACAGGCAACCATGTGATCTTTGCAGTAGAATTTTAGATCTTCATCATCATGTTCAAAGCATGTAAAACCTTCAGCAAATTTCATCACATTTTGTGGGTTGTTCGATAACTCCTCAATTGTAAGAATAGTATGAGTTTTTGACATTTTCTGTTTCCTGTGAAAATGCAGGCAGTCGTCGCACATTGCTTCCTCACATACTACACAGAAGCCTGAAGCGGTGACAGAGGACCCTTCAGAGTAACAAGCATCACATACACGATCTACTTTCGATTTCGTGGATAACCTGGATTGTAAGATTGTGTCGGCTGGAAAGAGAGACGCCCATTCATTAGTTGGTTTATTCTGTTTAAAATGGCCAGCTGTTTTTCTACATACCGGACATTCGATGTATCTCTGTTTCTCATGTTCTGTAGCCTTACTTGCTATGTAGGACTGTAGACAACTCTGACAGAATGTGTGTGCACATGGCAGCTGTCTTGGTACGTTGAACAGTCCCAAACAAATCGGACAAGTTGGTTCCACTTCAGTCTGTGTTATAGCAGTCGCCATTTTGAAAGATCACACTTTATGTTCCTATCTAATATTGAGGTATAACTTCTTGTGTACTTATAAACTCCGTAAAACTGGGCATGCTATCGTTTCTGGTGTAGGCATGTTTAAAGCTTGACTGGTACACAAATTTGTATGACGTAAATAATACAGTAGCATAGTCTACTATAAATAGCTCTAAATAGAAAATATAGATTAGGCCGAGATAGTCTCGTATAGAAAATACATCTGTCTTGTACTATGGATACGAACGTGGGTTTAAAATAGGGAGAATATAGTCTAAATAAAAAATTTGATATGTGTGAAATATGGAGAATATTGCCTCAATGCTACAATTCGATGGAAATTTCGACATTACGAACTCACGCTGTCGGGAGTTGCGTTACATCACAAAACTGTGCAAGTCTTGGAGATACGGCTTCGTTCTCAAAATACCGCAATGTTTTGTTTTACTGACTTCTATCTAGTCTGTTTCCAGTAAAAAAATCACCAGTCATAAACAACCTTGCCATCTTCAATCTTTCATTGAAAAAGCTGAAATTTTCCATTATATTCATTCCTAGAATTTTCTTTCCCTTTGAGATTCTCTCTCTCTCTCTCTCTCTCTCTCTCTCTCTCTCTCTCTCTCTATATATATATATATATATATATATATATATATATATATATACACACACACACAAATACTGCACCATGGATTTTCACCCCCCTTTGCAGACGCCCATGTACATATAAATTGAAGCGTGTTTTATTGGTATACAACTTTACACGCAAATGTGCCCAATGACCAATATATTTTTTTCTTATTAATTCTTTCTTTTTCATTTTTATCTCATGTATTCGATTATATATATATATATATATATATATATATATATATATATATATATATATATATATATATATATATGTGTGTGTGTGTGTGTGTGTGTGTGTGTGTGTGTGTGTGTGTGGATATAATTGTAGTTTCTGTTTGTTGCAAAGTTTATTTAGTATTTATTTTTGCTTACTTTATTATTTTTAAAATTGTTGTGTTACGTTTGTCAATCGTGCACTTTCTTCATTTAGATTGGATTACAGATATTCTTTACCAATATTTTTTTAAAGTTTCACTCCTTTCCGTATAAAAGTAGTTTCTATATTTCTCTTTTCTTCTTCTATCAATCGATAACCATTAGATTTAGTCCCACCCAACCAACATTCAGTCTGTTAATAGCACACGGGTTAAAATCTACCTTGGGCTCTTTGTCTTCTGATCAAATAAAAAACACAGACTTACTCATATATGTACTGCATATAAACGAAGAACACAATCATTGACACTTTACCTTGAACATGGTGTTAATTAATGCAGGGATGATTGGTCGTCAAGGATCCATCGAGTTTTATTGATTTATAACAGAATCGTTTGTATGCGAATGCACACGAAAGCTCAGTTCTGACGTTTTTATGAAGAATATTCATAATCACTTTTATCTAGTTACTTTTCTTTACCTTCACAGAGGAATTTATTTTCAGCAACAGGATCCATGTTTCAGATAATTTATTTAAAATACTCGTGTCACGTGATACGTTTAAATAATGAAAGCACAAGAGCTAATTTTATTGACAATGATACTTAGAAGGAAAAAGTACTGATTTATTTTCACAATATTTTGTTCACGAAGATTTGATCAGTTTGCAGTGTAAAATATCGTGGTTATTCCGATGCTAAGAAACAACAATGTAATTTAAAACGGACACCTTTTATTAAAATAAATATTTAGATAATATACAATGACGAGCAACCTTCCTGTTAAAGAATGCGCACAGTATATTAAGTTGTATGGTATAATATTTGATAATTAGAATGTTGCGAAATTTCCATGTACTGAACACTTGAGTCCGATGTATTTTAGAGCATGAATTCTTGTTTATATTACAGATCCAGCAGCAACTAATCTGTTTCACTTTGCAGCAATGACATCCGTATTCAATCAACTTTATTGCACTGAGATAACATCCATATTCAGTCAGCTTGATTACATTGATATAACATCCATAGTCAATCAAATTTATTACACTGAGACAACATCCGTATTCAAACAACTGTACTGCACTGAGACAACATCCGTATTCAATCAACTTTATTACACTGAGATAAGATCCGAATTCAATCAACCTTATTACACTGAGATAACATCCGTATTCAATCAACTTTATTACACTGAGATAAGATCCGAATTCAATCAACTTTATTACACTGAGATAAGATCCGAATTCAATCAACCTTATTACACTGAGAAAACATCCATATTCAATCAACTTTATTACACTAAGATAACATCCGTATTCAATCAACTTTATTACACTGAGATAACATCCGTATTCAATCAACTTTATTACACTGAGACAACATCCATATTCAATCAACTTTATTACACTGAGATAACATCCATATTCAATCGGGGCCCCAGGTAGCCGATTGATTTAAGGCTCTCGCCTTTAGAGATCACTGACATCTCAGCTCCGTGTCCGCGTGGGTTCGAGTCCCAGGCTTGGCCAACGTAGGTCTGTGAGAAAGCTTGCCAGTGGCTTCCCGTGGGTAGGTGTTTTTTCCGAGTATTTCCCGGGTTCTTCGTGCACCAGATATACTGACTGCCATGTATTGCCTATCATGTGCTGAAAAATGGCGTTAAACCCACAAAACTACAAACTAGAAATTCAATCAACTTGATTACGTTGAGATAACATCCGTATTCAGTCAACTTTATTACACCGAGACAACATCAAATATTACTATTCTCCTTCTGATATCATTAGTTCTTTTCTCCTCAATTACCTTTGTATTAGTTTACACGATTGTACATACTGTATCAAGTTGTAAGGAATGAGTCTTGCGTATTAGATTGGAGGGCTTACTTCGTTAGAGCTCACATCTATAGCCAAGATGTTCCCGAGTTCGAGCTGTTTGCCCGTTACATTTGGTCATGTAATATATAATATCACGTACTATAGGCTAGTCATATTCGAAGAGAGTTTCACGATAGCCCTCGATAGGTCTGATTAATAATAGATGACTGTGATGAGGAGACGTGCCTCTAAAAAGGTCGGGAAACTATGTCGCGCTGGTCGGTTGCATCAGCCCGGATAGCTAAGGCAGTTAGAGGGCCCGTCTCGAGTTAGGAAAATCCCAGTTCAAGCCCTAGTCCTTCTGCGAATTTCTATTCCGTGTGACAAGTTATATCCAGTCATTGTTTAATATTGCAAGAACGGAAAAATAATCACAAGCAGTTAGACAGCTAGATAACAGTGTGAATTAAAAAACTCACAACATTTATTATTTTATTAATAATAATAATAATAATAATAAAAATAATAATTATTATTATTATTATTATTATTAGGCAGTAACAGCACTCTAATCACTATCATCATTATCAACAATTTATCATTCTCGTTATCATTATCATCATCAACGCAGTCAATTTATATATGGCCCTGAAACCAATACACTTGATATTTAAAGTACGAAAGCACTTCTTGACAGGTTTAAAGTGAACGAGTTGTAGCTGAGTAAGAAATGTAAAGCATAGTGGTATAAATATTTACATATTTACATATTTACGATTATAAGAAGAATGTTAATGTCTAAGTAAATAACATTGAATTAAATTGAGATTTGATAACCTGGATAATCTTGTACTATAGGGAATTATATCTGAACAATGATGTCATTTGTTTCTATTACCCAGTATGTGTCTATAAGGAAAAAGAGTGCCCTAGGCACAAAGGTACAGTACCCAAATCGGACGAACCATTTAGGTATAATTTCTATATAAATTGTTCTGCATCGTGCTGAAATCTCAAGAATGGTTTGGACCTAAATTCCTACACAAACATCTTCATTTTAATCGATAAAGATGTAGTTTTCTTTTATCTGTAAAGTCTGTGACGATAAACAGATCCTTACTGTTGTCCATGCATAATATTTTGGCACTCCTGTAGTTATGATCTGGAGGACAGATCCATCAGGAGACAGATGATGTATGTTGCTTGACATACTTCCAGTAACATATATGCTATCATCTCTGTCAACAAGAACTCCTCTCGGACTCATAAGAGTACTTGGATTGTAAGTGAATTGCTTCTTACCTGCCATGTCAAAACACAGCAGTGTGTTCATGCTAGGCAATGTTATGTAACTCGTGTCCTAGCGCTGTCTATAGCTATGTAATTCAAGTACCCGGATGGAGCGTCATACTGATGAGAAAACTTTAAATCTTCTCCCATGCTGATTAGACTCCAGTAATATTTGTTCTTACCACAATCACCGGTTACAACCATCTCCCCCTTCCCAACAGCTGCTATTCCATAGTACTTATATTGAGTTATTGCTCTGAGTGGGCTAATGATGTCATCCATCCCTAACTGACAGAATCTGAATTGTATTTTGCAGCTCTACGGATACTGCCACCACTTGATCGTCCACCACACAAAGGTCTATTGGCATTCCTGTCACTGTATAGCTTGTGATTAATTCATAGGATGAGTTTAACAGGATGCACTGACGATGATTATAATCAGAAAGCATCACCCTGTTTCCAGGTAGAAAGGTGACAAAATAATACCACGGTTCAGTACGACCAGGGAGCTCAACGTCAATTACATCAATTTTTTCGAATTGACAGTTTTTTGTTCCTTTCACCAAACCCAGCACAGGAAAATTCTCTGATGTTGTCTTAGTCACAATTTTGCCCAAAACTGAAGACGGGAGTGACAAAACGGATTCAATCAGAGGAGTAAATTCCAGTTGTGCCATAATCGTTTCATTATTCAGGCACTTTTCTCTCACACGCATGTAATATGAGGAAAGCTGTGAACTTGACCATTTGGTGGAGAATGTACAAGCAATTTAAAAAAAAAAGATGTATGAAATATTCAGATAATGATATATATCTTGGAAGAAGGCAATACACCATTTAGTTAATTTACATGTTATGCACGTGCAAACAAGTAGTTTTGATTTTGATTACCCTGATTAAAGGAAAAGCGAGATTTTGTGTATATTGTAAAACCATGTTCGTATATATATATATATATATATATATATATATATATATATATATATATATATATATATATATATATATATGTGTGTGTGTGTGTGTGTGTGTGTGTGTGTACACCATTCATTTATTAATAATAGCATCATTCAATGTAATACATCTACAATTGCTGCTTACTAGTATTTCTAGAACATATATTGTGTTAAGTACGTGGTTTCTTGTATATACATTTTTACTTATGTACAGATTATGCACGATACATATCTATAATATATGTATATGTATAAACATATAATAATCCTTAATCAAATGAAAAACTCATTAACTCCGCTTATTCATCTCTACCTCTTTATTAGTCATATCTATCTCTTGACTATTCTTCTCTACCTCTTTATTAGTCATATCTTTCTCTTGACTATTCATCTCTACCTCTTTATTAGTCATATCTATCTCTTGACTATTCATCTCTACCTCTTTATTAGTCATATATATCTCTTGACTATTCATCTCTACCTCTTTGTTAGTCATATGTATCTCTTGACTATTCATCTCTACCTCTTTATTAGTCATATGTATATCGTGACTATTCATCTCTACCTCTTTAGTAGTCATATATATCTCTTGACTATTCATCTCTACCTCTTTATTAGTCATATATATGTCTTGCTTATTTACCTCTACCTCTTTATTATTCATATGTATCTCTTGGTTAGTCATCTTTACCTCTTTATTAGTCATATGTATCTCTTGATTATTCATCTCTCATCTCCACATCTTTATTATTCATCTTCACTTCTTTATTAGTCATCTCTGTGTCTTGATTATTTACCCCATCTCTTAATTATTCACCCTATCACTTGATTATTCACCCCACCTCTTGATTATTCATCTCTACCTCTGTATTTGTCATATGTATCTCTTGACTATTCATCTTTACCTCTTTATTAGTCATATGTATCTCTTGACTATTCATCTTTACCTCTTTATTAGTCATATGTACCTCTTAATTATTCATCTTTACCCCTTTATTAATCATCTCTGTTTCTTGATTATTCACCCCATCTCTTGATTATTCATCTCCACGTCTTGATTATTCATATGGACTTCAAACTGAATTACCGGTAATCGCTCCATTGACATTGAGCACAGGACAAATCCACACGGTTTTAGTGATCTTCAATCTGACTTACTAGCAGTCAATGTGTACACCATTTATTTATGAATAAAAACACCATTCATTGTAAATACATCTACAATTGCTGCTTACAAGAAATTCTAGATCATATATTGTGTTGAGTACATGCATTCTTGTATATTCAGTTGTACCTATCTACAGATTATGCACGAAACATATCTATAATATATGCATATAAATAACACATTAGCTCTACTGTTTCCCAACGTTATTTTCTAGTTCAATTACTATTCTTTGATTACATTAATGACATTCCTTTAACCATCTCCACCTCTTGTTTATTCATCTCAACCTCTTAATTAGTCATTAACGACTTAATTACATTAATGACATTCCTGATGAGTTCCATAACTAGACTTTTACTAGACTCTTTGCTGATGATTCTTCTCTTGCTTATTCATCTTCTCCTCGTAATTATTCATCTTCTCGTAATTATTCATCTCCATTTCTTGATTATTCATCTCTCGTCTCCACGTCTTTATTGTTCATCTTCACTTCTTGATTAGTCATCTCTATTTCTTTATTATTTACCCCATCTCTTGATTATACATATAAATATCTTGATTATTCATATCCGTATCTTTATTATTCACCCCATCTCTTGATTATTCATCTCCATATCTTGATTATTCATCTCCATATCTTGATTAATCATATTCGTATCTTGATTATTCACCCCATCTCTTGATTATTCATCTCTCGTCTCCACATCTTTATTAGTCACCTTCACTTCTTGATTAGTCATCTCTATTTCTTTATTATTCATCTCCATATCATGATTATTCATATCCATATCTTGATTATTCATATCCATATATTGATTATTCGTCCCCACCTCTTGATTCTTCATATCGATATCTTGATTCTTCATATCCATATCTTGATTATTCGTCCCCACCTCTTGATTATTCATATCCATATCTTGATTATTCATATCCATATCTTAATTATTCATCTCCATATCTTGATTATTCATATCCGTATCTTGATTATTCACCCCATCTCTTGATTATTCATCTCTCATCTCCAGATCTTTATTAGTCACCTTCACTTCTTGATTAGTCATCTCTATTTCTTTATTATTCACCCCATCTCTTGATTATACATCTCCATATCTTGATTATTCATATCCATATATTGATTATTCGTCCCCACCTCTTTATTATTCATATCCATATCTTGATTATTCGTCACTATCTCTTGATTATTCATATCCATATCTTGATTATTCATATCCATATCTTGATTATTCATATCCATATCTTGATTATTCTTCCCTACCCCTTGATTATTCATATCCATATCTTGATTATTCATATCCATATCTTGATTATTCATCCCTACCCCTTGATTATTCATATCCATATCTTGATTATTCGTCCCCACCTCTTGATTATTAATATGCTCTTCAAGCTCGTCTCCACATCTATATTAGTCACCTTCACTTCTTGATTAGTCATCTCTATTTCTTGATTATTCATCCCACCTCTTGATTATTCATATCCATATCTTGATTATTCATATCCATATCTTATTATATTTTTTATTATTCATCCCCACCTCTTGATTATTCATATGCACTCCAAGCTGAATTACTGATAATAGTTCCATTGATATCGAATACGGGAAAAATCCACACGGTTGTAGTATTTCTCAGTCTGAATTACGGGTACTCGTTTACTTGATATTATACACAGAAAACATCCAAACAAGTTTTAGTGATCCTCAAGTCGAATTACAGGTAATCGTTTACTTGATATTATACACAGAAAACATCCAAACGAGTTTTAGTGATCCTCAAGTCGAATTACAGGTAATCGTTTACTTGATATTATACACAGAAAACATCCAAACGAGTTTTGGTGATCCTCAAGTCGAATTTCAGGTAATCGTTTACTTGATATTATACACAGAAAACATCCAAACAAGTTTTAGTGATCCTCATGTCGAATTACAGGTAATCGTTTACTTGATATTATACACAGAAAACATCCAAACGAGTTTTAGTGATCCTCAAGTCGAATTACAGGTAATCGTTTACTTGATATTATACACAGAAAACATCCAAACAAGTTTTAGTGATCCTCAAGTCGAATTACAGGTAATCGTTTACTTGATATTATACACAGAAAACATCCAAACGAGTTTTAGTGATCCTCAATTCGAATTACAGGTAATCGTTTCCCTGATATTATACACAGAAAACATCCAAACAAGTTTTAGTGATCCTCATGTCGAATTAAAGGTAATCGTTTCCCTGATATTACACAGAAAACATCCAAACGAGTTTTAGTGATCCTCATGTCGAATTACAGGTAATCGTTTACTTGATATTATACACAGAAAACATCCAAACAAGTTTTAGTGATCCTCAAGTCGAATTACAGGTAATTGTTTACTTGATATTATACACAGAAAACATCCAAACGAGTTTTAGTGATCCTCATGTCGAATTACAGGTAATAGTTTCCTTGATATTATACACAGAAAAGTTCCACATGATTGTAGTGTTCTTCAAGCCGAATTACAGGTAATCGTTTCCCTGATATTATACACAGAAAAGTTCCACATGATTGTAGTGTTCTTCAAGCCGAATTACAGGTAATCGTTTCCTTGATATTCACAGAAACTTCTCACACAGTGCTGGTCCTCTTCAATTTGATTTCTTTCAGTTTCAGCTTTCATCTTCATTTTGCACATGTGGTGGTATCGAAACAGTTCTGTGTTTTTTCTTTAACTGGCCTAATTATTCAACTCAAGGACTTGAGTTTTAAAATATTATATTTAGTTACAAATAATTTGTATTTAGTTACAGTTATTATCATACAACTTCTAGTGTGGGATAAAGACAATCCAGATGAGACAAAAGCAATATTCTTAAGAAAAAAGAAAAATACGCAGATATTCTCTCTCTCTCTCTCTCTCTCTCTCTCTCTCTCTCTCTCTCTCTCTATATATATATATATATATATATATATATATATATATATATATATATATATATATATATATATATGTGTGTGTGTGTGTGTGTGTGTGTGTGTTGGTTAGTTGATTTATAATGTTTTTTTATATGCCATCATATTGTTCATTCTTTTAAAATGTTTATTTCTTTTAGGAACAGGACGGTTTAGGTTGCTATAACTTTTCTTCCAATCCCATTACAGTTATCTTTTTTGGCAATAAAGTGAGTTAAACTAACGATTCCGCTTATTGTTATATAAAATTCTACTAAAATGATGTAACTAAGAAAAAAAAAATAGGCAAAGCAGTTTAACATTTAAAAGCCTTGGCGTGAAAAAATCATTCTGTGTCCCACGTTGATTTTAAAGTATATCAGTGTCAATTCTTGTACACGGATGCGATTTGATTTATATATGGTTTGTAAATACGCTCCTTTTCATCTCATGTTGTGACACACTTTAATGACCGCTTCCATAAGTTACAACATTTTTCATTTATACCAACTGATATTGTTAATTCCAATATAGAACGTGTGTTAAAGGAAACATATTGGATTCCTGTCTGGATATTATCTATCCAAAATATTATATATAAACTTCATTAACTGATAAATTCATAATAGTTTATCATTTCTATTTCCTTACTGTTTTATATATAATGAAAATTGCCTAACCCATACTCTGGAACTGAACTGTTATAGCCTTATTTATTGTTTGCAGAAAACTGACAAAGATATCAATACAAAATTTATTGCATAATTTAAAATTTTATATTCTTCACCATGGTCTTTCATTTTAACTATTTTTTAAAATTAATTTAATAAGAAATAGTCTCCATGCTATTATTTCGTACTTTAAAGTCTGATATTATAAAAGTTTACAATCTTAAAAACTTTGTACAATAATTGTATAAAGGGGCGCAATCCTAAATTCTAAATTAGTTCTTAAAAATAACATGTAACAAAAGAAACATATCGGATTCACCGTTTGGATGCCGTCATTTCTAAAAAGTTATAATTCTAAGATTATTTATAAGTTTCATTAATTTATAAATTCACAATATACTTTACATATGTTCCACCTAACCTTGTCGATATTGAACATATGTCAATTATTACAATATTATACTTCATTCCTTATTTCTATTCCCTCTCGGGAGAATTACGCTGTGACTTGCATTAAATGCTATCTGTAATATGCAATCGCCTCTCTTAAATTAAATGTCCTTCGAACCAAATTTGAGCAGCAGGTGACTGTCTAAAACATGACTGACTGTATACACACACAATCATCGCAAACATTGGGAATATATCCCACGTGACTGCCTAAGAGATAACTGATTGTATACACACAATCATCGAACATATTGGGAATATATCCCACGTGACTGCCTAAGATATAACTGATTGTATACACACAATCATCGCACATATTGTAAAAATATATCACTCTTATCATCCACCCGTATTAATTAGGGCCAACTTTGTGTTTTAAATAAACTTGAAACAAAAAATGTATTTTGTAAAATATTTCTGCTGAAAGTTCCACAAACTTTATAGAGACAATTAACAAACTAAACAAATTATAAAAAATTATTTAAAAAAATATAAAAAAAAAACCCTACAATTTAATTGTGACGTTTGCTACGAGCAATAAATAGTTCGTAGCATGTATTTATGTTTGTACTCTTGGAATGTCACCGAAGCAAACCGCATGACAAGGGAAGTCAGCATGAGCTCGAAGCGAACTCAACACATGAAGTAAATAACTCGATTTATACACAGTGACACATTACAATTGAACACTGGGGGATATGAAGACATTGATTAGGTATCATTCAGTTTAAAATGGGTAAGCAAAGATAGGTATAAATTAAATTATCAAGCATGACAAACGCCGGCCTTGAGACTCCCTATTTTCGACAAATGAACTACAACACACTGACACTTGTTTTTATCAGTAAAAATAACAAAAGCTGCTATATAGAATTTGACAGAAAGCATTCTGGCATGAAGATCTTTCATATTTGTCAAAATGATGTAATATAAAACCTTTAAATGACTTCTTATCAAAAACCACCAGACAGAATTTGACTGGAAAAAGCATCCTGGTCTTTCCAATTTGTTAAAATGTTGCCGATCCTCCATCAAATATTGCCACCATTACTAAAAACATAACAACCGTTAAATGACTTCTCGTTCACCACTTGACAAAATTTGAGTATAAAGTATCCTAGCTTATATGACTTTCAGTTGATACAGTGTCGATAAAATAGCTCGTACAGAGCTAGTGATTTATGTATCGTCCTCCTTACTTCGTTGTTAACCTTGAATCGTGCGCTCGTTTCGAGATAATGACGTCATTAGCGTTCTTCAAGAGTGACAGCAAGTATTTATCAAGTAAAATCAGACAAAATGAGATTTAAATAGGTAATTTCATGTAATTTAAAAAAAATCTGTATGAAAATGTATATTTTCATTAATGTTTTATTTGTGTCATACATTTTCGCCTTGAATTTTGTATTATATGCTAAAGATAGGTCCACTGATCACATGTTGGCTTTGTTTTCATTTCTTGAACAGGAAAACCCACTTTGGGAAATTTAGAAAAAGGCAAAGCCAATGTAAATATTTGGTTTTAATCATGTGGGGTTCTTATACAACTAAGAAACATTTACACTGGGAATGTATATTCACTATGGACTTTTTCGTTTCAGTATTATTTCATAATAAACATATGTTCTACATCAAAAGACATTGAATCTATTATAATAAAATGTGTATCCATTCACCAGTGTCTATTTTTAAATTTCTCTCTCCCGCTGTCTATGTCGCTCTCAGTCTATTGATTCGTGTATTTATATGGAAAAGTACAAACAAGCAATAATGTAAGTGCACAAACTGCAAATTGAATTAATGGGAAAAAAAATCATTATTAAATTTTTTTTTTTAAATTTCAAAAACACAGAGATGCTATAAACTAATAATATCCATACCTTGGCCTAACTGGCACATTCCGGTCATATGCTACGTGACTTTTCAGTCAGTGGCATGAACCATGGATGCTCTTACGGAAATAAGTAAACTTACACGTGCTCGGAAAAATGGTAATTCTGAACTAATGTATAGGGGTAAAATGATACACCTGTGACGTGTATCGATACGATTCACGATACACAGCCTACGATATGATACATTATCGATTCTCAGTTTAAAGAATAAGAAGGCAAACAACTAATAATTATTCATGACTGCTGAAGATTAAAGTAACTTATATAGGGTAGATATCATTTTGTATCGATTCTTCACCTCTTGTATCTTTATGTGTATCGATATGGTAAAAGTATTGATGCATCGATATATCGATGAATCGTTTCACCCCTACTAATGTACATGAATGCCAACATTTTTTTAATGATGATTAAATGAAGTAGATGTAGTTGAACACTTTCAATGGTGATTTGAATAGATTCTCACAATATTATAATGAATGCGTTAAAATTCATGTTAAGGGCACAAAATATGGAGGCCATCAGATATATTAGTGGTCAACAGAATCAAAACAAATTTGAAGGAAAATATTCTGGCATGAAGGTCATCAAAATTTAGTCAAACATTTCTGATCTGCTTTTGAATTTGGCTACTGTTACTAAAGTTAAAACAAACTTTAAATGACTTTGTCTCAAAAACTAGTATTCACCATTACTAAAGAAAGAAAAACCTTGTCATGACTTCTCAAAAACTACTCAACAGAGTTTGACCAAATTTGATAGAATGCATCTTGCCATGAAGTGCTTTTAAGTTTGTACATATGATGCCAATCTGCCAGCAAATATAGCTACAGCTAAAAATAAAAAGAAAACCTATTAATAACTTTGATTAAAAGGCCAATTATCAAATTTGACAGTGTCCTAGCTTGAAAGTCTTTCACATGTATAGAAATAATGCTAATCCATGATCAAATATGGTGGCTGTTATTAAAAACAGGGATATATTTACACAACTGTGTGTGAATAAAATGCTTAACTATCAGGAATTTGACCAACTCTGATGGAAAGCATATTTGCATAGAGGTCTTACCATATTTAACAAATGATGCAGATGTGCCATGAAATATTCATAAAGGTATTAAAACAGGATAAACCTTGAAATTATTGCTTTCACAATATCTGCAATCAACTGTATTGGAAGCAATTTCTACATAAAGCATCCTACTGATCAAGACATATTGGTCAATTGTTCTTGCATTTTGCCATTAGGCAGATTTCAGCTAGATGAGTGATCTCAGGCCCACTTGGATCTCTTATTGCTACTCATTCCAAAAAGCTTATCATCTTGAAATTTTCTCTGAAAGATTTCCTACACATTGGAGCAGCAGTGGTTCAGAGATTAGCATGTCAGACTTATCACTGAAGGGTTTGGGTTAAGGTTTGAATCATACCATCAGGTCAGCCTGGATCAGCTAGGGCAAGGCACTTTACTCCAATTTTCATGGCCCAAAATAACCAAATCTAATTGAAAAGGATGAAAATAAGACCTGCAGTGTATATACTGATGGATTTGGACCAGACTTTGTACTTCGTTGCATTTCAACAAACACAAACAAGTATGTATTTAATTAAACCTGGTTTCTGGATTTATAAGAGAATTAAATTTAATTTTTACTGGTCAAAATTTTGGCTTTCGAACTATAATGGCTTGTGAATGTAACAATTCAAATATATAAAGTGTGGATTTTAGCCAAACTTGGCATGTGGGTATATCTTGACAGTCTGTGAGAAGAATCCATTGATCTTCAATGCATGATATCAGTTTCAAGGTCAAAGGTCATGACTAAGATATTTTTACTGCACTTATCTCGTGAACATGTTGGCTCAATATTTTTCTCAAGAACATCCCTTGGTTTCAAATGCAGCATTTAAAAATGAATATGGAAGAAGGGAAGAAACTGACTTTTTGTAGATTCCCACTGATTTGAGGTGGGGTGAGGCGAGGGCAGTAGAAAGTCAGTCTGTTTGAGGGGGTCTCTTGTTTTGAAAATTAAAGACTTTTGATTTTGAATGATTGTATGTTATGAATCACTTTCCTGGGATGTTGTAATTTTAATTGCTGCATTCTGTCCACTGTTCAGTCTTATAAATACAATAAGCTCATTCATTTTTTTACATATTTATATTTTGCGGTTCAAGAGACCAAGTCAAATTTATGATAACACATAGGAGTGTTTTTGTGTTTATTTTTGTAAGTATTATAAATGTAAAATTGAAAGAAAGTTAGCAGCAATTAAAAATACCAGCTATAAGGTAGAATGATCAATGTGTTAGTATGAGGCATATTTCACAGAGCCTTTTTGTTCCTTTTGAAATACACATTACTTTTTGTGTATTATGACTTATTAGTGATAATTAGATATATAACAATGTAATTTTATGGGTTCCTAAAACAGCATTATACTTTTTATCATGGGTTTGCTAACCTTGGTACATCACTCCCTCACTATAAGGCCATTCTTTACAACATGGTTCCTGTTATAAAGCAGGTATGGTCATGAATTCCTTTGTATTAAGTGGTTGTACAATTAGATGAATCATGTACTTATAAGGCTGTCTCACTATAAGACAGTATACTCTATGCCTCTCATGGACATCATGTACTTATATGGCTGTCTCACTATAAGACAGTATGCTCTATGCCTCTCATGGACATCATGTACTTATAAGGCTGTCTCACTATAAGACAGTATACTCCATGCCTGTCATGGACATCATGTACTCATAAGGCAGTATACTCCATGCTTGTCATGGACATCATGTACTTATATGTCAGTATACTCCATGCTTGTCATGGACATCATGTACTTATATGGCTGTCTCACTATAAGGCAGTATACTCCATGCTTGTCATGGACATCATGTACTCATATGGCAGTATACTCCATGCCTCTCATGGACATCATGTACTTATATGGCTGTCTCACTATAAGGCAGTATACTCCATGCCTCTCATGGACATCATGTACTTATATGGCAGTATACTCCATGCCTCTCATGGACATCATGTACTTATATGGCTGTCTCACTATAAGGCAGTATACTCCATGCCTCTCATGGACATCATGTACTTATATGACTGTCTCACTATAAGGCAGTATACTCCATGCCTCTCATGGACATCATGTACTTATATGGCTGTCTCACTATAAGGCAGTATACTCCATGCCTCTCATGGACATCATGTACTTATATGGCTGTCTCACTATAAGGCGGTATACTCCATGCCTCTCATGGACATCATGTACTTATATGGCTGTCTCACTATAAGATGGTATACTCCATGCCTCTCATGGACATCATGTACTTATATGGCTGTCTCTCTATAAGGCAGTATACTCCATGCCTCTCATGGACATCATGTACTTATATGGCTGTCTCACTATAAGGCAGTATACTCCATGCCTGTCATGGACATCATGTACTTATATGGCTGTCTCACTGTAAGGCAGTATACTCCATGCCTCTCATGGACATCATGTACTTATATGGCTGTCTCACTATAAGGCAGTATACTCCATGCCTGTCATGGACATCATGTACTTATATGGCTGTCTCACTATAAGGCAGTATACTCCATGCCTCTCATGGACATCATGTACTTATATGGCAGTATACTCCATGCCTCTCATGGACATCATGTACTTATATGGCAGTATACTCCATGCCTGTCATGGACATCATGTACTTGTATGGCTGTCTCACTATAAGGCAGTATACTCCATGCCTGTCATGGACATCATGTACTTATATGGCTGTCTCACTATAGGGCAGTATACTCCATGATTTGACCTGACAGGATACAAGAAACTTAACCATTGCCATGTATGCAAAAATGACATTATCCATGAAAAAAAAATATAGAAAATATCTCCAGTCAATTAAAATCTATGGTTCATTGCTTATAATGAATGAGTCAGCATTCTTAAAATTTCATTTCATTCCCAGCACTATCACTAAGGCAGGTGCCACTGTATGCTTCAAGGATTCATGACTGAAAGGGCCTGGGTTTGAAACATACAATCAGATCAGCTAGTGTGGTGTGTCCCTGGGCAAGGCACTTTATTCCAGTTGCCTGGGCATCAAATAACTTACATGTGTTGATGTGCTATAAAACACCAAACCAATCAATGGAAAATATATCAGTGTTCTTTTTTGTTACAGGTGTGTCCCTCATAGATGGAGGCACTGACAGACTTCCCAAGCTGATAGGACTGTCTCGTGCCCTGGATCTAATCCTGACTGGCAGGCCATTTGGGGCAAAAGAGGCACTCAAAATGGGACTGGTCAATAGAGTTGTTGGTACAGGAACAGGTTGGCATATATTTGCAGTGCAATAAAATACTTTCAAAACAAAGTTCTTGGGACACCAAAATATCCCCTTGAGGGCTTAGAAATGTAGAATAGGCCGGATGCATTCTCCTGCATGTTGTAAGAAGTGACTAATGGATGCAACAGCCATGGCAACTCATTGGTTAGTGTACCAGACTAAGTGTACCAGACTCACTATATGCTTCTGTGAGTTATGATCGAAAGGGTGCAGGTTCAGATACTACCATTGGATCAGCCCAGGTCAGCTATCATAATGTGTCCTTGGGCCAAAAATAGCATTCTTGTTTTGCTGTGCTGTAAGACACTGACCCACACCAAAATTGTGTTTGTGTATCCACAACTCTTTATATCCCTATTATTTATATTGGTATATCCACAATTCTTTATATCCCTATTATTTATATTGATATCTCCACAGCTTTTTATATCCCTATTATTTATATTTATATCACTTTTATTTATATTGTTGTCTCCACAACTCCTTATATCTCAAATTATTTGTAGTTTTGTATCCACAACTCTTTATATTCGTATCATTTATATTGGTGTCTCCACAAATTTGTCTATCCCTATTATTTATATTGGCATCTCCACAACTCTCTATATACCTATTATTTCAATTGGTGTCTCCACAACTCCTTATATCCTTTTTATTTATACTGGTGTCTCCACAACTCTTTATATCCCATTTATTTATATTGGTGTCTCTACAACTCATTATATCCCTATTATTTATATTGGTGTATCCACAGTTCTTTATATCCCTATTATTTATATTGGTATATCCACAATTCTTCATATCCCTATTATTTATACTGGTGTATCGAGAACTCTTTATATCCGTATTATTTATATTTGTGTCTCCACAACTTTTTTGTATCTCTATTATTTATATTGGTGTCTCTACATCTCTTTATATCTATTATTTGTATTGGTGTCTCCACAACTCTTTATATCCCATTTATTTATTTTGGTGTCTCTAAAACTCGTTATATCCCTATTATTTATACTGGTGTCTTCACAACTCTTTATATACTTATTATTTATATTAGTGTCTCCACAACTATTATCCCTATAATTTAGATTGGTGTCTAGAATTTGATCAAATTTAATAGAAAGCATCCTGGCATGAATGTCTTTCAGTTTGTTCAGATGATGCCAATCTGCCATCAAATATGGCTGTTGTTACTAAAATAGAAAAACATTTTAAATGACTTATTCTCTAAAAACGCTGAACAGAATTAGACCACATTCTGTAGAAATCATTTTTGCATGAAGGAATTGAAAGTTTTTTTCAAGTGATGTCAATCCACCATCAAAAATGGCTGAGGTCACTAAATATAGGAAACCCAAAACAATTGCTGAAAAGCTGCTCTCTAGAATTTGACCAAATTTGACAGAAAGCATTGTCATGTAGATCTTTCATATTGTTCAAATGATGCTGATCCACTGTCAAATATGTTCACTGTTCCTAGAATTATATAACCTTTAAATGACTTCTTGTCAAAAACTACTCAACAGAATATGACCAAATTTGACAGGAACCATCATAGCCTGAAGGTCTTGCCAGTTTCTTAAAGTGATGCGAATCTGCCATCAAATATGGCCACCATTGCTAAAAATAGAATAACTGTTAAATGACATCTTCTCAAAAACCACTCTGCAGAATTTGACTATAAAGCATCCTGGCTTAAATGGCTTTCAGTTTGATTCAAATAATGTTGATCTGCCATCAGATATGGCCACAGTTACTAATAAAGTAGATAAATCTTTGCATAACCTTGTCTCAAAAACTGCTCAACAGAATTCCAACAAATTTGAAAGAAAGCATCCTGGCATGAAGGTCTTTAAAATTTAATTAAAAGTTTCTGATCTGCTGTTAAATATAGCCACTGTTACTAAAATTCAAATAAACTTCAAATGATTTCTTCTCAGACACTGGTATTCAAAAGTTGACATAATTTGACCAAAAAAATAAACATTATGGCATGAAAGGTTTTCCAAATTTTCATAAATGATGCTGATTCACTATTAAATATCACCACCATTACTAAAGAAAGAAAAACCTTGTCATGACTTCTCAAAGAGCACTCAACAGAATTTGACCAAATTTGATAGAATGCATTTTGGCATGAAGTGCTTTTAAGTTTGTACAAATGATGCCAATCTGCCATCAACTATGGCTGCAGCTACATAAAATAGAAAACCTTTTAATAACTTCTTCTGAAAGGCTGCTTAACTGAATTTGACCAAATTTGACAGTGTCCTAGCTTGAAAGCATTTCACATTTATAGAAATTAATACAATCCATGATCAAATATGGTGGCTGTTATTAAAAATAGTGGTATATTTGCATAATTTTATGTAAATAAAATGCTTATCTGTTGACAGAATTTGACCAACTCTGACAGAAAGCATACTGGTATAGAGACCTTGCCACATTTGACAAATGATCTTGATGTGCCATGAAATACTGATGAAAGTATTAAAACTCGAGAAACCTTGAAACAATGTTTTCATGACATGTGCAATAAACAAAAATGGAAGAAATTTCTACAGAAAGAATCATGCTGATTGAGACAGTTATGTCAGTTGTTCTTACATTTTGCTGTTAGGCAGATGTCAGCTAGATGAGTGATCTCAAGGCCACTTTGGCCTCTTGTTTCTACTGATTCTGAAGAGCTTATCATCTTGGAATTTTAACTTAAAGATGCATGCTAGACTTATCACCATAGGGTTTGGGTTGAGGTTTGAATCATACCATCAGGTCTGCCTGGATCAGCTAGTTCAAGGCACTTTACTCCAATTTCATTGGCCCTAAGTTACCAAGCCAATAACCAAGTCTAAATGAAAAGGATAAAAATTGGACCTGCAGCATAAATACTAATGGATTTTGACCACTTTGTATTTAGTTGCATTTTAACAAACAAGTTGAAATGCATCAGTGTGACATAGATTTCAGGGTCAAAGGTCATGATTTAGGTTTTTATCTGCAATATCTTTTGCACATTAAACCAGGTGTTTGGGTTTATCTGGAGATTACATTGAATTAGTGCCAGTTCAGTGGTCATGATTTATGTTTTTATCTGCAATATCTTTTGCACATGATAAACACAAACAGGTATGATTTTTAATTAAACCTGGTGTCTTTTTTTTATCTGAAGATTACCTTAAATTAGTGCCAGTTCAGTGGTCACAACTTGGGCTTTTGAACTATAATGGCTTGTGAATACAACAATTCAAATATATAAAATGTGGATTTTCTTGACAGTATCAGAGAAGAATCCATTGATCTTTTATGCCTGACATTAGTTTCAAGGTCAAAGGTCATGACTAAGGTATTTGTATTGCACTTGTGAACATGTTGGCTCAAAATTTTGTCTCAAGAAAATCTCATGGTTTCATAACTCAAAATTGCAGAAAAAGTTTGATGATTCATTGTGTTTTACATATTTATATTTTATGGTTCAAGAGACTGAGTAAAACTTTATAACACATAGGAATGTTTTTGTGTTTATTTTTGTAAGGATTGTACATATAAAATTGAAAGAATGTTAGCAGTGCTTAAAAATACCAGCTATAAGGTAGAATGATCAATTTGTTATTATGATGCATATTTCACATTGTCTTTTTGTCTCTTATGAAATACACATTACTTTTTTTGTATTATGGTTTATTAGAGATAGTTAGATATATCACGATGTAATTTTAGGGGTTATTTAAATAGCATTGTACTGTTTATATTGTGTTTACTAGCCTTGGTACAGCACTTCTTTACTTTACCAGAGATGCTGCCAGGGTGCATCACTGCGCAAGTCAAGCACAATTTGTATGAAATTGTGCACTTAAAGAGCACAAAAAAACTCCCACAAATTAGTTTAAAATCGCGCATATAAAAATATACTATGCATAGTAGTCAATTTTTTAAAACTTTTAACCCTTAAAGTGCTTGTCATGACAAAAGTCTTGTTGCTGATAGAGGTCTCGTAGCACTTTTCACAACATGTCTTTTTTCAGGTCTGCAACTGTTTACAATTACACATCTGGGTACTTCGGCTTGACATGAATGGTTGTTAAACTAAATTTGATTGGCACCTTGGCTCTGTAACAAGCATTCTGTTATAGTTTTAACCTTGCATTCATCAAGGAAGTTTAACAAACGCTTGTTTAAAATACAGGCTACCTAGAAAACCCCAAATGGTTGCCTCTCAACATGGTTCATCTTCAGGTGATGGTTTCATTTGGCAAATACTGTCTGATGAGAGCGATAATGAGAGTGATTTTTAAAGTTTTTAAGTATATCAGATTATTGGAGCTGGGAAAGTGTTACTGGAAATGCCAGTGAGTGATTTTGAAACCAAAAATGATGTTGAATACAAGTCTGATGCACATCAAAAATAGACAGCATGCCGGGCAACCTATATTCATTGGTATTTCGAAATTAATTGTAGAAAAGGTAGAATACCAATCCTAATTAAATTACAGGTAATTTAGAAAAAAAGTAGAGTGCAATTTCCATTTCTTTTCTCAAAAAATTCAGCCCTGAGGGATCTTGTGGTACAAATTATATAGCACTCTAAGGGTTAAGATGAATTGAATAATAAAGAATCTAAAAAGAAATTAAAATGTAAGGATATTTATTTGATCAAAATGCCTCTGTCTGAACAAGCAGACTATGGCATTGATGGACTTTAAAACCCAAATATACATGTAGTATTATGGAACAGATAAGAAATCTGGCATAGTAGTTGGCAAAGTGAAACTTTGGCACAGCTCATGTTAGTGACAAGTTTTATTTTGGAGCAGAGATATCCAAGAATCAATACCTGTGAGCTGTGGAAAATTGTACATAACATCCATAAAGAACAGTTTCCCAACTGGTTCAAGGTGGCTAAGCTAGCTATGCATATGGAATCAGGACACAATTAATACTTCCGGTTCAGTACCTACGAATGTAGTCCGAGTCTATTTTTAGATCATTTTTTCCTCTCTCATTTTGGTGGTGATGAATGCATTAGATTTAGTCATTCTTAGTAATGATTTAAAGGAAATTGGTTATTGTTTAGAATATGAGCATTATAGTGTGGTTGTCTGTGTGTATTTTGGCGACAGTGCACAGTGAGTAATGAGGCATTGGTGCTGATCCGGAAGTGAAATCTGTGACTCATTGCACGTTGCTTTGTTTACAGTCCAGCCATTCACAAGAATGCCGGTTAACCTATGACAAGAACTTCAGCATGAGTTCATCTTTGAAGATACTTTACAGCAACATATGATTTATTAGGATTTGGACACAGTGGAAAGTTCAGTACTGACAAACAAATGTAGAGACTATATAGGAAAATTAATTGTGGTCTGATTCCTGTCTGAAGGAAGGTTATAAAAGTTTAAATTGTTATCCTGAGTTTATTATTGAAGGTAGATGCATGAAATTTGGACATTTTGTGTATATTACCTTTAAAAATAGAACTATGAAATTAAAAATTAAAAAATTTAAATATTTTTAAAAATGTAAATGAATTTTTTAAAAAAGATTTTTTTTTTTTAAAAAAAATGCACCCTGTGAGGTTGATACTCATTATTATCAGCATGTATGTATTCCTACACCTTATACAAGTTGCAAATGCGGATATTTTTGAAATTTTGTCTGAGAAAATCTTGTTCAATTCTGTGCCTGCACCTAACAGTACTTGCATACTCTGGACAGGAAATGTAACATCAAATAGGTTATACGGGCAATTGTCATATAGGGATCCTGAGACTAATGTTTGGAAAAAGAAACATGTCCACAGACTGGCATTAATGATAAAGATGAGAAGTCTGAACATTCCAAAAGAGTTAGATGCATCGCATTTATGCCACAATAGTTTGTGTGTTAATGCGGACCACCTCAGCCTGGAACCCCATCGTATCAACAATAATAGGCAGTACTGCAAAGGATATGGGAATTGTTTTGGACATGGTGAATTTCCAAACTGTATGCTACAGTTGAAATTGTGATATGGAATAATTGCAGGTATAATAATATGCCCTGCACACCCACCCACCCACATCCATATAGAAATGTATATTAGCATGAAATGGCTGGCTTGCTGGTTGCATGGATAAAATGGGATTAGTTGATGGATTGATTGATTGATTGATTGATTGATGGATGGTTGATTGTTTGTGTTGAGTAAGGAGGATATAATAAAGAAAGAGGAACTTGTCTTTATTTTATTTGACCATGCTGGCATGACAGCTTTATCTTACATAATACATTCACTCATTTATTCATTCATTTCATTACATTCATTCATTCATTCAGTCAGTCAGTCAGTCAGTCAGTCAGTTCATGTTATGTTAGAATATGTTATTATTTATTTATTTATTTTTTAAAAATTTTATTTCAATATTTATGTCTTCATGTTTCGAGAAAACTGTTTCGACCTCTCCATAGGTCTCATCAGGTGGTAGTAGGTAACAACTGCACATAATATGTGTTGTGTTACCTACGGATTTACCCACAACAGTTTTCCTTTCTGTATTATGTGTTTTTCATTGTGTCTTTGGGCACTGTCATTTTGTACACGGATTAAGATCATCTTTTCTGTCTGCAGTGTCCTTGGCTCCTGCTAAACCTGTGCATTGGAGTGATCACCCTTGGAATGACTGTCCAATAAGCCTTTGCAGTAATCAGACTTCCTGATTCCGGGCTGAGTTCGATACCTAAGATGAGCCTGTATCATATTTCCCCGTCTTGCCAGTATTCGTTTCCTGGTTTCCGGACGCTTATGATACAACTGATGGTAAGTACAGGTTTGATCCATTTCATTCAGTGATCTCAGAGTCCTTGGTGAAAGTATACCTCCCAAGTGTTTTACTTTTGTTTTCAATGATGATTCAAGTCTGTTATTGAGCCTGTGTATTGTTGAATGCACCCTTGCCTCAAAGTTTCTGGAATAGTTCACATTTTTAGGTAAGGAAACACTAATTGATCTGTTCACAGCTTCACATTTCTGCGTGTTTGTGTTAAGTCGCAGTCTTTGCACAACATCACAGGAACATTTCATTTTCAACACTTCCAGGAGAATATTCTTATCACTCTCTGTCATGTTTAGATGAGTCACTTGATGATTGCCCAGAAATGCAGATCGTATCCACCAACTGTTAGTACTTCCTCCCCCACAAACCTTCGAATAATGCCGACATTTGTTGCAGTCCCCAGAATAACACTGCAGAGTGGCATCCAGTACTTGGGGAAGTTGACATTGGATAAGTCTAACATCACCACTGGTGTCCTCCATCATTCGTTTGAAGATCAAACTGCAGTGGGCTTTAACGTCTTGGCTGAGAATTTTCTGTTTCAGCTTTTTTCCTTCTCTTGTTCTTATTCCTGGAAACATGCTTTCACTAAAAGTTGCTGAATTGCACCGTTTGAACTGGGAACGACCCAAATGAGTGGGGTCTGACAATCTTTCTACTTTCCACATTGGATATAGGATGCTGTAAGCATCCTGAAAGCCAGCAGCAGCCTGAGCATCCCCATCTGTTGTTGCATGTCTAATGAGAATGTCTTGCAGCGCAAACTTGTTTCCTATTTCTATTGCCATTGCATGCTCTGAATGTGGTGCAACTGGTGACAGATTTGCTGTGCAATCAACATGGCCTCCTGGGCATTGCACATCCAAACCTTGGCCTTTGAACCATGCTCCAGTCCAGCACAATTTATTTTCTACTGTAGCTCCTACAATATATTGTTTCTCTGTAACAGTTTCACAGACAATTCCAACAGCTTGGGATGAACTTTGACCAGGTTTCTTCTCATGTCCAAAGATAATGGCATTGTATCTTGCATCAAACGCAACATTTATTTGCTCAGGATCCTGCACACCACGCATGACATTAACTTGTCGGACTAGTTTCAGCTTGTCTGCCATATCCATTTCATTTAGCTGTACAGTAGCTTGACCTACAATGTTGGAAGCCCTTTGCATAGATGTTCTACTAGGTGGTGGAATATCAGAGGCTGCAAGTAGGTATCTAGCCCTGGTGTTGCCCATTGGTGTATCCTGTAGTCCAGCTTGAAACATCATATTTACAGCAGCAGGATTTGGCCCAGGTTTAGCTGTTTTTATCTCATCATACAGCTTATACTCTGGTGACTTAAAACTGCAGTTTTTACACATCATAGTATGCTTCCAAGCAAGTCCCCATTTTGTTTCATTAGCAATTTTGAAATCAGGTCTCTCACATCTGTTGTCTTGATTTCCATGACGATGGATGATATCATTCCACATTTCCACATTTTTATTCATACAGATCATACGTGTCCCCTCATGCTGATTCACTTCTGTCTCTTTCAGGGTCAGTCTTGCTTTGGATGATGGCTGTAGAATTCTAGCAGACCCAGGTGTGCCGTTACAGTCTGGTGCCACAACTGACTGGAGACCCCCACCTGTCGGCTTCGTCACTGCCATGAGAGAGAACTTGTCTGCATCCATTCTTCTGGTCACTTGAGCAGATGCAGCACTGGAACTTGGTAGAGTATCATCAGTCAGAAATCTGACCCTTTTGTTATGTGGAATATTTCCTGGTTTAAAAAAAGTTTTCTTCTTCTTGGTGTACCCTTTCATGGTTTCAGATAAAATAACTGCATGTAAAAGTACAAGAATTATCCTCTCTCCCCCTTATATAACTGGGAAAAGGTGTGCTGCCCTGGTATCATAGAACTTCACAAACTCTTCAATACCATTGGATGCCTAGCATCTAACAGCTCCTCCCCTTAAGGGGTGAAAATTACATCACTATCTTAGTTACTACCCCTAACTAGCATATTCAGATGCTACCAGATTTCAGGTGCTACCTATTATTGACAGGCCCTGGTTTAATTACTTCACACCTGATAAGGAAAACCATTGATGTTTGTGATAAAGGATTGGAGACATGTTGCAAAAGAACAAAATTTGTCAACTTGAGTTTTTAAATTTTCATGATAATTTAATTTAAATTCAAATTTTTAAATAAAAATATGTATCATATTTTAAAATTGACTCTCCACAGAGAGTTTAGCAGCTAGGTTTAATTTCTAGTAATTTCCAGATTTGTATGAGGACTAAAAAGTAACTACAGTTTATTTCAAGTGTTTATCTTAATTAATAAATTAACCATTCAACTTTAAGTTTTGTGCATTGTTCACAGTCAGCCATTTTGAAATTCATACTGTTTGTAATACAATGGTGTCAGATAAAATTTATATGCATGCATCAAATTCATTGAAACTTTGCAGCAGTATTTCAGACACATTTATTTTAGTTTTTTTCCATTCAGGTGAAAATTTCTGACCCTGATAGGAATCAGGACACAATTAATACTTCCGGTTCAGTACCTACGAATGTAGTCCGAGTCTATTTTTAGATAATTTTTTCCTCTCTCATTTTGGTGGTGATGTATGCATTAGATTTAGTCATTCTTAGTAATGATTTAAAGGAAATTGGTTATTGTTTAGAATATGAGCATTATAGTGTGGTTGTCTGTGTGTATTTTGGCGACAGTGCACAGTGAGTAATGAGGCATTGGTGCTGATCCGGAAGTGAAATCTGTGACTCATTGCACGTTGCTTTGTTTACAGTCCAGCCATTCACAAGAATGCCGGTTAACCTTTGATAAGAACTTCAGCGTGAGTTCATCTTTGAAGATACTTTACAGCAACATATGATTTATTAGGATTTGGACACAGTGGAAAGTTCAGTACTGACAAACAAATGTAGAGACTATATAGGAAAATTAATTGTGGTCTGATTCCATATGCCCCTTCATACATTAGATTGTGAATGGGGTCTTCTCAGCACAGAATAGTATTCATACACAGACAAGGAACAGATTAACTCAGAAACAATCAACAGATTAATGCTTATTCAACTAAGAGAGACATCTTTTGAGGATTTGATTTCAATAGTGCTCTAACAGGAAGAAAGAGAGACGGATAGTTAAGTGTTAGGTAAATATTGAACTATTACTGTTTCCACCTCTCCCCACAGACACTTTATTTTCTACATCCCCCTTATTTTGGAGACAAGGGTGAAGCTCCCTCCTTTAGATAAAATCTTGGCAGCATCTCTTCTATAAGGCCCTTCATTATAACATGGTTCCTAGTATAAAGTAGGTATGGTGATGGATCCAATTTCATTAAGTGGCAGTAAATTTATGTGACTCGTGTACTTATAAGGCTGTCTCACTGTAAGGCAGTATACTCCATGCCTCTCATGGACATCATGTACTTATAAGGCTGTCTCACTGTAAGGCAGTATACTCCATGCCTGTCATGGACATCATGAACTTATATGCCTGTCTCACTATAAGGCAGTATACTCCATGCCTCTCATGGACATCATGTACTTATATGTCAGTATACTCCATATCTCTCATGGACATCATGTACTTATATGGCTGTCTCGCTATAAGGCAGTATACTCCATGCCTCTCATAGACATCATGTACTTATATGTCAGTATACTCCATATCTCTCATGGACATCATGTACTTATATGGCTGTCTCACTATAAGGCAGTATACTCTACACCTCACATGGGCATCATGTACTTATATGGCTGTCACATTGTAAGGCAGTATACTCCATGCCTCTCATGGACATCATGTACTTATATGGCTGTCTCACTATAAGACAGTATACTCCATGCCTCTCATGGACATCATGTACTTATATGGCTGTCTCACTGTAAGGCAGTATACTCTACACCTCACATGGGCATCATGTACTTATATGTCAGTATACTCCATATCTCTCATGGACATCATGTACTTATATGGCTGTCTCACTGTAAGGCAGTATACTCTACACCTCACATGGGCATCATGTACTTATATGTCAGTATACTCCATATCTCTCATGGGCATCATGTACTTATATGTCAGTATACTCCATATCTCTCATGGACATCATGTACTTATATGTCAGTATACTCCATATCTCTCATGGACATCATGTACTTATATGACTGTCTCACTATAAGGCAGTATACTCTACACCTCACATGGGCATCATGTACTTATATGGCTGTCTCAGTGTAAGGCAATATACTCCATGCCTCTCATGGACATCATGTACTTATATGTCAGTATACTCCATATCTCTCATGGACATCATGTACTTATATGGCTGTCTCGCTATAAGGCAGTATACTCCATGCCTCTCATGGACATCATGTACTTATATGTCAGTATACTCCATGCTTGTCATGGACATCATGTACTTATATGGCTGTCTCACTATAAGGCAGTATACTCCATGCCTCTCATGGACATCATGTACTTATATGGCAGTATACTCCATGCTTGTCATGGACATCATGTACTTATATGGCTGTCTCACTATAAGGCAGTATACTCCATGCCTCTCATGGACATAATGTACTTATATGGCAGTATACTCCATGCCTGTCATGGACATCATGTACTTATATGGCTGTCTCACTATAAGGCAGTATACTCAATGCCTCTCATGGACATCATGTACTTATATGGCTGTCTCACTGTAAGGCAGTATACTCCATGCCTGTCAGGGACATCATGTACTTATATGGCTGTCTCACTATAAGGCAGTATACTCCATGCCTGTCAGGGACATCATGTACTTATATGGCAGTATACTCCATGCCTGTCATGGACATCATGTACTTATATGGCTGTCTCACTGTAAGGCAGTATACTCCATGCCTGTCATGGACATCATGTACTTATATGGCTGTCTCACTGTAAGGCAGTATACTCCATGCCTCTCATGGACATCATGTACTTATATGGCTGTCTCACTGTAAGGCAGTATACTCCATGCCTCTCATGGACATCATGTACTTATATGGCTGTCTCACTATAAGGCAGTATACTCCATGCCTTGCATTGACATTACTATAATGAAGGAATACTGTTAATTCCATCTGAAATAAAATTCATGTTTATATTTTGCACTTAATTAATAAAACTTACGTTTTTGTACTTTATACATACATACATACATACATACATACATACATACATACATACATACATACATACATAGAAAGTTAGCTGTAACCAAATGTTACTAACTGTTAGTATTATCAGGGGCTTGGGGTCCATGGAATTGTGAAAATTATGTGACTTGCAATCTGACTGAAATGGAAAATTTTCCATTGCAAGAAAATAAAGATTGCTAGCATCTCCTTGGATGGTTCTTTTATTGTCTGTTTATGATCTTTAAAATAAAATTACAAGTATTTCATGAGGATTGTCATTTATGTGTGTATACTTCTATGTCAGAATTGGGAATTGTCAGATCACAATTTGGAAAATAAACATCATTTTTGGATCGGGTATTGGGCCCATATTTGGCCCCAGAATTGACCTAGAAGAATCCCAGATTATAAACCACTTGCTTAAATTTACAGTATGTACCATCAGATTAATGACTGTGCAGATATTCTGGCATAATCTTTCTATTTGAAATCAGAATCTTTTATTTACAACTTGAACTTGGCTTAGTCATTACAAATTAGGAATTATACTTAAAGAACTTTCTGTCTATTGATAATATTTGAAACCTTAGCAACCATTTCTTGACTTGGAGACAGTTCATCCCTAATAGCCCCTGGCATGCTGTCTGTTACTAAAAGATGTTCGTGTTTCTAATAATAAGGCACTTTCTCTATTTAGCTCTTTTGACCTTCAAAAGCCAGTCAAGATAGATAAAGGGATAGAACTCATTCTAATCCTGAGAGGAAATAATAATTCATGGTGATTATCTCCCTTGATATAATTGGACTGCAAAACTTACAGAATCATTTGATAGTAAATGTTCATCAAAGGTAATTGTGTTAATATTTATTCTCGAAATATTTGATACATTTTTTTATGAGTTCACTTTTAACAAGAGACAAAGAGAAAAAAGACTTGAAATAGTTATAATTAAGATTACATGTATTAAGTGGGATATTGGTATTTGCTTATGATAATAACAATGAAGATGATTATCAGTATCTCAAAAGTTTTGTTCATGCATTATTTAATGTAGTATTACTTTCATTGCCCCATTGTCTCCCTTGGGTCATAAAGTTGCAGTCATGGGGGAATATGACATACAGGTCCCAACATACCAAACTCCACATTCTTAAAATCAAGTCATACAGAACTCAGACTGGGACACAGTTCTTCCAGACCTTATAAAGGATGTAGTACCATATGGCAAGAAATGTTTTAATGTGTAACAAATTGTTGGTGAATGAGAACTGATTAACATATTTCCAACATGTCTTGTGTTTTGATCCATTTTTTAACATAAATTCTCATCAGACATTCTTGCATTACATATGATACACAAATCTCAACTTTCAGTGAAAGAAAGCTGCTCATTTCTAGATTTATAAGCAGGAGATGGTACATGGATCCTGAACTAAATCTCCATTAGGGATCTTCTACCTCACTTAATTTATTCTTGAGGGAAATTTGATGTAGTAACTCAGTGAAGATCTCTACATCAAGCATGACCACAGTGTCTTCCTGTGTGCCATGTCATGCAGTTCTGTCTAATATCATGTATTGGTTTGCAATAGCTTCATGTCCTGTTCATGCAGGTGGATGATAATTGAATATTAGTGCATGTTCGTAGGATCACCAGCAGCAGGAAATAACTATGGTTATGATTGCATCAAAAGGTCATGGTTCAACGTCATATACAAGAGTAGCAAGAGATTGAATATTCAGTTGTTTTGTGAATGTGTATTACATTATATAATGAAATGACTTTACTCTCAATTTCTAACATCTAAATTCCATAGCAAGTAGCAAAAGTAACCATTAATTGATTTCATTTTAGGGTCTCTCTTGACTTCTGACATCCAAGCCAATCATCGTGGCTGTGTCTGGATATGCAGTGGCTGGAGGCATGGAACTAGCATTGATGTGTGACCTCAGGGTCATGGAGGAGTCAGCCATACTGGGCATCTTTTGCAGGAGGTTTGGTATGGAACAAAGCAGTTATCCAAATCTTAGTTTTCATTTTTGAGAAGGTCATGTGACTGTTTATGGGCATATTAATGCATGCGATAGGAATAAGGGTCCAGTGTTAGTAGTAGTATTTTTTGTCAGTGGGAAACTTGCTGGAAGAGGTACTTGTGGGGAAAGCAAGGTAAGTTTTCTGCTGACTTGGTAACCATGGCTCTCAGGGATCCAATATTCTGTGTCAAATATGTGTGAAATTCAAAGAGGACACACTGTTTCTCCCTGTGATGCACCTCCTTCACCCCCATCATGCTCCTTGTTTATATTTTTGGTCAGCCATGGCTAGATTTAGCTAAACATGCGTGAAGCCAGTGTTACTAATTAACAGCTAATCCTTCTCTAATGTGATGACTTAAAAGAAACAGATCTTCTACTGAATGTGTTACATAGCACCTGCGAATTTTCAGCAAATAAACGATGCCCATTGTTGCTTTAATGGTGTTTAAATTGGTGATGATGCGTATAATGTATAATGAAAAGCTTTCTCAGAGTTTGAGTTGGACTGTCCACTCATTAATATGCAATAATAAAACTAAAAATAATAATAATAAAATTTTTTTACAAGAGTGCAGAAAAGTACTTTGACTTGTAAAAAGTGAGTCAGCAAAATCTGTTTTTTTTTCTTCGGGAAACGTACTTGCAATGAAAATGACATTAATGCTAATAAAAGGCAAAAAGTAGACGAATGTGAAAGCACAAGTGAAGACAACAAAGAGAACTCGAACTTGGAATGTACATTTAATGCTGACTCCGTTTCAACTATAGTGAAGGACGCTGATAAAAATGGCGGCAGAACTATTAATGTGAGAACTCAGGGACCTGAGTGGGAGAAGCAGTTCTCATGGTTTAAAAATGTGGAATCAGTTGGTACATTAAAAGCAGTTTGTGAGTGCTGTAAGATTGCTGGAAAGAAAAATCCTTTCACTTGAAATGGAAATACTCTCTTGCAAATATCAGCCTCTCACCATAAATAATTTAACCCTGATCATTTAATTGTTGTTGAGGGTTGCTGTGCTATGGAAAAACGACAGACAATCCTGTATGTTGTTGAGAATACTCTGAAAACTGGTGTGAAAAATGATTACTGCAGAGCAGCACAGTTCCATACAATGAAACGGTGAATAATATTAATGAGAATAATGGAGGAGCATCCTGTACTTGAACACTTCAATAACCAGAATGCCATACATACATTTGTTAAGTCAAAGAATGGTAAAAAGTAAAGAAACTGATTTGAAAAACTCGCTTACAGATGGTTAAGTGCAGCATGATATAAAGTTTTTTTGACAATTACTGAAAAATAGTTTGTCTCTAATGTGATCTTGTGAGGCTGAGAATCTAATCCAGATATGTCATAAAAAATGATCATTTACTTGTGAATTTTCCTTTCTACCTTTTTGAAAGTGAGGGAGTTTATGTGATCGATTGTCATAAGAAAGTTGGGACTCTGAGTTCCATGAGTGAGGAGTCCTAGACTCTTCATCCTTAAACTCTGTTGAGAGTGCTGCTCATGAACCATGCATTAGTCCACCTATGACCCTGAGTTCTTTTCAAATGATATTTGTGTGATTTTCATGTGGTGGTAGGGCCAACTTTTAACAGCTTGATGACAAGAAATGATGCTATTCAAAGGATCGCGTCACAATGACAAGGTCCCAAGGTTACAAAAAAGTCTCACACTTAAACTCGGACTCAATTCAAAATGTTGACATCAGCCAATCAAATTCTGACATCTTATTGGTCAGTGATTCATATCAACCAGTGAAAGTCTGTCATCTTATTGGTCAGTGATTTGACATCTGCCAGTCAAATTCCAACATCTGATTGGTTAGTGATTTGACATTAGCCAATCAGCTGCCAGGATTTTGAGTTTAGTCTGAGTCTGAGAGTGAGAATTCTTTACATTCTTAAAGCTTGACATTTTTTCATTTGGACTGGGTATGGTGTTGTAACCAATGTAAACACAAGAAACTTGTCCAAGGTAGAGTAATTCTCAATTTCAGCAGTGCACTTTTTCATAACTAAACAGAGCTAGAACATCACAAATCAAGTGTTTATATGCCCTGCAAATAAAGTGGTGGGGGGCAGGGGTATACTGGAGTCAGCTTGTCCATCTGTCCATTTGTCAGTGTATCTCACTTTTGTTTACTTAATAACTCCTTAAGCCTTTGAGATATCATCATGAAACTTCACAATCAAGTTTTCATATGCCCCGAAAATGAAGTGTGTGTGCGTGGTATATTGGAGTTAGCTTGTCGATTTGTCCATCTCGTTTTTGTTTACTTGATAATTCCTGAATCCTTTGAATCCTTCATGTAACTTGACACGCATTTGTATCATGGGTAGACAATGTGTCTTGTGAAAAATTGGAGTCTGTCTGATCAGCATTTTAAGAATTATCCCCATTTTTATTACACATTATGTTTGTCACTCCATCACACTGTTCTGTGGATAACCATCTGAGATATTATCATGACAAGTCTTTGTGTCCCATATAATATTCAACTTTGTCAGATTTGTAGTTTGAGAACTGCGGTATTGCTTACTGACTGATCTAATGACATATAGATTACATACTACTGGGAAGTCACTATCTTTCATGGGGTACAGTTTTAAGGGATTTTGTGGCTGCTTCAAACCAAATATTTAAAGATCCCTGACTGATATTTTGTATGCAAAGAAAGTGGAACCCTATATATCCATCTACAAATCCAAGTACTGGTAAATTTTTTGTCATTTGCAAACAACAAAAATTTTTATTCATAAAAAAGTGTATTCTTAGTATGGGGGTCATTGTAAGAATTTTTCACAAGCCTACATTATTTTTCAAGATAGTTGTCATAATTCAGTATCAATCATAAGGATTTTACACAAGCCTATATTGTTGTAAAGATAGTTGTCATAATTTAGTATCAGGGTCATTGTAAGGATTTTACACAAGCCTACATTGTAAAAATAGTCGTCATAATTTAGTATGAAGGTCATTGTAAGGATTTTACAGAAGCTGACATTGTTATAAAAATAGCTGTCATAATTTAGTATGAAGGATCATCATAAGGATTTGACACAAACCTACTTTGTTGTAAAGATAGTTGTCATAACTTAGTATGAAGGTCATTGTAAGGATTTTACACAAGCCTTCATTGTTGTAAAGATAGTTGTCATAATTTAGTATGAAGGTCATTGTAAGAATTTGACACAAGCCAACATTGTTGTAAAAATAGCAGTCATAATTTAGTATTAAAGTCATCGTAAGGATTTGACACAAGCCTACATTGTTTTAAAGATAGATGTCATAATTCAGTATGAATGTCATTGTTAGGATTTTACACAAGCTTACATTGTTGTCAAGATAGTTGATTTGACACAAGCCTACATTGTTGTGAAGATAAACATCATAATTCCTTACACATTACTTACCATATACAGACAAACCTGTGTATGAAGATCAATTAGGTCATGATCTCAAAGTGGTCTTTATGATCAGATGATCTCTATAGACAGATACGAACATATTTGTTTATGTGTAAATGGGACCAATGGAACTAGGTTTTTGTACACAGTGGTTCTTGTATGTAGGTGGTCACTAGAGCAGGTTTGACTGTACATGTATTTGTTGTATTTTCTCCTAGTCTGGTCCTTTCATTCGGGCAAGGACACCACAGTGCACTTAATAATGGGTTTTACCATTTTGCTAACACACAAAGCTTTGGTTGTAAACCATACTGCCATTGGTCAGCAGGTGATGATTGAGAGAATCAGAAGCAAGTTTATATAACCGATCAAGGAAACAAGTTATGTTGGCCTTAGCTTCCGATGTATCAAACCTACTAACAATCATGGTGGTTAAATGAGATTTTCAGTATCAGTCAATCTGTCTGCAGTCCCGCATGAAAAATTGGTCAATAATGTAAACAAATCAGTCAATTAGTTTTTGTCCAAACTGTTTAGTTATTGTCCAAAGTGTTGAAGTACCTGGATAGAGCTAACATGAGACATCTCGATGATGATTAAATTTAAGTCTATATCCCAATTATCTGACTAGCCGTAAATTTCAAAATGAGGATTAATGTACGGATTACAATTTAAGATTTTCTTTTTAAGACAAAAATGATTAAAGAATATAATTGTCTTTAAATATTCTTTGGTGTGCACTAAGTAGCGGTGTGAAGATTAATCAAAATAGTCAAAGACTAGCGGTGTGATGATTAAATAAAATAGTCAAAGACTGCTCAGAAAAAGTCAAATGACCAAGCATTCAGTTCCGATTTTGCCCAAGAACACACCATGTTATCTGACCTGGTCAGATGTAAATGCTTATAGTTTTCTTGTCACTGCTTGACTTTTTGAGACAAACTCTCATAGGAAAAGTAAAATATGTTAATAACATCTTCCAGTTCGTATAACCTTCCATAATTTAGTACAACCAAGCACCAACAGCATGGCAGGTAACACATGCGCTGGTAAATCATTTCATTTTACAGGATACAAGCAACTTAACCATTACTTAGTATGCAAAAATGACATTGTCTATGAAAAAATATAGAAAATATCTCCAACCAATTAAAATCAATGGTTCATTGGTTATAATAAATGAGTCATCATTCTTTAAATTTCATTTCATTTCCAACACTACCACTAAGGCAGGTGCCACTGTATGCTTCAAAGATTCATGATCAAAAGGGTGTGGGTTTGAATGGTACCATCGGATCAGCCAGATCAGCTAGTGTGATTTGTCTCTGGGCAAGGCACTTTATTTCAATTGCCTTAGCACAAAGTTACTGATTTGTGTTGCTGTGCCATAAAACACCAAACTAATCAGTGGAAAATTTGTCAGTGTTCTTTTTTGTTACAGGTGTGCCCCTCATAGATGGAGGCACAGTGAGACTTCCCAAGCTGATAGGACTGTCTCGTGCCCTGGATCTAATCCTGACTGGCAGGCCAGTTGGGGCAAAAGAGGCACTCGAAATGGGACTGGCCAATAGAGTTGTTGGTACAGGAACAGGTTGGCATATGTTTGCAGTGCAATAAAATACTTTCATAACAAAGTTCTTGGACACCAAAATACCCCCTTCAGTGATTCATGACTGAAAGGGTGTGGGTTTAGATTGTACCATTGGGTCAGCCCAGGTCAGATAACATGGTGTGTTCTTGGGCAAGGCACTTTACTCCAATTGCCTTGGCACTAAATAACCTACTTGTGTTGCTGTGCCGTAAGACACCAAAACCACACCAACATCACTTGGTATATCAACAAATCTTTATATTCCTATTACTTATATTGGTTTCTCTGCAACTCCTTATATTCCTTTTATTTATATATTAAGCTTCATCAGGCAAATTTTTTTGTACAAGCTGTAAATTTCTTGAATCTATGTTCACACTAATCTTATTATACTGTAATGACTAGCTTGTTAATGACAAGTTTCATTTCTTCCCAAATGCCTTCTTCATAAACATGTGACATGTAACTTTCTAAAATATATTCAAGAAATGTATAAAACATTTACATTCCAGCTTAGCCAGGGCAAGGTGGCCTGACTAATGAAAAAGTTTTGTATGTCGGTACATGATAAATTTAAACCTTCTAAAGATACATTTGAGTTGTCTCCCTTGGCAAACAATATCTGTTTGTATACATTTCGGTCTTGTTTTACTTATATATGTATGGTGTCTGTATACCATTTCAGCAGAAGTTTTCACCTTACGTCTGTAATTAAGAATGAAGTATCTTTCCTTCTTTCAGCTGTCTTTAACAAATATAATACCAATTATAACAACAATAAGGCCAACAACAACAAAATATGTGCGTTTCCTATTGCACTGGTTTTAAAATTAGGGTAGGCAGGTAGGGTGTTTTTTTTTTTTTTAAACATTATACCATATATACTCGTGTATAAGTCCATTTGCATACAAGCTGACTCTCCAAACTGAATAGGTAAAAAATTTAAAAAGTGCATGACCCGCGGATAAGCTGACCCATAAAACAGCATATGTTTTTGTCTAACCTGATTCCTTGGCCCTTCTGTACTAAGGTTTCCTGGCTAATGGCTTCTGTCGAATCTGAACCTCCCGGACCTCCTGTACCGAGGTTTCCTGGCTAACAGCAATATATACAAGTACTCAACAAGAAAACTGATAAATTCTCAAGTATAGACCTTGTCCTGTCGATAAGCTGACCCCCCCCTCCCTGTTCCAGGGTTTTATTTCAAGCGCTTCAAAGTATTGGGCAAAAAACCGGTTCAATTAGATGCACAAATCAATTTTGGCAATGTGATTTTTAAAAAAATTTTGTTTACCTTTTTTTTCATTTTTTTTTTTATCATTGGGGGAAAAAAGTGCTAGGGTTGGCAATGAGAAGCAGGGACGGTCACCGACTGGAAGCACAGATTTTTTTTTTTTTGCCCAATAGCAGACTATATATGGTAAATTCTGACTTTCATCAAATTGTGGAAATTCTATTACTGAATTTGCAGAAATGTAACAATGTTTTTCTACAATTGTATGAAATTTATAGCTGAAAATTCAGTTTTCAAGCCACATGTTTGTTTCAGGTCCCAAGAAAGCTTACTCATTTATGTGTTCCCATTAGTGGTAGCCATATTATCCATTGGTTACTAATTTTTTCATATGGTTACTAAACTGTATGAAATATTCACTTCAGGCTAGTGCTTTTTTCTTTCATTGTCCCTTTTTTATCACAGCTCTTGGTCAATCCCTTCAGCTGGCACAAGAGATAGCCAAATTTCCACAGCAGTGTATGAACGCAGACAGGAGGTCAGCCTACTATTCAGCTTTTGATGCCGAGTCATGGACTGAAGCTCTGCAATTTGAATTCAAGAATGGCATGAAAGTGATCCAAGATGAAGCTGTGCCAGGTATTGTATCAAATTTCTAAGGATCCTTCAGTTGTTTGTAAACTTTATTATTTATATTTTTAAGGTATGGAAATATTTATAAATAAAAGTATTTATAATTTTCAACTTATTGTTATGTATGAAAATTTGCAAAGTTTTAAATCAGCAAAACATTCTCTGTAAAAAAATTTAAATTAAAAAAATTATGTTTTTTAAAATGCCATAATGTATGAACAATTAATGGGTACAAAAATAAATTCCAGAAAGTACAGGATAGAATATTTTACTAGTATAATGTGTCCACCCAGATTTGAGCATCACAGACCCAAATCTGCCAGTGCTTTGTTCCTCAGCAGATTATGTTCACATTGCTTGTTCTATAAATGATTCATAGCAAGCATTATGTAGATATAGCACATTTCATTATAGCACGAATTTGTTTAACACGTTCGTGGCATGGCTCCTGAAATTTCATATATTTTACTGCAAAGTTTTTGTGCCAAAATAAACAATAGTTTGATTTAATAATTTAGCAGTATGTGTTGTATTCTTGAAGAAAAAAGTGTCTTATGATTGCATCTTTCTTTACATGAATAAAGATGTTGAATGTTTCTATTTGTGAATATTCATTTCAATTGTCAGTAGTCAACACTGAATTTTGATCTTAGCTTATTTTTGAAAGATGTCAGCTCATTAAAAAGTTGATAAGTGTTAATCTTATTATTATTGAATCATGGACAATAAAGCTAGTAAATCTTCTTTTTGTTTTTATTCAATGCATACAATTGTTGTTCATCAGAATTTATAAATCAATTAATTTAAGTAGTTGCTAATCATCAAAGTCAATCTCACTGCTAAATTATAAGGCAATGATATATAAAAACATGTTAAATTTTTTTTTTAAAAACGCCATGTGGCTTTGCGGTGTTATCAATCATCACACAATCATACAATTGTGGTGCGGCTCCCAAAATTGTACAATAATTTATCATGCATTCCCTATACAAATGACCACGTTCCTTAGCAATTATTCTTGCCATAATCATTCAAACAAATAGGTCTCAGAGTGTTAATTAGTGGGTATTTACAATATATAATGGGATACAGAAATGTAAAGCTATTACTGTTAAAGAGAAGCTTGAAGCCTTGGGCAGGATTAAATCCGGAGTTAAACAAATGCAGTTAGTTTCGAGATTTAGGTGTTCACAAGTCAAGCAAACAATGTGGTCGAATGAAAAAGTTTCTTACCTGAATTTATAAATCAATTAATTTACCTACCTTTTTAAGGGAAGACAATAGACTATCAATTCCTGCTCAATCAACCATCATACCCACTGAAACAAGTATATGGCCCGAATTGTCAGGAGCAGGTTTGGTTATTGCCACACACATGTACCCCCCCCCCCCCATCTTAACCCTTTTTATTTTCTAGCTTCAGATCATTCACATATACACAGAAAACTGTCCTTCCAGTGATTGGAACAGAACCATTTAAGTTGTAGGTGTGGTGCGATTGACTAATATAATAAAACATTATACTCCCCGCTTTCACTCTGCAGTGAAGCAAAGTCGTAGTTATAAACTAAAACAATAGATACACACAGGCAATGTTGATTTTACCATTTTTTTATGTTTTATAAATGAACACATAATTAGATATACACAGGCAAAATCTATTTAACCATTTTTTAATGTTTTATTAATGAACATGTAATTAGATAAACACAGGCAACATCAATTTTAAATTTTTTTAATGTTTTATCAATTAACATGTAATTAGATTGATTTTATTATTAGACTTATTCTTATTTTTTCAGGTGCAGCATCATTTGTGAAAGGTGTTGGAAAACACGGGTCATTCAACATAAATAAACCATCAAAATTAAAGAATTTTAGTATTGTCAATTTTTATAATGTATTTAAAATTGACTAAAATGTAAATTGTAACAATTGATATTATTATCTAATTGCTGTATGATGAGTAATTAGTGTTTTTTGTTATCCTAAATATGTTGCAAACAATTTAATTTCCACAAAGATCATGATAACTAGTATTAATCTCACACGTGAGGAAATCACTGATGAACAGATACCTGTTGAAAGTGATTGCATGTGAACAGGGTTAGCCAGTAATAGTCTCAAAATTCAGGAAATGTCTGGTGAAAGTGATCGTGTTGTAGTTTGCATGTGAACAGTGCCTTAGGACATACCTCAAATTGTGCATAATAGATGACATTATGTCATGGTGGCATGAGTTATCAGTGTTCCAGAAAAACTTTTTTCACATGTAGGTGAATGCGAAATGGATTTCAAGGCAGCACTTAAAAGAGTTTCTGTACATTACTGTGAATTCACCATTTTTTTGTGGGTACCAATTTTCATAGATTTGGTGGATGCTTCAAACCACACCTTTAAAGACCTAGCTAACAATGATCTTTCTGTGGGAAACATAGAAATGAACCAAGAATGACCTTTCTGTGGGAAACATTGGGCTCCTTCCTTAATCCACAAATTAAAGTACCCATGAAAATAAACAAATTCACAGTATCTCAAAATTTTGACAATTAGTTCTCAGCAGAAGAGGAGCTCATCTAAGATTTAGACAGGCACCAGGCATATGGTCATGCAGATTTGACAAGTAATTCTATGTTAAAGAGGAGCCCATATAAGATTTAGACAGGCCTCAGGCATAGGGCCATCCAGTTTTGACAAGTAGTTTGACAAGTAGTTTTCAGAGGAAGAGGGGGCCCATATAAGACTTAGACAGGCCTCAGGCATAGGGCTATCCAGCTCTGACTAATAATTCTGTGTGGAAGATGGATCAATACAAGATTTAAACAGGCCTCTGGCATAGGGCAATCCAGTTCTGACAAGTAGTTCTCAGACGAAGAGGGGGATCATATAAGATTAGACAGGCCTCAGGCATAGAGCCATCCAGATTTTACTAATAGTTTTATGTGGAAGTGGGGGCTCATATAAGATTTAGACAAGCCTCGGGCATAGGGCCATCCAGCTTTGACAAGTAGTTCTCAGCAGAAGAGGAGCCCATACAAGATTTAGACAGGCTTCATGAGTAGGGCCATCCAGCTTTGACAAGTAGTTCAACATTGAAGAGGAGTCCATATAAGATTTAGATAGACATAGGGCCATTCAGCTTCGACTATTAGTTCTGTGTAAAAGAGGGATCCATATAAGATTTAAACAGGTCTCAGGCATAGGGACATCCAGTTCTGACAAGTAGTTCTCAGAGGGAGAGGGGGCCAATATAAGATTAGACAGGTTCATCCAGCATTGACAAGTAGTTCTCAGCAGAAGAGTGTGCCCATATAAGATTTAGACAGGCCTCATACATAGGGTCATCCAGATTTTGGGCACAGGTGCTAGATGTTGTTGATGACAGACAGAATTTTAAATGCACATGCTGTTGTAACAATCAAAAGATAACATTTGCCAAAAGAAGAATATTTCAAAGATGAATCGTTTCTAAGTCGGCTTAAAAAGAAAGATAGATAATTAAAATCATATGCGAATAATTTGATAAATTTTTTGACTGTAGTTTAGAAGGTACATAGACATTTTAAGAAATTATAATTGTTTTATTTCGAGTTGCTTTTGTCATATTTTGCGAACTTTACCGAATTAGGTAATAACACGGTTACATGCCTTTCATTACTATGTAGTGTAGAAATTAACTACAGTGACACTATAAAAGTTGGGACACCTGTAATTATTTTTTAAAAAAAAGTTTTCATGGTCTATAAAAGTTGCAGTATGAAATCATAGTAATATTTTCACGTGTTATAACTTTGGGACACCTTGAGAATTTTTTCTCCAACTTGCCAATAGGGGTATTTGATTGATCGTAACATTATTTTTTAAAAAGAAAGAAAAAAATATTGACTTAATGATTGTCAAATCACTGCTCTAGTAATTAATAGATGAGATTGCTATAAATTAGGTTGATATTGTTTTCAGAAGCAATAAATATACATAATTTTCATCTGTTTTCTTCTTTCTAATTGAAATATGTACAACTTCCTTGGAGAATGACACGCATTTATCATGACCATGATGTTTTACCCATATTCACAATAATAACTCCATTTATTGATATATCGTCATCATTGTTATTATTATTATTATTATTTCATGCCTACATACTTTGTTAATTTCAATATTTCTTTTAGTAGTAATAGTAGGAGTGGTAATTCTAGTAGTACCATTAGAAGTGGTAATCGTATCAGTAGTACTTTTAGAAGAGAAGAAATAGTAGTAATAGTACATGTGGTAATCTAGCAGTACCAGTAGAAAATAAGAAATAATAGTAATTGTAGAAGTGGTAATCCTAGCAGTAGTACCATTAGAAGAGAAAAAATAATACAGGGTGCCAAATATATAGATCCAACAGGCATATATTTCTTGTGATGAAAAAAGAATATGCATATTCATCATTAATATTTAATAGATAAAAAGTGATTATATATAAATACATACAATATAAATATTCAAATATTTATTTTTTCATTTAATTAATTAATCATTAACCATGCAATTCCTATTTAATAATTACTCAAATAATATATATCATGCAAATCATTTATTTAAAAAAGAAAAAAACAAGAAACACAGAAAAAACTAAACCCTATAAATTGCTCTCTCTGTGCTCAGAGTTACATTTAACTCTACTCAATAGGTGACTGTTACTTTTGATAAAGCACTATTTGTATCAGTGATTTAATGGTCCACAACAAAGAAGTTAAAAGTATTGATGTACCTAATGAAGTTAACAGAACTGTGGAAGAAATTATAAAGGAGAGAAAAATTGATGTTAGACATAGATGGTTTAAGCAGGTGACTTTTGCTCATTTCATAAAAAATTATGGTAAAAACTGAAAGGTTGTGTTTGTCTACTTTGCATTTGTCCAGTTTGTTTATTCTATATTTAAATTTCTTGTTTTAACTAATTATGTACTCTATCAGATCAGGCACTACACTGCATTAAGCTGAGCCATTTCTTGTCATAACTACTTATTTGCTCATATAAATTACACCATGTTTAGCTGATCCATTTCTCGTTAAGAGTTAAATAAATGCTCTCTCAGACACTACACCATGTTCAGCTGAACCATATCTCGTCAGAACAAATATATCTTCCCAGACAACACTGAGTTCAATGGAGTTATTTCTATATCAAGATGCCAAGAAACAAAAAGGTATTGATGGTACAAGTTAATGATGTTAGCTTTCATCTTAAATTAGAGTGCGGAAACTGTCAGAAGAACAAAACTGAAACAATAACCAGATATATGCTATGACAAATACAAAATGCAATGTTTATGACAACAAGATTATAATTCACATCGCTGTTAACATCAACTAAATGTATATTATGCAGTATATGTGTGTGTGTGTGCATTCCTGTGTTGTTGATACTACCACAGCTTTTTGTCTCTTTAAAGTTACATGATATAAAACTGCACAATGTCCACTTCAAGATCATACATAAAAGCAGTCACACAGCTGAACTCTCACTTCCTGACCTAATTATTTAGCTCATTGATAAACTGCACTTACTCCACATGAATGGTATTTATGTTGGCCCAACTGTGTTTATCTCTACACCCAAAACTATTTTAAAAGTCGCAAAGGTTAAATTTATCTTATAGTTTTAATCAATATGTTGTACAACCAATTACAGTGTTGCAAAGGATGCTGTTGTATTAACTGCAAAATAACTATGGAAAAAAAAAATCGGAACGAAAACTTAAACTGGAATGCCAGAAGAATTCTTTTGATAATTTTATTATGTGAATAGGAATTAACAGTTCCAATTTTCTCTAAGCTTTGTATATTCTCAGTTGCATATGAAAAATCGGTGTTAATTGCAAAAGGCTTGTAAAATTTTTATGACTAATTGTTGTAAGTACAAATTAGGTAATTTTCAAATTTCTGAGGTAAATCCAAGTAATACTTGTTCAGCTATCAAAACTATGTGACTATATACATGTATTCGCTGTATTTTAATCCACTTTGTGTAGAATTAATTTTAAATTAATTTTTATATCAATGTGTTTGGCCATAGTATGTTTTATATCACAGTTTGTCATCTTCTAAATAATAAGAATCTTTTATTTATCTGATCAGTTTTTAAATTAAGAGAAAACAATTTCTTTTTTATATGGCAGCAATAATTTTCTCATGGTAACTACATAATTTAGGTTAGAATCTGAATAGTACCTTTCTTCTCTTTCCCTTATATCATTATCTAATATTGCAGGTAAGGAAAAGGATAACTAATTATATGCACAAACGGACAATAGTGGTACAGAAAGGGCAATTACATTATCCTGTATAAAGACAGAGATACACAGTGCTCCTGTATAAAGACATAGATACACAGTACTTCTGTATAAAGACTTCTAGATACACAGTACTCCTGTATAAAGACAGAGATAGACAGTACTCTTGTATAAAGACTTAGATACACAGTACTCCTGTATAAAGACTTCTAGATACACAGTACTCCTGTATAAAGACATAGATACACAATACTCTTGTATAAAGACTTCTAGATACACAGTACTCCTGTATAAAGACATAGATACACAGTACTCCTGTATAAAGACTTACAGATACACAGTAGTCCTGTAAAAAGACTTATAGACACACAGTACTCCTGTATAAAGACTTACAGATACACAGTACTCCTGTATAAAGATTTGTAGATACATAGTGCTCATGTAAAGTCTTATAGATACACAATACTCCTGTATAAAGACTTGTATATACACAGTACTCCTGTATAAAGACTTATAGATACACAATGTTCCTGTATAAAGACTTACAGATACACAGTACTCCTGTATAAAGACTTATAGATACACAGTACTCCTGTATAAAGACTTATAGATACACAGAACTCCTGTATAAAGACTTACAGATGCACAGTACTCCTGTATAAAGACAGAGATACACAGTACTCCTGTATAAAGACAGAGATACACAGTACTCCTGTATAAAGACTTATAGATACACAGTACTCCTGTATAAAGACTTATAGATATATAGTACTCCAGTATAAAGTCTTATAGATGCAAAGTACTCCTGTATAAAGATGTATAGATACATAGTGCTCATGTATAAAGTCTTATAGATACACAATACTCCTTATAAAGACTTGTAGATACACAGTATTCCTGTATAAAGATTTAGATACACAGTACTCTTGTATAAAGACTTATAGATACACAATACTCCTGTATAAAGACATAGATACACAATACTCCTGTATAAAAACTTATTGATACAAAATACTCCTTATAAAGACTTATAGATACACAGTACTCCTGTATAAAGACTTATATTTACACAGTACTCCTGTATAAAGATTTAGATACACAATACTCATGCATAAAGACTTATAGATACACAATACTCCTTATAAAGACTTGTAGATACACAGTACTCCTGTACAAAGACTTATAGATACACAATACTCCTGTATAAAGACTTATAGATACACAGTACTCCTGTATAAAGATTTATAGATACACAATACTCCTGTTTAAAGACTTGTAGATACACAATACTCCTGTATAAAGACTTATAGATACACAATACTCCTGTATAAAGACTTCTAGATGCACAGTGCTCCTGTATAAAGACTTGTAGATACACAGTGCTACTGTATACTTCATCACATGCATGAGGCTCACACATAAAACTACCCAAAATATTATTATATTTTGTATGTGACATTAATCGTCTTACAATATAGTGCAGCTTAAGATGAAATTATTTGCACTGTTAAAGAAACCTTTACAGACTTTCTGAACATCATGGTTATCACATGAGACATCATGATTGGAATTTCTGTTTCTTAATATTTATTTCAGCTGGTAAATGTGTAGCTTTTTACGATCAGAAATGTTTGTGATGATAAAAGAATCTCTAATGTGATCAAAACTGATAGCCCAAGGGTTCTGTGGCACACCGGTAGTTATGACCTGTAGGATGGATCCATCTGGTGATAACTGATGAATGTTATGAGAATTATATCCAACAACATAGATGTTGTCATACCTGTCCACAGCTATTCCAAAGGGCCATTTGAGGTTATCAGGACTGTAGGTATACTGCTTCTTGCCTTCCATATTGGAACAGTGAAGGGAATTTGTTTTAGGCACAGTAACATAGACTCGTGTTTTAGAGTTATTCAGAGCTATGTAGCTGTTGCATCCAGATTGTGAGTCATACTGATCAGAATAATTTACCTCTCTCCCATCTCTGATCAGACTCCAGCAATGCTTGTCATTTCCACAGTCCCCAAGCACAACCATCTCTCCCTTCCCTGCTGCAATTCGAAAGCACTTATGTTTAGTTGTTATTATTCTGACTGGATTGATGACATCATCCCTGACTGAGAGAATCTGAATTTTATTCTGCTCATACAAGGGCACCGCCACTTCTTCACCACCGACCACACATATGTCACTCGCTCTTCCTGTAAGTGTGTATTTTGTAACTACTTCATAGGAATTGTTAAGAAGAATGCACTGACGATTGTTCTCATCAACAAGAATCACCCTGTCTCTAGGGAGAATAGTGACACCAGTATAACGCGGTGTACCTCCACTGATATTGACATTAAATGTTTCAACTTTCTCAACTTGACATTCCTTTGTTGGTTTCCGCAAACCAGATATAGAAACGGTTGAGCCAGTCATAATCACAAGTTTTCCAATATCAGATAACGACAGCAACAAAATAGATTCTACCAATGGAGTGAACTCCACCTGCACTGTCATTGTGTTAGTCCTCTCGTATTTTTCTCTGATCTGAGAGTAATAAGAAGGTAGTTGTGACTTTACTTTTTCCACAACAAGAAATTTTTGCATATCAATTCCATATTTGTGGACTGTTTCACAGAGAACTTGAGAATTTCTTACAGCATGAAGCAGTGACAAGCATTGATGATTCTCTTCTTGTGTTCTAATAGCAACTTCTTTGTGGATTCTCCTTCCCTCCGTCTTCACTTTTATTTCTAATTCGTCCAGAGCTGTATTGATTTTCTTTCTCATTTCTTTGATTTGATCAGTATGTCCATTAACTTGGGATTCAAGATCATTAACATTGGACTCATTTACATCTATAAACTTCTTTAAGTGAGTTTCAAGTTTCTTCAACTCTTCAATAATATCGCTTGCATTGGTTTCACATAGCAGAGCTGGGAGTTCCTCTGTCAACTTTTTCACATTGGAACACGTTTTATGGCTTTCGAAAAAGCAAATTCCACAACAGGCAACTGTGCGATTTTTGCAGTAGAATTTTAGATCTTCACCGTCATGTTCAAAGCATGTAAAACCTTCAGCAAATTTCATCACATTTTGTGGGCTGTTCAGTAACTCCTCAATTGTAAGAATAGTATGTGTTTTTAGCACTTTCTGTTTCCTATGAACTTTTAGGCAGTCATCACACATTGCTTCCTCACATACTGAACAGAAGCATACAGCGGGAACAGAGACGCCATCAGAGTTACAAGCATCACATACACGATATACTTTCGATTTAGAGGGTAACCTGGATTGTAAGATTGTGTCGGCTGGAAAGAGAGATGCCCAGTCACTAGTTGATTTACTCAGTTTAAAATGGCCAGCTGTTTTTCTACATACCGGACACTCGATGTATCTCTGTTTCTCGTGTTCTGTAGCCTTACTTGTTATGAAGGACTGCAGACAACTCTGACAGAATGTGTGGGCACATGGTAGCTGTCTTGGTATGTTTAATAGTCCCAAACAAATCGGACAAGTTGGTTCCTCTTCAGTCTGTGTTATAGCAGTCGCCATTTTAAAAGATCACCCTTTATGTTCCTATCTAATATTGAGGTACAACTTCTTGTGTACTCATAAGATGATGATGATGATGCTTGAATTATCGTCGTCATAAACTCTGCAAGCTGATTATATTGTTGTTTCTTCTTGGTCTTTTGTGTGTTTAAAGCTTGACCGGCCAAGCTTGACTGGTACACGAATTTGTCTGACATAAAGAATGCAATAGCTTAGACTACTATAAATAGCTCTAAACAGAAAATATAGGTCAGGCCGACATAGTCCCAGATAGAAAATATGTCTTTTCTACTGTGGGTGCGAACGTGGGTTTGAAATAGGGATAATATAGTCTAAATACGAAGTTAGATATGTGTGACGATTTCGACATTCCGAAATCACGCTGAAAACGTGATCTCGTTTCCGTGTGATGTGAAGGGGGTCTTGTGACGCTATCGGATATGTATATTGTACTTGTTGCCAACAATTTGTTATTTCAGTTTAATTTTCATATTCAATAAGTTGTATGAATACGGATGTTCTTGGTTCAGGCTCCAACCGATAACCTGGGCAGCAATACAAAACAAGAATGTAGTCTCGAATATGTATCTTACTCGCTTGATCAATACATATAGATTTGCTGATATTGTTTCGTCATTTCTTTCCTTTTATCTTCTTTTTAATAAATATTCCTTCAAACACTGTAATATACTTCTTCAAGTTGTCATTATTTTTGTGTGTGTTTGTTTTTAGTGTCTGCTACGCACGAATGCCTATACCAGCGACTTTGATAATAAAAGTTTATTATAGTATGGGCACCTTCCATTCTGAATCGTACACAACATTCGCTCTTCGAAAGTATTTACCTGGGCCAGTTACTGTCTAGCTGAGGAATATTTAATCTCTCTATACCTTACAAAATTTCAAACCAAAACTTGTTCCGTCTACGCATACTTTTTTAATTTGGAAAAATAAAGTTGTTAACGGCGAGTGCAATGTTAAACAAAATGCTATTTATAGTACAAGCACTGCCTAATACACGTGGTAAGGTGCATGTTTGCGACGCGGATCATCGCGCAGGTAAAACTAAAAGTCGGTACATTTATACTGTATTAAACGTGCACAATACCATCCGCTATATTCAGTGAAATTAAAATAACGGCTACGAAACTACAGTGAAAAAATTATCTGAATCATAAAAATGTAATGTAAGTAAAATATAGACTTTATCATTTTTTTGTTAATTATATGCCACACATTCCAAAATAATGAAGTCTGAATAAAAATAGCATTATAATATGTTTGTAAAAATAATAATTAAGTACATTTAAAATAGCAAGTAATTTACTCATTATTATTATTATATAAGACCAAAAAAAAAACAGCATATACACATGCATGCAGAATAAGTAATAATTAAAATATTCAGATAATACTTTTTTCCCCAGATCAAAAATAAATACAAATAAAAATAGAAATAATAGTGTATAATAATGCTGATATTTTCTATCAATATTTTAAAATGAAGAAATTGAATCAGATTGTAAAATAAATAATCTTAGTAATAAAGATTTATATGTTTATTAGACATTTAAACTTATATTTAGGATTTTTTTGTTTTCAACATCAGTAATAATAATAATAATTATTATTATTATTATTATTATTATTAAAATGTCTATATTACATGCTCTTTTTAAATGTTAATCAAATTGCTGGCATGCTAAATGCCATGTAAATATAAATTAAATATTGTTTACGCTTTTTTTTTTACCAAATCAGTGATGAATACAAATAAAGATAGAAATGTAAAATCAAATAGTTAATACTTTTATTACAAGGTACACGGTTGTAATGTGGATCTATACTGTATAACCATGCAAGATGCCTATTACTTTAATGACTATGACTACAATAAATGGATACAAAACAACATTCTCTAAATCATGTCATTCTCTAACTCATAAATATGTCAGATAATTAGATTATAGATTTTTATCATTTTTATATCATATGTTAAACATTCCACAAAAAAGCAGTATGAACATAAGTGTCTTCACCATCTAAATATATTTAATTCATATTTACATGGCATATAGCATGCCAGCAATTTGATTAAAATTTAAAAAGAGCATGTAATGTAGACAATAATAATAATAATAATAATTATTATTATTATTATTATTATTATTATTTTTATTATTATTGACGTTGTTGAAAATATCTGAATATTTTAATTATTATTTGAATTATTACTTATTCTGCATTCATGTGTATATGTTTTTTTTGGGTCTATATAATAATAATAATAATAATAATAATAATAATAATAATAATAATAATAATAATAATGGCTATTTTAAATGTACTTAATTATGATTTTTACAAACATATAATGCTATTTTTATTCAGACTTCATTATAAAATGATAAAGTCTATATTTTACTTACATTACATTTTTATGATTCAGATCATTTTTTCACTGTAGTTTCGTGGCCGTTATTTTAATTTTACTGATTATAGCGGATGGTATTGTGTACGTTTTATACAGTATACATGTACCGTATTTTAGTTTTACCTGCGCGATGATCCGCGTCGCAAGCATGCACCTTACCACGTGTAATAGGCAGTGCTTATACTATAAATAGCATTTTCTTTAACATTGCACTCGCAATGTCGGGCAAAACAAAATTACCAAGCTTACCATAGTTTAATTGTAAAAAAAAAAAAAAAAAAAAAAAAGAAGAAAGAGAGGAAGAAGGAAGAAAGGAGAAAAAGGGGCATCTAAAAAGTACAGACTAGACAGGTGCAAGCAAATATCCACTCACTAGTACCACACTCCGTTATATAAACCAAACAAAAACAAACCAGTAGGAAAGGAACAAAATCAAAATGCAGCAATCAAAAAGGGTCCACAGAAAATTAATTAACAGAGATATCAAGCAAACTACACCACCAACCCACATAGCAAAATAAATAACAAGCAAAAAATAGCACAGTTAGGGAATACAAATTACAATTTAATGAAATCCAATCCTTCCTATACTACTCAGAGCCGGGGGTGTCAGTCGCAGTCAAGGGGTCATTACCCAACTCTAGTCTAGACACCACGGACATGAAAGAAACAGAAACTAGGGAGCCCACTCCAAACCCCATGACGTCCACTCAAAACTACATCCTTACGGCCTCAGAATCAGACCCTGAGATAAACATCAATAGGAACCGTCGCACAGACGATTTTTATAACCGGGAGGATGACCGTATGACCGTACCCATGCACGAACAGACAACCATTACCAATGATTGTAACCCCAATTAGCAGGGCGGAAGGGGGGGGGGGGAGGGGGGGAACTCGGATGCACAACATGTTATAGAACCACCAAAATCCCCGATCTACAAAAAAGTATATGAAGTATTAATAATTGTCTGCACATTTGAACCAACGTGATTTGTGAGATTTTACACCAGCTTACAAACAGGCGCTAGGAATCATACTAGTATCGCCTGGGCAGAATCCTTACATATCTCAAGCACGCTGAGATCACTGCGAAATTTTCTGCCAATAAAAGCACTGAAGCCTGGTTAATACAGGCATATCAGGGTGAGATCCTTACACTAACAAAAACAATTCAAATGTCGGGCAAAACAAAATCACCGTACGCACCAAAAAAAAAAAAAAAAAAAAAGCATCCAAATAGTACAGACTCTACATGTGCAAGCAAATCAAAAGAAAAGATAAAAAGACTAAAATAGATCAACAACCTCTGCACAAAAAGACAAACAGGACTAGTCAAAGAAAAAACAAAAACAAAAACAAACAAACCCACGCAGAAAGTAATAACATCCCCCGCACAAAACCTAACTGCACTAAGGCGAACAAAAAGTCAAGAATTTTTTTTTTTTTTTTTTTTTTTTTTTTAAATCAAATGAGCAAAATAAAACAACAACAAAAATCGGGAACACCAAAAGGGGCAGAAACAACGGGAGGGATTGATACCAGAAGGCGGGACAATAAAGAGGACGGACGCAAAAAGGTACAACACAAGAACGGAAGGGCAACACCAGGGCAGTAATAAAGAAGATACAGGAAAGAAGACTGCTGGCAGAGGGAAAGGGGACGCAAAGGCAACGACAAAGGGGAGAAAGAAAAGGAAGAACAACCCCGCAAGGAGAACAACAAGAAAAAGTCCTTCTTAGGGCTAAAAGAGAGAAACCACAATTGCCACCCCCAAATTAACCCAAAGCCCAAAACCCTGTACCTAGCCAGGAAGTATAACATACTCCTAGCCAAATCAAACCGTCCTCCCACGATCAAAATCCTAGAAAGTATCACATACATCTAGCGAAAACCGCCACCCAACCATACATTGATGGTATACAACACACCCATAGCAATGTCGCGTCAAAAACAAAAAAACAAAAAAACAATACAAGCTAGAAAGTATAACATACATCTAGCAAAACCACCCACCCCATCCCGACACTGATAGCACATCACACAAAAACACACTATAGCACACACCCACTCCAGTATATCAAAAGGCTTTCATTTTTGACCCACGAAAGCCTCTTTCGGAAATAACTATATGGCCCTGAAAAGGAACCCGATTGGCAAGCTGCTAACAAAAAACTAACGGCGCCGCGAAACCCGGATTAAGAACACAAAAATTGACGGCCACTACGAGCCAAACCTTTTCTTTAGCACTTTTCGGAAAATGATAAGTACGCTCAGTACACAAAATCAGAAAAATAAAACACCTGATAGCAAAATTCACAACTCAGAGTTATTTGAAACGGGAATGCGACTACGGCATTTTTCGGCGATAGGATAGGGACCGCCCACGAAAATTAGACAACCGGGCACACAATTGACAAAAGGAAAAAAAAAAAAAAAAAAGGGTAGCAGATGGAAGGCGGAAGCAGGCGGGCGGAGGTCTGGATTGGTGATTGTGGAGCGAGTGACAGGCGACTTTGTGGATGTGGATGCCGTGGACTTCCTTCCCCCCCCCCCCCAGGTGAATGACGGGGTGTCGGCCGGCTTGGTGCCCTTCTTCCTGCTGCTTGCTTTGGAGGCATAACTTAATTGAGAAACTTGCGGGAAACCGCAAAAATTGAGTAGTGCGCAAAAGCGCACAATTTAACGAGTCGCGAATGCCAATAGGCGATATGCGACTTTAATTCAAATAACGTAAACGTAACATTGCACTCGCCGTTAACAACTTTATTTTTCCAAATTAAAAAAGTATGCGTAGACGGAACAAGTTTTGGTTTGAAATTTTGTAAGGTATAAAGAGATTAAATAATCCTCAGCTAGACAGTAACTGGCCCAGGTAAAT